>CM065589.1:566378391-566728318 GCA_033119425.1 Bufotes viridis
GAGGACCTTCCATGTTTTTTTTATTAGTTTAGATAAATACCTTTACTTGCGGAGTACCCCATGCTGCCACCCTGCCTTTTTTTTTTTAAATATCGCTCCTACTCCCCCCTGTGCCCCCCTGCAGTTTTCCCACTCAGTGTGTTAATCCTGAGCATCGGTACAGGAAGGAGGAGATGCCAGGGTTTCTCAATGGGCGTCTTCTTCTCCCTGGCTGTGCCCCGATCCAATAACGGAGGAGAGTGTCACAGCCAGGGGGGGAAGTGTGACACTCTCCGCTGTGATTGGCTTCTCCTCTGAAGCTTCCGGGTACCCTGTTGTTTTCTGCTTCCTGGTCCCCCTTGTCACACAGGAAATGACTGCTCAACCAATCACTGACCAAAACAATTTCCCGCCTCACCCAGTGATGGGCTTCCAGTGATTAGTTGCGTGGTCATTTGCTGTGTGCTGAGACTTGGAAGCAGAGACCAGCTGGGGACTGGGAAGTATTGAAATGGAAGTGGTAGGGAATTTATGATATGAGTATCACCTTTATTATACCATTTACACCATTTGGAGCACTTTTTTAAATGTTCTGCTGGACAAACCTTTAAGCTTCTAAAAATAATTGAATAATTGTATAAATGTATCAATGTTTTTGAAGAACTGATGTAGTGATCATAAGGGCAGTCAATGGGATGTCAGTCATCCCTTTGAAGGAGCATGACTTCCGAGGGCTTATCTGGGCTTGAAACATGGGCAGGTTTTTAAACAGACAATACATGGATGGTGCTAGCTGTCTTTCCCACAGACCTACTCATATGAAGCGTGAGTCTTGAGGAGAATTGGACCTTGATGGTGCACGTCCATGGTTCGTGAAAAAAAGAATTGACCATGTGAATTGGCGCATTGAAGTTCATGATTCACTGTTCAGTCTGCTTTTTGCTTTTAAACAAGAAGGAATAACATGGGAGGATACACCATTCAGTTTACATACATATAGTGTTCTATATACAGTAGTTCCTTTTTCTCCTATCCATATTGTAGGCAGTGAGGGGTATGTAAATCTAATATAGGCTTGGTAGGTTAGATCTAATCTTGAAGAGATGATGCCGTAGATTCTTCCAGAGCACATCCTTACTGACTCATCATCAATCATCTGAATATATAAAGCAGCCAGTGCAATAATGCATGTCTATGACGTTGTTGCTGATTAAACCTGTCATGCATTTGCTACTGGAAAATTGTAATTTATCTGGTTTCCATTTTCTTGGCTTTCAAGTAAGCAGTAAATTAGACGTTTCGCCTTCTAGGGCTATTTTTGTTAAATTTAATTATGCATTAGGGCAATGGAAGATAAAATATTTTTTTGCTGATATGTTAAGCTGTTAAGCCTTAAAAGGTCTTTGACGTTCTTCTGGAACCCAGTCTCCACTCTTCTCATTTCAAGGTTTATAAAATTGCTGGCCTCATCTCAACATTGCCTTTTTATAACATCATTTATAAAATTTCACAGACCTCATTCCGGAGTCGTCTTAGGCAATCTGAATGCGTTCTTCATGAGCAAAGAAAAAAAATGTAGATTACATAAAAGACCTATGAATAACCTCAACAAATATCTACAGAAGAATTATTCAAGATTATCAGGACTGGCAATATTACATTTACATTTCTGATACGGTGGTATGGTTCAGTTATTAGATCTTTGCAGGATATAGTTATAATTTTGGCAACATCCAGTTTGCCATCACACTATTATATAAATTATTTGGAAAACTGTGAATGTTCATAAAGTGGGCATTGTTATGCTGAAGACTGAAAAGGACCAAATGATCATCAGCACATTTTTTGGAATAGCAGGTTAAGGAATGTTCTGCTTTGAAAAGAGACAACAACAAACACTAATTGCAGAGGGTTATGCTGCTAGGACTCCAGTGATTATCTATGATCTGGAGGAGTCTGCAAGACAAGAAAGTAGCTCATATCCTCCCCCTCCCTGCACAGTGACCTCTGCACAGATCACACAGCATGCCCATAACGCTATCTTATAGAAGTCAATGGCCCACATTTGTACACAGAGTAAATGTAGACAAACAATCTGAAAATGTGCCAAATTCATGTTAGTGGCCGATGCTGAATGATAAATCTGGTACATGTTTAGACTGTCTAGTTTAGTTTATACCACCTATTTGCTGGTTTAGTTTATGAGAAAAAGTTTTCCACTAAGTTGTCCACATGCCCTACAAATCTGCCCCAATGTACCAAAATGCTGTCTCAGAGGCAAACATGTGTCCTAATGTGACAAATTTGTATATTTGAGCCAAAAATATGTTGATTGTGCCAAAATTCTGTCTACCAAAAACCTTAGACCAACTCCACATTAGTCTAATGTGGATCACTTTTATGCGAAAGAATTGTGGATTTCAGCTTCATAACTGTATTTAAAAAGTAGACAAAAGCTGGCCATGACCACATTCTAGTTTAAAATCAGAAAATATCAAAGATGTTGGAAAAAGACATCCTTTTTCATGCAGCTGAAAAATAAAAATCTTGCTGCAAACAATGCCAAGAAAGTGTCGCACTTATGGTAAATGTGAGCCAATGAGTCATCTCCGAACACCACTTTCCTATTTCCCCGTGGAAAAACATATCTCTGAACTACCGCTTACAGAAAGAGCAGCAGCTAAGGCGAGATAAGTGCACCCACAATCTTGTACAGATAATACAATACATTTTTAATCAGTAATTACTGTAGTTTACATATTACATTCTCATTTTATGGAGGCTCCAACAGGTATATTTAACCAAGACATGGAAAATTGAGTAAAATACAGGAACAATGTCCATTCATCTTAACGCCTTTTACATTAAGCACCTGTCGCACAATGAGTCTGTCACACAATGAATGCTTGATCTAGCCCTTTTGGACATACTTTAACATTGGACCCCTGCCAAACAAGATCCATAAGACAAAGCAACAGTCAAGTCCATTCAGTTCTGGTAGTGGAGCTGATCAAATAAATAGTCTTTATCGTAGTTGGTCCTAAGTTTACTCCAGTCTGATACCAGCCATAGCGGCACAATGGATGAACCCTAAGGGCTTCTTCATATCTGCGTTGGAGGCACCACTCGGGACCTCCATTGCAGATTCTTCCGAAAGAAGTGTGAGCGTGACCTTTTAAAGCTTTTGTAATATGTCGCAAAGAAAAAACATCCAGAGAGACAAAGCCTTTAAATACCAGTTCCTGGAAGTTAATAGTTCATAGTACGAGCTGAACGTGTTGGAAATTTTTCTCTTAAAGCTAGTGAAGTCTTTCTTGAGTTTGTGAAGATGTTCATATGCGGAGCACATGTCCCAATCTAGGATGACCTACCTGCTAAATGAGAACAACATGTGCTGCAGTTCTCCTAGGGAAAGAAATTTGGTTTCAATTTTACTTTGGAAGACTACTGATTTTTCAAAAAAGAAATGAAGATTAGATGGACTGCGCGCTTCAGAGGAATTGCCGCATCTGGAATTAATAATTACTTGAAAATTAATATGGCGTGTCTCCACATAAAGGAAATTAGCCTTATAATAATATTTGTATTAGTCTTTTATAGAGTGCGGTGTGTTTATGGACTATACTATTATCAAAAAATGTATAAATTCCCTTCAGAACAAAACAGGTTGTACATACAAAGTCAGCATAATAAACAATAGTAACATTCATCTGTCGCAGCGGGAGATTGATTGCATTTACAGTACATTTTACATAAAGCTATGCACATCTGTAAGTAATTAAATGGTGTTATCAACAAAAGATTAGGATTGGAGCAGGAGTGTACAGAGAAGAGAATCCTAGACCAAAATCAACTGGACCCACTGCCTCTGATGGCTCAGACCCAATAAGGGTCCAAAACGTTCCAGAAGACAACCCCATTTGGAGCCAACTTTGAGCCATTTACTTTGCACTAGAGCAGGGATCAGCAACTTTAAACCCCTATTATAAGTGAGTGGAGTCCCTTGGTCACCATAGGATGAATTGTATGCTAGAACCGACAGAGTATCAAGGCTTCCCTTACAAAAACATCTCATTCTAATGCTTAAAGGGGTTCTCCAGGAATACTCAGTTTTTACCAAGTGCCCGCAACCTGCCTCTATAAATAGAAGATTCATACTTATCTACTCCCTAACACTGTGTTCCTCCATGCTGCCTTCACTGTGTCGACATTCTTGTTCCATGACTTGCTTTCTTCTGGAGCTGCATGGGCATCTTCACAGGTTCCACTGCAGCCAATGATGTGGCCACAAGCAGCATATCCCCGCTGAAGCAAGTCATTGGCTGCAGTGGAGAATTAGATCATGCCCATGCAGCTGTGGAAGAGAACAACCCAGGGACAGGAATGTGGACCCAACAGAGGATGGAGTGGTGGGAGCAGGTGAGTATGAATCTTCTACTTACAGAAGCAGGCTGTGGGCACTTAGTAAACACTGAGTATTCCAGGAAGATACCCACTTTAATGAGTAACTGTTGTTTTATAACTGAATAGTACAAGAGATTCTAAGAAACTGTGTAATATATCTTATCAGAAAAAGATGCTTCCTTTTCCTCTTATCAGGCTCCTCCCCGGGTCACCTCCTCTTAACTTATTCTCAATTGATTTCTCAGCTCCATCTTCATTGAAGATGGCTGCCTTCTCACTGAAGGATCAGATTACATAGAAATGGGCGGGGGCAGTAGGTAGAGGAAGGGGCTGCAAGAGACAGGCTAAGGGGGAGAGACTGACACAGAGACTGCTGCTGGTTTGTGATTTACTGACTTAGTTACCTGCTGGATTTACACCTATACTGCTCAGTTCTGCTGTGTAATGGCCTCCATTACTGCTGCTGAGGTTGTACTATAGAGCGTTAGGAAGCAGGATCCCATATTTATCTAGGCCCTGCATATGGGCAGACATGATTCCACATAGTCTCCAACCACCAAGTGAAAAAAAACAACAGAATTATAGAGAGGGATATGTGAGCTGAGTATTGTGGCAACACAATTATCGCAATGTCACATATGTAATTACTCTTGGTACCTCATAATCCAAATGGAAGCGGTGTTAGGAATCCTCCACGTCCGTTATGGCGAAGCCTATGTTGGTGTTGATGGCTTCAGGTTCTACCTTCTAGCTAGAGCGATGCCCCGGCCGGCAGCAATTCGCTCAGCGCGGGAACCACACGGAGGAGAGCCCGGGAAACTTCGGCGTGTGACGTCACAGCCCTGTGGTATGGAAGCCTTCAAGGGACAAAAAAGCAATCCTACGCGTTTCAGAGCCTGCACGGGTTCCTTCGTCAGGACGAAGGAGCCTGTGCAGGCTCTGAAACGCGTAGGATTGCTTTTTTGTCCCTTGAAGGCTTCCATACCACAGGGCTGTGACGTCACACGCCGAAGTTTCCGGCTCTCTCCGTGTGGTTCCCTCACTGAGCGAATTGCTGCCGGCCGGGGCATTGCCCTAGCTAGAAGGTAGAACCTGAAGCCATCAACACCAACATAGGCTTCGCCATAACGGACGTGGAGGATTCCTAACACCGCTTCCATTTGGATTATGAGGTACCAAGAGTAATTACATATGTGACATTGCGATAATTGTGTTGCCACAATACTCAGCTCACATATCCCTTGCACCGGCATTACAGATCAGCGCACAATTCTCATTCTGGCTTTTTAACCAGACTGTGTTTATATACTTATCCATTTTACCAGCATTAGTAACCAGGCTGGTGTAGAATTGTTGCAGCGATCTTGCCTGAACTATAAGTAAGCATTATAGTATAGTGGGAGCGCGGGTGTTCACTTTACTTACTAGAATTATAGAGAGATTGCACAGGAAAAAACTGCTAGAAATACAGGTCAAATAATGGCCAGATATCATGTAATTCCTCCTGGACACATGGCAGTTTATTCTCAAAAATTACCTAAAAAATTTACACTTTAAAGGGGTTGTCTCACTTCAGTAAGGGGCATTTATCATGTAGAGAATGTTAATACAAGGCACTTACTAATGTATTGTAATATTGCCCATATTGCTTGATTCATTTTTCCATTAAATTCTACACTGCTCATATCCACCCTGAAATCCATCAGCGGTGGTCGTGCTTGCACACTTTCCTATATGGATTGCAGGGTGGATACGAGCAGTGTAGAATGTGATGGAAAAATAAATCAAGGCAATATGGACAATCATAATACATTAGTAAGTACTTTGTTTTAACTTTGTTTTAACTTTACCTACGTGAGACAACGCCTTTTTGAAGGGACACTGACAGGCAGGGGCGTAGCTAACGGCTCATGGGCCCTGGTGCAAGAGTTCAGCTTGGGCCCCCTTTCCTCAGTGCTTTGTGTGTCTTCTTATGAGGCACAAGGGTCTTTGGGCCCCCTCAGGCTCCTGGGCCCGGTAGCGACTGCTACCTCTGCACCCCCTATAGCTACGCCCATGCTGACAGGGCCAAAATGCATTTTTAACCCTAAATATGTGGGTATAGATGGTCTATTTAAACCATATAAGGATAACCCCTGTCGACCTTATAAAGAGCATAAAATCAAGTTTTATTACCTCTCCAAAGCGATCTTGTTTGTGCCCAAGGGGCGGTGTTTAATCTCTTGCTGTGCTCAGCCGCACCCTAACTGCCGGATTGTAGCACCGTCCAGCTCATCAATATTCAGTCTGAAGATGCCTCTGAAGATTTGTGGACGCAGGCGCAGTATCGCTGCTGCCTCTGTGAGTGCCGGCATCGTAACCCACGCATGCCCAGAAACTGCTACTGAGGCCGATGCCCATAGCTTTGTAATAGGCATGCGCGGGATCTGGGAGCGTCGGGGGAGAGCAGAAGCCGCCCAGCGAAGTGAATATTGATGAGCTGGGCGGCGCTACAATCCGGCAGTTAGGGTGCGGCTGGGCATAACAGGAGATTAAACACTGCCCCTTGGGCACAAACATAATCGCTTTGGAGAGATAATAAAACTTGATTTTATGCTGTTTATAAGGTCGACAGGGGTTATCCTTATATGGTTTAAATACTCATTAGACCATCTATGCCCACATATTTAGGGTTAAAACGCATTTTGGCCCTGTCAGTGTCCCTTTAAGCATGGTATTGTATAGTTATCATCATTATTTATGGTATACAATATAATGACCTTCTCATACTCATTGTGCGTAGTACTAATTCCTCTACAAAGTTCCATATTGTCCCAAAAATGTGACAAGAGCTGGTGGTTTTGTTTAAATCATTTTAATGCTACACCTCCTCCACAGTAAGTAAAGCTGGATTCCCACATTAGATATAATAAATGTGGATTGAACCCAACGATTTTTGCAGGATCAGTTAACCGTGTAATGTGTATGGGGCCTCCACATAGTCCCATATATATTCACGTGCCCATTCTTTGTTCACCCAGGAGATATAAAGCCATGGAGAATTATAGAGGAGTAGAGTGAAACATCTGTCAGTCAAAGACACACACACAAGATAGCCACCAACAAATGGTCTCATCACCTTAATAAGACTCTGAAGTAGCTTTTTAAGCAAGAGCTGCATTTATCCGGATATAATTCAGCAAGCAGATCTAAAGCTGACCATTCTCATGAGATGTTTTCGACTATCGCCTACTTTTGTGGGCTCCACCATAAACAATCTCACATGAAAACAAAAGATCCACTCTTTCACCCAACTTCTGTTATTGGGATTCCCCCACACCGATGAAATTGTTGGCCAATCCATATCCTATGTATGACTAGTATGGCCAGGGGAAGAAATTGTGTTCCCATATTTTTTTTAAAAAACATTCCGCAAACGTCAATATGTTCTTGCACTCATTTGAGCTAAATATACCTTAATAATATTTGCCCTGTTTGTCAATAAGGTAATTTTTTACGTTTTAAATTTCCAAAATGTATCTAAAACTAACAGTTCAACAATAATTTCTCTGTTCTTATTGTCGTATTTATTGCATCTGGACTATTATCTATATGGCTTTAAAGGGAGATTTTGTACAAAAATGTAGATATGTGACTTTTTATCCTTTTCCAACTTTTGTATATTGGGTGCTTAGTCTTATCAACCACTGTATTTGTCCCATGAAAGCAATCAGATAATGTGTTGAGCATAATTACTTAATGCGTGTTCACACACAGTGCCTAGGGGAGTGCCAGCTATAACTATGGCCTTGATGTTATCCTTGTGAATCAGTGCAAAAAAATTCCACTTCAACCTACAGTAGTTCTAACTCAAAAGTTATGGTCATGAAATGAAATAATGTATCGTATTTTCCGGCGTATAAGACGACTGGGCGTATAAGACGACCCCCTACTTTTCCTGTGAAAATATGGCGTTTGGGCTATACTCGCTGTATAAGACTACCCCTCTTCCAACGCACACCAGATTAAAATTAAACAGACAATCCGAGCATGAGAAAACCACTGAGAGCAGGGAGAGGGGGCTGCTTCAGGAGCGACTGGCCGGGATGCAGCGCACGGTGGCTCAGCTAGAGGGCGCCTGTCCCTGAAGCTGGAGAAGGACAGCTTCTTCAGTCCCGCTTGGAAGTAAAGAGGACCTTTCACAGGTCCAACAATTGTTAGATAATGATATATACCGTAATGTGTAGAGCGGCGCCCAGGGATAATAGTAAGTGCAGGGAGATCCCTGGGCGCCGCTCTACACATACATATTATCATCTAACAATCGTTGGACCAGTGAAAGGTCCTCTTAAGTTTCAGCACATAGTATACCGGCGTATAAGACGACCCCCAACTTTTGAGAAGATTTTCACGCGTTAAAAAGTAGTCTTATACGCCAGAAAATACAGTGATCTTAAAAAATCCTAATATTCCAAAGGAATTACATATTCCAAGGAAAAATCTGTTTCATACATAATTTTATTTCTCGCCCATTTCTCACCATTTTCTTGGGAGTAACATCCCTAGCAATCTAAAGTACCACATGGAGCAACACACAAAATCCAACTGTTGTAGTATTGGTAGATTAGATTACAGAATTGGAAGTTCTTTCCAAGAATTTGGATGATGGTTGACCCAAAACATTCTTGCTTGTGATTCATTTTTGCACTTGCAATGTTCGCAGCACATATCCTTTGATCTGTGAAAACTCAAAGCCATGGGAGAACATGAAGCTTTAGCGTACACTGGTGTAATAAGCACTCAGCCCACATGACGATGAAAACGCCTCATTTGAAATAATATTACATTGTTTGGCTATGACCTAAAGTTAGTTGGCTGATGTTTGTATGACTTTATTAATACGCCATGTTGATGAAAACCATCACCATTAATAAGATGTGTTAATGAAAACCACAAGGCAAATAGAACAAAAAGCAATTTAGCTTTTAAACCATTTTGAATGCATTCATCAAAGATCGAGGGGATCTACATAAAGGGTTTTCTCTACACTCCAATTACCACCTCCTCATAGGATGTTCCAGATTAGAACCATAGGGGTGATGTCCCAACTTCACTGGTGCTTTATTTAATTATTTTTTTAATCAGGTAGTTATTTACAACTAAAAAGTGAATTTCCATCTTACCCTGACAGCTGAATACAAGGACACAATTACATACAACACAACCACATGCTCAACTGTAGCCACCAAGATCTCAATACGGAACAAGCTAAGTCATTATTTTTAACTCTTCATGTGCTTAGTATACCCAGTGGCCAACTATCTAATGAATATGGGGATGTCCTACCTACACCCAACAGCAGATGTTGAAGAGAAGAAGGAATGATGTGTGGATTTCAACAAACTCATATCATATGTTCCTATTGAAAATTGCCTTGAAATCATATGCAGCATCCACTGCTTAAATTATTTTGTGCAAATCTTGTACAGTTGTGTTCAAAATTATTCAACCCCCACTGAAGTTGACTGTTTTGGCCAGTTTGATATTGATTTTGATCATTTCAGTCATCTCGTTTACAATTAAATCAAAGAGGCACTTGTAAGTCAGACAAATATAACATAACATTTATAATGAAATAACCACAAATGTCTTTTCTGTGCTCACATCATTATCAGTTTTATTCAACCCCCAAGTGACATTCAATCTTAGTACTTAGTACAACATCCTTTTCCAGTTATAACAGCTTTTAAACGTGAAGCATAGCTTGACACAAGTGTCTTGCAGCGATCTATGGGTATCTTCGCCCATTGTTCATGTGCAAAAGCCTCCAGTTCAGTCACATTCTTAGGCTTGCGCGCTGCAACTGCTTTCTTTAAGTCCCACCAGAGGTTCTCAATCGGATTTAAGTCTGGTGACTGCGATGGCCACTTCATAATGTTCCAGCCTTTAATCTGCAACCATGCTCTAGTGGACTTGGAGATATGCTTGGGATCATTGTCCTGTTGAAAGGTCCAACGTCTCCCAAGCCTCAGGTTTGTGACGGACTGCATCACATTTTCATCCAATATCTCCTGGTACTGAAGAGAATTCATGGTATCTTGCACACGCTGAAGCTTCCCTGTACCTGTAGAAGCAAAACAGCCCCAAAGCATGATTGACCCCCCCGCCATGCTTCACAGTAGGCATGGTGTTCTTTTCTTCATAGGCCTTGTTCTTCCTCCTCCAAACATAGCGTTGATCCATGGGCCCAAACAGTTCTAATTTTGTTTCATCAGTCCACAGAACACCATACCAAAACTTTTGTGGTTTGTCCACATGACTTTTGGCATACTGCAGTCGACTCTTCTTATTCTTTGGAGACAGCAAGGGGGTGCGCCTGGGAGTTCTGGCATGACGGCCTTCATTACGCAGTGTGCGCCTTATTGTCTGAGCTGAAACTTCAGTACCCGCATCTGACAAATCTTTTTTCAGTTCCTCAGCAGTCACACGGGGACTTTTCTCTACTTTGCGCTTCAGGTAGCACACAGCAGTCGAAGTCAGCATCTTCTTTCTGCCACGACCAGGTAGCGTTTCAACAGTGCCCTTTGCCTTGAATTTGCGAATGATGCTTCCTATGGTGTCTCTTGGTATGTTTAACATCTTTGCAATCTTCTTATAGCCATTGCCCTTCCTGTGAAGAGAAATCACCTCTTCTCTTGTCTTTCTGGACCTTTCTCTTGACTTCACCATGTCTGTAAACACACCAGTAAATGTCTAGAAGGAACTGAGTATCACAGTCATTTTACATGTGCCTAATTGGTGCTTATTCTGCTTGATTGCTGCTCCTTGACATCCACCGGTCTTTTCAATACCTGATCGAAAACACTTGAATGAACCTCTGTTCTTAAGAGTGGTCGTCTTTAAGGGGTTGAATAATTGTGTCAATGAAGAAATCACAAATAAAACATTTAATACTGTATTACAAAAACAATTGATGTAATTTTAGTTGCATTTAGTTCTTTAAAAAGTCCTTGTAAGATTTCATTCTGAACACAATTACAAATGTACACTAAATTCCCTAAAACCCTTTACAGCATTGGGGGTTGAATAATTTTGAACACAAATGTATGTATGCTGATAAAGGATTTAATAGGCCGTAGATAGTGTTGCTAGGAGAGGCTGCTCCACTCTCCCAATAGGGGAGAGTAAGTGAGTATAGTATGAGACCGCAAAGTGAGCAGAAGCAGTGAACAGCTCTGGAGAAAGGATCGGCTAGAGAGATGCAATGTGAAGAGAAAGCTTTAAAACCAGCTTCTGAGATAAAAAAGAGCAAAAGTGATATTATGGAGCATACCAGTAATGAACGGAGGTGCGTGTAAAACAAACTGTGGAGATAACTTGTCTAGGAGACTTGTTGACTCTGCAGCTAACTTGCCTTGACGTTCTTTGGGGACAGACTGTTCATCTGCTAAGGTCCACATCCTGAAGAAAACATTGTGGATCCGTTTGTGAGTAAAGAACGTGGTGACAGAAAGTGATATAGAGCAGAAAGCTGCAATAGCGGTACTGCATCCCTATTTCTGGATGCTGAAGTTAGATAGCAAAGTGCAGTGTGAGGAGACTGCTTCAGAGAAAGACCTTGGCCAGTTAACTACCTTTGCAGTTGTGAGAACTATAAGATCTGTGAAATTGCAAAACTGTGGAAGATCTGCCTGTTCATGCAAATTCTGAACTGTGAAAATTGCTGTGTGTACCCTATTGAAACGTTAAACTACCAGCAAAGAACTGTTCTACTGTTAAGCGTTTCTCATCATTGTCTAACACTTCAGAGAACCCTGCCTTGCACCTCAGAATTTATCACCATCAAGTGCACCACACCTAACATCAGGCAGGAGAACCCCAGACCAGGGTGTGCCCCGAAGGGAAGTAAAGGTATGCCCTTCCCATTACTGCATGGCCCAGGAGAGCATCAGACTGAGTAATTACCATCTCCATAATTGTTACAACCATTCCGTTCCTCTCCCCTCTCCTGGGCACGCTTCACATGTGCATGTTCGACCAAGCTGACTGTGCAGAGGAGAGATGGGAGGAAGAGCTATTGACCAACTGAGTGTTCATCCAAAGCTGGCTAGGATTTTTGGCTATGTTTAGTGCTAAATAGAAACATCTCTTTAAAAATGTATTTCTTCACTCAATAACTGTACTTATCTGAAGTATGGATAATGCATTCTTTACACTAAGCCATAGCAAGTCCCAATTCAGACACATCTCCACATGTTTTTGGATTTTGTGGAGGGTAGATAGATGTGAAAACAAAAGAACACTGACAGGCCATATAATGAGCAGGAGGAGTGTTGGAGTGGCTGTCATGTCCACTAGATTACATGGAATTGGGAATCTGTCCTTCCTATCCATTATTTGTATTTCACCGTGCCTGGGAGAGGTGGAGAGGATGGGAGTCATTGTACTCCTGGTTCAGTTGCTCCCTGGGCCGTGCAGTAATGAGATGGGCGCACCTCTTTCCTTTGGGGCACTCCATGACTTTGGGGCTCCTGTCTGGTGTTAGGTGGGGTCCCCTTGGTGTAGATTAGTTTTTAGGTGCAAGAAAGGATCCCTATGCGACATGCCAGCAATGCAGGTCTTAGTGTATGCAACAAATTCACTATACTTTTTTTTAATAGTATTTATTGATAGAAAATCTTTTAGATACAGATAAACAATCAAAATCCCACAAGGGACATAAGGCTACTTTCACACTTGCGTTCGTGTGATCCGGCAGGCAGTTCCGTCGTCGGAGCTGCCTGCCGGATCCGCCGATCAGTGTGACAACTGACAGCATTTGTAGACGGATCCGGGTGAGGATCCGTCTACAAATGCATTGCAAGAACGGATCCGTCTCTGCGCTTGTCATGCAGATGGACGGATCCGTCTTGCAGTCTTTTTGACGGTTTTCCCGGTCTGCGCATCAGTTGTTTCACAATGCCGGATTCGGCACTAATGCAAGTCAATGGGAATTAATTCCGGCGACTGATTAGGCATTTTGGACGGACATAATACCGCAGCATGCTACGGTATTATGTCCGCCGAAAACACCTGACAGTGACTCAACGGAAGGCATACTGATGCAAACTGAACGGATTTCTATCCATTCAGAATGCATTGGGATATGCCTGATCAGTTATTTTCCTGCATAGAGCCCTTTTGACGGAACTCTATGCCGAAAAAGAATAACGCAAGTGTGAAAGTACCCTTACAAGAACAAAACACAGACAAATGTACAACATGTCCATGCTCCAGTAACCATACATAAGATCCCTGAGCGGGAAAAGCATCATAGGAGTCGTTAGACCAATGAGCAGTCGCATAGTATAGTATGGTTTGTTGACAAGTACGGGATTAGACACCCATCCACACGCACATTCGTACCACCTGGAGTTCCGGGCCTCCTCTTGTAAAATCAGACAGTACCCTGCGCACCCACATACAGTCCTCATATTTGGCCAAATCTATCAGGAGACCCCCTTGTTGCAAAAGTGAGCTTGTACATCTGCAGGTTTAGAATTTATTAGTTGGGTCCACGCACCCAGGGTAGGGCTCTTTGGGGGTTTCCAGTTCAAAAGAATTGTCTTTCTCCCATAGAACATGAGTAACTGGAGCAACTTCCTTCCATTACTGCAGCAGTTAGATGGTCCACATAAGTACTGTTCACAGAACGTGCAGTTTTTACAGTTAGCATGTGCAATTTCCCATGGAGAATATGATGGTATAAATGTCCTCTCTAAGTTCCTCTACAGATAAACACTGCAGCTTCTCTCTCAAGCCAAAAGGGTGCAATTTATGCTCTATTACACTTTCTCTGTACAACCATGGGGCGGCCGTCCTATATGACAGAGTGAAGTACTGTTCCTTTCTCAGGTTGCTAACTCTCTCAAAATGCAACACCACTATGCCCAGCCAGTTTAATAGGCATTTCTGCTGTACCCACTATGGAGGCAGTTTATAATAGACGGCCAAACTAGCTCCTAATTACAATGAGGGCCCATAAGTATATTGCCATAACCAAGATGCAGGAAAGTCTATAGGCAACAGTGCAGGCACAACCTTTTATGACAAATATTCCTAGCACTCTCCCTTGTAAATGACCGCTGTACTATTTCTTAAATTCAATTTTCTTCCTCAAAGGCTGCCACAGGGTTGGTATTCTCTGGTTAGTCTTGCTGCTTCTTGGCTTACTCTCCTTCTTGCTGCTTTCTCTCTCACACACTGCTCCAGACTGCTAGTAGGTTTCAGCTAGCTCTCTTAGGCTACCTTCACACTTGCGGTAGCCTTTTCCGGCAGGCTGTTCCTACGGGGGAACAGCTTGCCGGATCCGTGCTACTGCTAGTCACTATAATGGGGGCAGGCTGGAGGTCCGTCTGCAGCATGGCAAACATGCCAAGGGGTGGCCATACAAAAACTACTACATGCTGTGTTTTTTGTCCAGCCACCTCTTGGCTTGTTTGCTGTGCTGCGGCCAGACCTCCGACCCGCCCCCACTATAGTGAATGGGGCCGGAGTGGACTTCCGGCAGCATGGTGGACTAGCAGTAGCACAGATCCAGCAGGCTGTTCCTCCACCAGAACTGTACAGATGCTAAGTATCAGTGTCACACAATGTCTTAGTAAATCCCACAATAAAGTCTCAAATAATACCAGAATACAGTGACCAAGTAACATTCCAATACATAGAATAATCTATCACAACCAGCATAGGAGCAGCTGATGCGCTTTGTGTGACTGCACAGGTCAGGTTCACACAGTGATTGGTATTTTGTACTTGAGTATTGGTGGCAACAGATGTGACATTTAAGTGTGTTTCTGGGACTAAAATATTGATGACCTATGTGAGGATAAGTCATCAGTATCAGATCGGTGGAGGACCTCTTCCTTTTCATGTGACGTCAGGTCCATCAGTCGTGTCAGTATGCAATACCAAGCACAACCATTATGTGGCACTGTGCTTGGTGTACTAAAAAAAAGCTGCAACACTCATCCAAGTGCTGCAGCCCCTCAAAAAAAGTTGATCATCAGGGGTGATGGGAGTTGGACCCCCACTTATCATCTATTGATGAGGCTAGGTCATGAATGTCCTGGAAAACCCTTTGACATTTCGGAATTACCACAGCTGAGATCCCTTTGTGCTTATTCACTTCAGTGAGTGGCAGACAATATAAGAGTACAGGGAACTAATAATATAAACTCTGGTAACGAGGTCCGCCTTAAAGAGGCTTTCCAGATATTGATGGTGGGGAGTCCAACACTCGACAACCGATCAGCGGTTTGCATCAACTGCCAGCAGCAAAAGCATAAGAGTAGACTGAGTTGGAAACAGAAGACTCTGTCCATTGTACAGTGGCTGTACCAGGGTACTGCAGGATAGGTCATCAGAATCTAAAAGGTGGAAGTCTCTTTAAAGGGGTTTTCTGGGATTTTCATATTGGTGGCCTATCCTCAGAACCATGTGACATCACGTTCATCGGTCACATGGCCTAGGCTCAGCTCAGTTCCATTCAATTGAATGGGGCTGCCCTGCGATCCCAACCAGAGCTGCTATCCAATGGATGGATGATGGTGGCACTCACTGGTGGTCCAGCAGCTTCCTCAAACTGACCTGCAGGGGTGCTGGGAGTCGGACCCCTGCCGATCTTATATTGATAACCTATTCTGAGGACAGGCCAACAATATGAAAATCCTGGAAAATCCCTTTAACATTTAGTTTGAATATTTTCCTTCTTTTTTCAATGTAAACTTACAGTAAATGTTGCTGAAAATCGAGTACATTTTTAGGGCAATGAGACAGAATAAACTGATTAATGAAAGCGCAGTAACTGTCTCTGTAGTGCTGCCCTTCCCTGCGCTGACTAGCTTCAACTAACTGAAACAGATCTGGCAAATGATAGGTGCTTCTTAACAGAGACAGGGATTTCTGACACGTTGCTTTTATAACATTTTTTTCTGCTAGGACTCCAACTGGTGACATAAGTGGTGAGTTCACCGTCACGTTCCCAAGTGAGCTCGCTAAGCTGTTTTTCCGGTATATTTTACATAGTTATACCAGTAAGTAAAAATGATTACTTGTAAGTGACATGCTTGGATCTGTGCAGATGTGTGGAACATGGCTGTAGTCACCCAGCTGCTAAGCCGTAAGCTCTGTTTACATGGAGGTCACTGCGGTTTCCTCATGCTTCCATAGTCTCTGATGGTGGTATAGATGCTGAGATGTTCTTCCCAAACAAAGAGCAAGAGAGAAACTGGACACACCATTGATATGCCAATAAGAAAATAAATTATTACTAACTATGACGCTTTCTAGCGCCAACATATTCCACAGCACAGAGATTGTCATCATGCACATGTCCCCTATATGATCCACCCGTTCTATAACTGCATGACCCATGAAGACAGAACGTGATCCTTAGAGACGGGTGCACCCCCAATGAGGCCAGGTGAGGCGATCGCCTCAGGCAGCACCAGGTAGGGGCAAGAGAGGGTCAGCAAAGGGCCATGGGCAGAAGGGAAGGGGTTAGGTTAAGAAATTGGCATTGGGGAGGGAGGGGCGCTGTTTTAGTTTTTGCCTCAGGCAGCAGAAAGGCTAGGTGCACCACTGCTTAGAGAATGCAATTCTTTACACAGTCTGAGAAATTAACTCACAAAGTTACACTGGGAAATTAGTTTTCATCAAATTTTCCCTTAAAAACTTCCTCTGCCAGTGATCTTGTGCTGTTTATTCATGGCTCTGTTTATTCCCCATGATACATGGAAACCTTGAACTGTCATATAATACATAAATTCTCATTAGTTTGTTGGAAACATAAAGGATTACAAATATGATAACAATGAGTAATTCTTTCCGAAATTCACTGCAAGTAAACATGATAGAAAAATCTACGGATTCTCATCACAGAGCAAAGACAATGGTGTCTATTAGAAATGAGTGAATCAATTTGTCCCATCAAACGGGTTCTGAACCTGTGATGGGGTTTCCCAGAAGCTGAGGATGCTCTCCTTGCTGCTTGATTGACAAGGCCAGACATCTTGGCCAGCCATGATATTTTGCACCTGCGCATCTGCTCAGAGACTCTACTTTCTCTATGGGAGCAACGACTGTTCATGTAGCGGTGCACACACAATTGCTGCTCTAGCAGTGGATGCAGAGCCTCTGCACTTGCGCCGCTACTCAGAGCAGTGGTGCAGGCGCGAGATTGTCAGGGTCGGCTGTGATCTAAAATACCTCATACCTATCTAATATCAATGCATAGTATCTGCAAATAGTTTGGTATTTAATGTTATGTAATGTTATGTCATGTATTATTATGTAGTATACTCCCAACATAGCAAAGTGTGGCTGGCACAGCCAGGGTTAACCATCCTGGCTCAGCCCTCGTAGGAGATTAAAGATGGACTGGCCCCACTCCTAACTTGTAGTTCTAAGTAAGAGTTGTTAGAGGAAGGAAGCCTTTGCTCGTTCTTCTTAGGCCTCAGGTTCCAGAGGCTAACTGATCTCTGTGTGAATTACTGCAAGAACTACAGAAAGGGAAGTAGAGAGGAGAGAGCAAGAGATCAAGCATAGGAGTCAGCAAGATAATCTGCTTCTACAGCTATTCGGACTTTGCTGCAGTGAGGGAAACAGTTAAGACACCATTCACATTTGGACACGTCCTGGACAGACATGCCTTCAAAACTGGGAAAAGAATTTGTACTTTGTACACAGAGAACTATGCTTCATTATTGTTGGATGCACTACAACTCCCTTTTGGCACTTAAAGGGGATTTCCAAGGCTTATATACTTTGGATAGGTCATCAGTATCTGATTAGTGGGGTCCGACATCAGGGACCCCTGCTGATCAGTTGTTTGATAAGGCAGGGGCACTTGCAGTAGTGCATCAGCCTTCTCTCAGCTTTCCCTAGGCCAAGTGACATCACCTTCATCCGTCACATGGCGTATGCGCAGCTCAGCCCCATTGAAATAAAAGGCGCTGAGCGCGATACCAAGCAAAGCCGTTATGAAATGTATTCCGCTGTGCTGTGTGAGCAGGGAGAAGGCCGCGGTGCTCCCAGGTGTCGGACTGCCACTGATCAGATACCGATGACCTATCCAGAGGATAATAGGTCATCAGTAAAACCTTTTTAAGTAAAAGAGACGTTTGTTCTGCTACATCTGGCCTGGTTTTGTGATTCCTACACTATGCACTGACCACTGCATCCTACCTATCTGATCTCTAATTTACTATTTTACAGAAGCTGACAGAGCAGACAATGGTCAGAGATGAAGAAGCTTGTTCCTGATCATTGCCTGGTCTTTAGCTGCCTTTACATACAGCAATGATCACTACTGTATTTGCAGTGAGCCAGCAGATTATTGCCTCCAGCACCCACCATTCTTTGAGACGGAGTGGACATCCAAATCTAAGATCTGCACCTCGCAGACTGGGAAATGCGGAAGGAGTAAATGAGAATGTAATTGGACACCTGTGGTTATTGGGGAAGTTTTCAAAGTGTCTTTAGAGAGAGATTCAGGACTACTACTACCATCATTGTTACAGCCTAGACACAACTATTGGGAGCATACCTCTAACATACTTCAGAACTGTGCCTTTTGCAGCTGTATGTACTGCTACTCCCATTATCTATTCACTAAAGATGGATTTTATTTATTGCACCCAAACGGGCCTGGTCATTGACTCCAGTTATCTTTTGCCCCGAGGGAAGAGAGGGTATGTCCCCATTTACTGCTGCACAGCCCCACGGAGTGCCAACATAAGGACAGCCACTATGAACCACCACTACTCCTATCTGTTCCACTACTGCCACTCCCATCCCCCTCACAGCTCTCCCCATGTGTGTCCCTGCATATTGGGGTGAGCAGTTTATTCTTAGATAGTTCATCCCCATACAGATTCATTGATTAAATGTCTACAATGATTTTAGGCACTGCATGAAAGATGTTTGACTCCAATAATTCCCTCAATTCTCGGCCCATGTAAAAGGGCCATTACAGTGGTTTGGGCCAATATGATCAGTGTTGGACTGGGGCACCTAGGGCCTACCACCTACCATTAGGTATCTCTGCCCCTAATGTTCACTGTAAGGCCAAGGAAGGGAGGAAAGGACACAAGGAACCATAACAATCATAACTTTTCAAGCCCCCAGACTTATTTGCTATGGATGTTCACCACTGAAGAATGGGACTCCATTGGGTCTATCTGCCCCAAAAAATGTGCATAGGTGTATCATTTGGGGGTATATTTTCAGAAGACAAGGTGGTTTATGACAATGATGAATACAATAGGACCATCTAGGAACAAAGTATGAGGTGGGACCTCACGTATGGTAAGTACACGGAGTTAAATAGAGACTAAAGGCGCTCATACACAGGCTGTTGTTTGCCGAATCCAACAACAATTTGGTGGGATTGGCTGACAAAGTAATGTCTATGGGAAGCTTCCAATTCTCCCATTGTCGAGGCAAGAATGGGGTCTTTGAATTTCTACACTCAATCCTATTATACTTCCAGGAGGTCCCCGAGGTGTCTGACACCCCTAAGGAAGCCAGCTTTTGACTGGCGATTCGCGTTGGGCGTTTATTCACCTGTCCACCATGCTCGCATATTTTTGATTCGATAAGTACTATGTCAGTCATGTTTCTTTGATGCTTTATTTACATATGTTTTTATATGATGTACGGCAATTGTTGGCGGTATTCTTTTCTGTGTATTGAGACAAAGGTACAAAACTGCTGACAGATGCCCTTTATGTACCACCCCCTGTTTCCTGCCACTGAGCCAGTACCTTACCCACTTACACAGATTTTTCCCGGTCCACACATTCTCTTGTATGTAGCTACCTTTCAAATGTTTAGGAAAAATCAAGATATACATCAGCGAAGGTCCATATGATTATGAAGGCATTTCCTACTGTATGTATACTTGTCCTCCTAGTAACGGTTGTCAGTTTGGATACGAGGGTTGTGTACGCAGTAGAGCTGTTGTACAATACTTCTAGGCAATAATACCTCTGCACTTACTGCATCCGGTGGATCATGCCATGATTTTACCTTTCTATGCCACATCTATGGAAGCCCCATATAACAGCAATGTGTGCATGAGACTTTACATACCCACAACTATAACAACCTAATTTATTGATAGTCACTTCACTTCAGATCAGTCTTGAAATAACTTTTCCTTAAAGATGAAGAAATAGAGAGAGTTCGAGGCATACTGCGCCTTGTTTCCCAGTATACAACTGCATCAAGTTCGTTATCATACTGTTGAGTACATAATATGCTGTGCATAGTTAATAAGGTAACATCAAGATCACTGTCGAGATGTAGCAGAGCCAAGTTTAATATTTTATTCCTGGGAACTGCATCAATTGCATTGTCATCGCCTTCTACGTTCTTGCAGTAGGGTAGTCAAACTCAGCTGTGCTACATCTGTACATGCAGGTATAGTGATCAGGATAACCATATAGTTATCTTACCTTATCTTGGAATATTGTCTTCCACCATCTCAGGAAAGATCTTGTAGCCCAACTTTCCCATAGGTTTCCACAGAAGTTCTTTAGATCTGTAAACCCTATGAAACCATCCAGCATAAAGGGACACTGCAGCAGCAGATCTGTTCCCCGGTGAAGAACTAGCCTGCAAGTTGTAGATGATCCAGTTCTACCCTCAGCCCCACTCCTTTAAACTAGCACTTGCCAAGATTTCTAATTTTAAGTGACTGCAATAAGTCTCTGAGCAGACTGCTTCCTTAGGAGCAAAGGAGTTATAGGGTCTCTCCCCTTCCATCCGCTGAGTGGATGTGTCTTACTTTAGAGTTAATATTTAGCAGAAGTGGTCTGTAGCCTGCTATCCCATCTGACTGAGGTCAGTAAGTCATACAAGCAGCTGGGAGGAATTACAAATATGACCAGCATTATGTCTTAATTTATGTTCCTTCTCGGCGGGTACTTAGATGTTAGAATTGCTAACACAGTGATTGTATAACATTTCCATTTTTGAAATATTTTTACTCCTTTGGCTATGTGGAAACTACCAGCAAGCAGGCTAGGGGCTGTTAACCAGAGCGTTTTATAGCTTGTGATTCTATTATACCAATTATGGTTTGCATATCGTAATATATGTGGCAAAATATCAATTTATTGGCATAAGGGTAGCGCCTCTTGGCCCATGGCCAGTAGGGTGCCAACCCAACAACCCCTACATAAATAATTTAAGGTATGTTCACATACAAATATTGTTGTCAGAATTTTCATTGACTGAAAAACCATACATTTGAATGAGACTGTTACTGTGCATGGTTTTAGGAAACTCCCTTTAGATATATGAGGCTGTTTTTCAGTAGAAAAAAAAAAGTATTTTAAATCTGCCCAATGTTACATACTGCGTTGGGTCTGTAAAAAATAAAAATAAAAAAAGAGATCAACAAATTGTGGAATGATTAATATTAGGTCATGTTGAAGATGCTACATGCAGTGACTCGGTGGTTCACTGCTACAGTTGCTAAAGGGTTAATACTATAATAATAGTCAGGTTCATTACTTTAAAATGTTTACTGTTATGTTAATTGTGAGTTATGCATTCCATGATCCAGAAAGGCTACATATGGGAGGAAATAGTTAATCTGGCAGCCTTGGTAACAGTTGCCAGCTAGAGGGCTGGCCCCATCTTCCCCTGGCTAGAATAGTAGACAATTCCTAGCTAGAATGAAGACCTCTTTGGTGTGTGCCTCAGCCAAGTAGGTACAGTATATCATTAATGAGGATGAAAAGTTTTGAGTCTCGTAAAGTTTGTTCCTCACTGCCTAAAGAAATGCTTAAAAGTAGAAAATAACAACACTTTATCAAAGACTTAATAAAACTGCGGAGAAAACCCCCAACCTTAGTAATATAGCCAGGCAAAGAATAAGTGGATAGTGTGATGGACCGGACAACCTCAGAGGGAAGAGGAGATTATAAGGTCCCCCTGGGAGATGCTTGAATGGAGTTTGAATATGAATATGCCATCACTGAAAATAACCATGCTGTGGTTAAAGTGCATGTGCACTTTAGTAGATTGCAGGGATAGGAATGCCCATAGAGTGCACTAATAATGGAAACAGACAGAGATTACAAGTAGGGTGGGGCGAATAGTGATGTGAGAGGGACAGAGGATAAGTGGAAAGGTCTACAAGTGAACCGTGTAATCGGATTGTGGGCGACAGCTATACATCCAAATCACTAATTGTCACTTATGATGGTGCGACAACTGGAGGGAATACAAGAAAAACGGTAGTCATCTAGTGGGGCGACATGCACATCCAGTTGTGGCTTTAGCGACCACTATCCCCTGAACCTGAACATAAAGGCTCCCCCAGTTCACCTGATGAAGCATGCATAAGAGATATGCTCGTTTAGGCCCTCCAGACAGACAGTCCACAGGCGGAATGTCCATTGGGGCTCTTTTTGTAACACTTTCCTGCCAAAGTCACAGGGGATACGTAGAAGCTGTGGACCAATCTGTCTTTTAGATTAGGGCCCTCAGATGGTAGGTAATCGCTGGGACTCTACCCACCAGATGGCCCACGTCAGGATCAGACTGAAGAACCAGTAGCGTGAGAGCAATTCTCTCACCTGACCATAAGTCACAATAATAATAATAATGCTGATTTGCTCATTCTCGTAGGCCCGAATCCTCAGGTTCAGTAAGGTGTCAAGATTCATGCTTAGTGAGTGTTGATAGGCGCTAGAGGGAATGTGTTGTGGATATCCCCTCATTTGGAACCTATATTGGAGATCCCTTGATGCCACTCGAAAGTCTGGCATGGAGGAACAGTTGCGGCGTAACCTAAGGTACTGGCCTTTAGATATGCCCTTTTTGAGAGCCACGGGGTGCCAACTGTCCCACCCACAGGCCGCAGTCAAGTATTCCTAAAAAGAACTGTTCTCCAGGGAGATACCAAGCCTGAGAGAAAAAGCTACCATAAAACAAACTCTACTGAGTATCAATTTCTGAGGAAAGAAGCATTGAATTTCTATAAATGGATCAGGACTAAAAAGGTCATGTCCTCAGTAAAAAGACTATTATCTGCTTTAACCAAGAGGGCCTGGTCATTGCCTCCACCATCAACTGGCACTACACCTGCTCTCCTGCCTACCAGTCAGGAGGCTCCCAAAAGACATGAGTGTGCCTACAGTGGAAGAGGGGTTGTACCCCTTCATTCACTGCACACACATTGGGGAGAGTACTGGAGAGAGGGATTAGCCACTGTGAACACTACAACCATCCTCGTTGCTGCCACCACCACTCCCATTTTCTACAACACCAGCCACCATGCTTTCCCTGTGGGCAAGTGCACTGCATACATAGCCTTTCTTACTTTGTGGATATCATTCGTTCAGATCTTACGAGCTAGAATTCAGCAGAGATTACGAGATTGCAATATACTACAAGGTACTTGGAGCAATCCACTTCTTCTGGGCCAACATTATATTTGCTATTTAATATACTTCCATATTGGTAAGGGCTTGGTGTCATGTGCTTTGCATTGTTGGCTTTGGTGATGATCCATGCACTACAACTCTGATGACCTTTCCCCTTTTTCCCCTTTTCTTTTTCCCTGGTCCAATTGACTTAAGTATGACATTATGTGACTGATGACTTACTTAGTTATATTAGTCTTTTTTCTTTTTTTGTCAAATATGACGTTTGAAACGAAGTGCTGTATTCCACATACAGTACAGACCAAAAGTTTGGACACACCTTCTCATTCAAAGAGTTTTCTTTATTTTCATGACTATGAAAATTGTAGATTCACACTGAAGGCATCAAAACTATGAATTAACACATGTGGATTTATATACATAACAAAAAAGTGTGAAACAACTGAAAATATGTCATAGTCTAGGTTCTTCAAGGTAGCCACCTTTTGCTTTGATTACTGCTTTGCACACTCTTGGCATTCTCTTGATGAGCTTCAAGAGGTAGTCACCTGAAATGGTCTTCACTTCACAGGTGTGCCCTGTCAGGTTTAATAAGTGGAATTTCTTGCCTTATAAATGGGGTTGGGACCATCAGTTGCGTTGTGGAGAAGTCAGGTGGATACACAGCTGATAGTCCTACTGAATAGACTGTTACAATTTGTATTATGGCAAGAAAAAAGCAGCTAAGTAAAGAAAAACAAGTGGCCATCATTACTTTAAGAAATGAAGGTCAGTCAGTCCGAAAAATTGGGAAAACTTTGAAAGTGTCCCCAAGTGCAGTCACAAAAACCATCAAGCGCTACAAAAAAACTGGCTCACATGCGGACCGCCCCAGGAAAGGAAGACCAAGAGTCACCTCTGCTGCGGAGGATAAGTTCACCCGAGTCACCAGCAGCTCAGATTAGAGACCAGGTCAATGCCACACAGAGTTCTAGCAGCAGACACATCTCTAGAACAACTGTTTAGAGGAGACTGTGTGAATCAGGCCTTCATGGTAGAATATCTGCTAAGAAACCACTGCTAAGGACAGGCAACAAGCAGAAGAGACTTGTTTGGGCTAAAGAACACAAGGAATGGACATTAGACCAGTGGAAATCTGTGCTTTGGTCTGATGAGTCCAAATTTGAGATCTTTGGTTCCAACCACCGTGTCTTTGTGCGACGCAGAAATGGTGAACAGATGGACTCTACATGCCTGGTTCCCACTAAGAAGCATGGAGGAGGAGGTATGATGGTGTGGGGGTGCTTTGCTGGTGACACTGTTGGGGATTTATTCAAAATTGAAGGCATACTGAACCAGCATGGCTACCACAGCATCTTGCAGCGGCATGCTATTCCATCCGGTTTGCGTTTAGTTGGACCATCTTTTATTTTTCAACAGGACAATGACCCCAAACACACCTCCAGGCTGTTTAAGGGCTATTTGATCATGAAGGAGAGTGATGGGATGCTGCGCCAGATGACCTGGCCTCCACAGTCACCAGACCTGAACCCAATCGAGATGGTTTGGGGTGAGCTGGACCGCAGAGTGAAGGCAAAAGGGCCAACAAGTGCTAAGCATCTCTGGGAACTCCTTCAAGACTGTTGGAAGACCATTTCAGGTGACTACCTCTTGAAGCTCATCAAGAGAATGCCAAGAGTGTGCAAAGCAGTAATCAAAGCAAAAGGACCTAGAATATGACATATTTTCAGTTGTTTCACACTTTTTTGTTATGTATATAATTCCACATGTGTTAATTCATAGTTTTGATGCCTTCAGTGTGAATCTACAATTTTCATAGTCATGAAAATAAAGAAAACTCTTTGAAGGAGAAGGTGTGTCCAAACTTTTGGTCTGTACGGTATGTCAACCGTTTTTTATCTTTCACTCGCAGCAAATGCACTTGACCTAAGTTGAACTGATTTGTACTCCCTGTAATCTTGTGTCAGTGCCTCTATTTGAATGATACCCCGTCCTAGGCATATTTTGGGATTGCATTTCTTTTCCAGTCCATTCTCTTTGTTTGTACAGTTATGTCCATATATATTTGGACACTGACACAAATTTTGTTTTTATTACCTGTTTACTGAAACATATTCAAGTTATAGTTGTATAATGGACATGGACATAAAGTCCAGACTTTTAGCTTTCATTTG
The DNA here is from genome assembly GCA_033119425.1 of Bufotes viridis. Classification (NCBI taxonomy): domain Eukaryota; kingdom Metazoa; phylum Chordata; class Amphibia; order Anura; family Bufonidae; genus Bufotes; species Bufotes viridis. The sequence goes on from CM065589.1 coordinate 566,404,370, forward strand.
AGGGTATCCACATCAAAATTGGATGAAGGGTTTAGGAGTTTCAGCTCCTTTACATGTGGCTGCCAGTATTGTTCCTCCCCTGTATAGTAGCGCTTATGCTCGTCCCCGAGATGTTACAGATTCCTCTGTCCTACCAGCTGTGCGCCATCACTGGAGGTGTGTCTCCCTCCTCATTGGCTGGCTGGAGAGAGGCACGCCTGCGTGGCGCTGTCTCTCCCCGTTAAATGTAAGTGTGTTCATGGCCGCTTTGCGGCCAGTATGAGTGCCGTGGCATACACTAGGCCACTGTGATACACGCCGACTCTCACACTAGAGAGTGCGGCTTAGGCAGGGCTTTAATATATCTGCTCTTGGGCTCCTGAGGAAGTGCGCTAAGTAGGACCACAAAAATGGGTCAAGCTGTCCTTTTCAGTATACCCTGGCTGGTGCAGGCTGACAGTTGGCTGTGTATGAAAAATGTTTTCTCCATCCAAATATATATGGAACTATCTGTATGTTTATTAAAAATGTAATAAATACATAAAATATATATATATATATATATAGAGAGAGAGAGAGAGAGAGAGTGTATCTGGCATGCATGCTGCACCTGCACTCCCTGGGTTTTGTGTGGCTGATATGGCCCATAAAAGGTAAGAATTAATGTTAGGGACCACTCGAGAGGCAACCGTGAAGTGGTGGGTGGCTTACATAATTTGGCCAAAATATAAACTAATGCCTCATCTAACATCCAGCATAGTGGCAGGACGGAGCTCTAGCTGCAGTGTGCCATTGCACCTTTGTTTTTACGTTTGTATGTGTATTTCACCATAGCAACGTGCACCTGCGTATTTGGTTGTGCCGACTGCAATCTCCATTTTATTCCTTTGTAGCATATATGGGAGGCGTGGTGACCTCCATGCAGTCATGCACACCTGACTAGTGAATCCGCCCTGTAGGCTGGTTTTAAAGTCAGTATAAAACTGAGTCTGCTTTATTGAACTTACCAGAAGCCATTTGGTTCCAGGAGAAGTACTAGTGGGCTCAGCATGCATGTTGGTATTTGCATCCCTTGATTTGATGAACGCTGTATGGCACCAGACGGGGATACAAGCAGAGTGTATCTGGCATGCATGCTGCACCTGCACTCCCTGGGTTTTGTGTGGCTGATATGGCCCATAAAAGGTAAGAATTAATGTTAGGGACCACTCGAGAGGCAACCGTGAAGTGGTGGGTGGCTTACATAATTTGGCCAAAATATAAACTAATGCCTCATCTAACATCCAGCATAGTGGCAGGACGGAGCTCTAGCTGCAGTGTGCCATTGCACCTTTGTTTTTACGTTTGTATATGTATATATATATATATATATATATATATTTTGTTGAAAAAATATAATTATGTAAAAATACATAAAAAAGAGATAAATGAGACAAAGTGGTGCTCAGGGACATTGTGCTAGGCTGGTTCTAGTGTATTTATATGGTAATAAGCAGGGCTACTGGGGTTATGAATAGTTTATGAATCAATTAAACCCAGAGTACATGATAAGAGCAGATTGTTGATCATCTTGATCTTGTGAAAAAGACTAAATTAGTTACCTGTTAGGCTGTATTCACATCTGCGTCCTTAATTAAGGTAGTCTTTTCCATCAGGGAAACAGACAGCCGGCATTCACTGTACCGGGCATACATGCCAGCCCTCGGCTGAGCAAAACATGCTGGAACAGACTGCCGGAGACACAATGGCAGATGTGAACCCAGCATTAGCTATTTTTGGAAGTCCTGTGGCATTCAATAAAGAGTGCATGTGTGGCTTGCTCTCCATTCAATTCAGGGCCACGTTCTTGAGATAGGAGCTCTAAATTTATTGGGGGAAATATCTGCTGCCTACGCAGAGCTGGCGTCAGCACCCGGCATACCCGGGCAAGTGCCAGGGCCCACTGTCCCTTAGGTGGCCCACTCTTTTCTGCAATGGTCCCTTTAAAGAGGACCTTTCATCAGTTTAAAAACTAAAAACTAACTATATCTGTGGGCAGAGCGGCGCCCAGTAAGTGCAGGGGGACCCCTTGGCGCTGCTCTGCCCACAGATATAGTTAGTTTTTAGTTTTTAAACTAGTGAAAGGTCCTCTTTAAACATTTACTGTTGCTGGATGCTGCGTTGCTGCGATCTCGCAGGATCTCCAGGCCTGCGAGACAGATCAGAGGATTGAAGGACAGCAGGGGAGGAGCTCATCAGCAGCGTAGCTGCAGAAGACTGCGCACAGTATAGCAGCCGAGCTGGAAGAAACCCAGAGTTTAGACAGGTGTGTGTGAGTTTAACCAGTAACATGGCGGCCGCTTATTGCATCAGGAGGGTTCAGTGCCACAGAGAGCTGCCAGTGTATGGGACAATAGAAGGGCTAGTGACTTAGGGCGCGGTGGTATTAATGATATGGCCAATCACGATATATGTGTAAAACACAAATCTCCCTCAGCAGCTAGCACACAACAGGCACCATTCATAGCTTCACCTCCTCCAACACAGCCTGTCACCATTAGCACAGATATGGCCAGCGTCCAGGTCAAATCAGCCCCAAAAGCTCTTCATCCTTCCAGTCATGTGAACCCCACAGATCCATCCTGTCACTCAGCATGGACAGGAAGCCCCAAAATCCACAGCAGGGTTCACTGGTGCTGATAGGAAAGGAAGCAGAGGAGGAGATGTCAATGGAGTCCAGCCTTCAGTGAGCATGAAGAGAGCTGCTCCTTCCCTTCTTTCATGGCTTCACCTGGCTCTGAGGAGAGCAGTCACTTTCCTAAATGGCCTGGAGAAGCAGTCCTCAGTCCCCTCTCAGCCTTGTCTTTGGTGCCAACTTTGTCTTCCCTCCCTGTGATTGACAGATCACAGATGAATAAGTGGGTAGTTCAGGCTCAGGGCTGCAGTCACGCACGCCAAGCACAATTGTCAGCACAGCCATGACAGATAAGCCTACTCCCTCACTGAGGCCTCACACATTATTTTCTCCAAAATGCCACGTTGGATGATACAAAATTGTAAGGCTACATGCACACGCTGGTGAAAAACGGACATGATGGACTTTTTTTTAACAGCCATCATACGTTCGTTTTAAGACCAATGGCAGTCTATGAGGTTATTCAGACTGTAATTTTTTGGACATAACGGACGTAAAAAAATATCTTGTCCGGTTTTCATTGAACGACTGCCCCCATACAAATGAATTAGTCCATTTTTAACATCCATTTCGCAGAATGGCATCAGTGAAAAACAGTCAGTTAAAAATGGACAGTTCATCCATTTTTATTGGACTTTTTTTCACTGTCGTGTGCATGTAGCCTAAGACCTCCTATAAAACTGTGTTTTTTCTACTGTTTTTAATGACTTTTTGTTGTTAATGACGTGTGTTGTGCAAACTGCCACAAGGGGGCCCACTGAGGCTTTATTGCCCAAGGGCCCACATGAACCTGAAGCCGGCCCTGTGCCTACGGTCTCCTCTGGAGGCACAACATGGGACTTAATAAGCAGTGAATAGAAGGTTTTATTTAAACTATTTGCAGCTTTTCCAGCACCCATTTGCCAAAGGCTGAGCTCTCTAAAACATCCAACCAACAATGCTTAATGAATGAGGGAGGCATTGTCCAGGTGTATGGACAATGGTTGGGAAACTACCTTGCCAACCAACCAGTTTGACTTTGGGTATTATCCTGGCAGACCCCTAGTTTTCACCTTATTGAGTTCTAAACAGGGATCTGTTAGGCCGCAACTTTTTAGAATAGTTCTGGTGTGGTTGGCTGCTGACCCACGGGGATCTGAGACACAGGTGTGTGGCACCAAGGGAACAGGTAAACTCAAAGTCAGGTCAAGGTCCATATGGTAAACAGACACAGGTCAGGAACTAGGAATCAAGAACGAATCAAACGGATTATAGCTCTTTTTCAGGCCCCAGTCAACTAGAGAGCCCTAGTCCTGCAGGGAAAAGTCTCTCTCATACACACAGAAAGAGAGCTTGCCTTTGTCTCATATGTGCTGGCAGTGGATAGTTGTGGGTGTACCATTGTATGCCATGTGGGCCAATTGCCGTGCTGTGCGTACTGGCCATGGATACTTGGTGAGAACAGGTCTATTCTGTCTGTATCTCCTTTATGTTCAGCAAGGCATAGGTTAATTGTGTTTTGCTTGCTGTGCGCTCTATGTGCCTACCTTTCTGTTCATGTGCACCTGTCTGACTAATGTGTTCATTTCAGTCTGCTATATTATAATATATATAATATGAATTTGTCTCTTGAGGACTATGATGTTCATAAGTGTTGCATTCATGTCACTTCATGTCTTTCTCATCTGCTGTACCATGTTTTGCCTTGATCCGTTTGGAATCTGTCTGTGTCTTTGTCATAGTATTGCTCTAGTCTGTATGGAGCTTCAGTCTGTCTGAGTGTGTTAGTGCATGTTCTGACATGTCTACTGTGCTGTACAGTGTCCTGTTCCTGAAGTCTGTCTTGCCTAGTCTGTTTTGTCTGAACTATGTTGAAGCTCCTGACCTTTGTCTTGCCAAATTTGCTATGTCTGTACAGAGTCCTAGTTCCAGTATACGAATCGAAGAAAAGAGCAATCCAGCACCGGATATTTCACTCGTTGTCACGTCTTTATTTCTCTGTAGTAGACATCTCCACCCTCCGACACCAGTTGTTAACTGGTGTTGGAGGGTGGAGATATCTACTACAGTGTTCCATACATGTGAGAAATAAAGATGTGACAACGAGTGAAATATCCGGTGCTGGATTGCTCTTTTCTTTGATTCGTATGCTTGTTGGAGTTTGCCTTGGCTCGTACCGCGCACTGAGGACATTGGGTGAGCTGGACACACAAGCTGTTTATTTGGATTTCCTAGTTCCAGTAGTCCGTTCCTGTTGTCCGTGTCTCCAAGTGCATGTGGTCTTTGTGTCTGGGTCGCTGATCTGTTTGTCTGCCAGGGCTCTGTGTCTTGTCTGTTGCCTGCATTTGTATTTGTCTTGGATTTGTCTGTGCTCTGGGTTAGTTCCATATTATGCCTGTGTTCCTGGTGTTTTGCACTAGTGTTCCTGTTCCAAGTAGATCCGCTGGCAAGTACACCAGGACCATCCCAGGAGACAGCGATCTGGTCGCTAACCCCCTGTATAGGGGTTAAAGGGTGAATATCAGGGAGGTGCCAGAATAATGCCCTTAGGGTTTGGCCAAACATCTAACTGGTTACTTGGCACAGTGGTTCCACATTACCACTGATCTGTCTTGATTTGTAACAGACCACATCTACCACTGATGTAAGATAGCCCAAAACCCTCATTGACAAATCAATGTTTGCACAGGGGGTGATCTATCAAAATGTGTACTTCTTGAATGATCCTCCTTGACATGTCTTTGGAGAGTGTGATCTTTATCTATTACGTGTCCTGAATGAATTCTAAGTACTACAGGCATCGAGAAGGCTAAAGATGAAATTTCTCTTTGTTAACTATGAAGCTGTGGTGTTGCAGGACCTTGAGGCTAATTTGGAGATGAGACTCCAGTAGAGCCTCCAAGGAAGCTTTTATCAACCAGTCATTGAGATTAGGCACAAGAAATATCCCTTTCAATCGTAGTGCTACTCTGAGAAAAACTGCCACCTTGATGATTACTCTTAGAGCAGATGATAGGCCAAACAGTAGACATGTGGATTGAAGATAATGAATGCAGTCTTGAACTTTGCAGGCTACCCTAGGAATTTCATGAATGCAGGGACAACTGAAATGTAAAGATAAGTTTTTGTTAAATCTTATTATGGTGATAAAAGTGTTCTGAAGAATGCAGTTGACAGTTCATATATTGTCAATTTTAAACTTTTTCTTTTACATATATTTGTTCAAATAAGATCAATGACCAGTCTCCACTTGTTGCCTGTCTTGGGCACTACAAAAATTCTTGGCCTTCCCCTATCTGATGGAATGCAACCTTCTCCAGGGCTCCAATGAGAAAAAATTCCTGTACCAATAAAAGCAAATGAGGATGGTTTGTAGAGCTCAGATGAAATTTTTTTTTCAAAAGAGACTTTAGCTCTTGGTCAAAAACTCTTTGAAAGGGCAAACCTCCGAGCATCTCTAATATACTTACCAGGGGGCTCATCTTGGGATGGAGGGGGATACGGGAACATGTAGCGATCGCTCCTTTTCCTTCCCCTCTTACACCGGCCAGGTATTTACCTCACTTAGTGGGGCTATCAAAACCTCCACAACATAGCAAAGGTATGTGGGAGCAGATGTGTGTCTGCCCTATCTCGGTACTCCTGCATGATGGGAAAATTCCCTCTTTCGAGTCGCTTTCTCAGAAATTGCTAAGAACTCCCTTGCATTTTCTTCAATACGCTCATTTTAAGAAAGTTTGCAGACAGTCACTTGCCCTTGAAAAAATGGGATAGGTCCCCCACGGAATTTGAAAAGGTCTTGCTAGCCGCGAAACCACTCTCTAAGGCGCTTTCCACTATCTACAAGCAGATAATCAATGCAGAGATGCCAGGCACTCCTCTATACATCTCTGAATGGGAGGAGGAGTTGCACACCAGATTTAGCGAATTGGAAACGCTTCAAATTTTGTCTAGATCGCATGGCCTCTCCTGTTGTGTACGATTACAGGAGAACTCATACAAAACCGTCTCTAAATGGTACAGAACCCCAGAACACCTTTACTTAAGAGGGGTGATTGATAGCGCGGTCTGTTGGCGTTGCAAAACTGATCTCTGTTCCATCTTGCACATCTGGTGGTCTTGCAGCTTGATTAGACCCTTTTAGGAGAGGGTAGAGGAGACCTTTAATTTGGTCCAGGGAAAGCAGATCTCACTATCTGCTCCTTTGGTTCTATTATGGCAAGATTGCTCTAATTTCCAACCCCGTAAGGACGACCAAATTACTTTTCTCATATTAGCTGCTAAGATGCTGATACCGTTACATTGGATGAGTCCTATACCTCCATCACTAGGGGAATGGTTAGAGAGAGTTGACCAACTTTGTAGACTTGAGGAACTCACTTCATGGGTTGACATGAACGTTTTCTGAGTGTTTGGTCTGCATGGAAGCATTTCAGGGGTATCTAAATAGCTTGTCTGTCTGTCATAGCTCATCTTGTTGCCGAAGAAATCGGTCGCTTTCTTTTGCTGCTCAGCCATCCTGGGTCGAAAATCCTCAAACCCCGTCCCCCCCTCCCCCCTTGCCTGTTTTTCCTTTTTCTGTATGTTCATTCTTGCATGGTTTTGGCTTGCCCGTTGACAAGCTCTCATACTAAGCTTGCACACCATAAGCTATTATTTGTTGGTCTGTTGAACTCTCTTGGCACTCCGTGGATACGGGAGAGCTTACCATATATATGGATCTGGTTCTACATCCCACTGTTTTTCACAATGTGTGAAATGGGGGCTAGAAGCCGATAAGAAGAACCCGTCCTGGTTTATTTTCTACTGTCTCATACACTGACGTCTCTCCCCCAGTGCCCAGAGGTGTTGTTTATAAAATGTTATGTACATGCTGATGTCACCTGCGTGTGGCGCTTTCCTTCTTTATTTTGGATACATTATAATCCTGCACCTTTTATTGCTTTACTGAATAAAAAGAGATTTACCAAAAAACTCTTTGAATGGTACAATAAACCCAAAAGTCCTCTGATGTTTCTTCCCAAATGGAGGCAAAAGCTGTTTGTCTTACGCCCGTGAGAGAGAAGATGGCTTGGCTTTACACATCTCCAGGCTTTTTTGGGTTAGAGATTTTTTCTTGTTAAAACCAGAGGAACATGTCTTGACTTGAAATTCGTTTGTTAATCAAACATACTTGAAGTTTCTTTTACATTTCAGAGAACCTCTGTATGTGGCATGAAATGGCTTGCTGTTGTGTTTTTTGCTAGAAAAAAGAAATGCAATTCCTTTGTCTTCATTTAAGTTTTTAAAATTAGTCTGAAGCTAAGGACCAAACAGACTCTGGCTGAAAGGGCAGTGATCAGACAGTGTGCTTGGATGGTAGGTTGTCTATCCATTGTTTGATCCAGAAAGCTTTTGCAGTTGAATTGTTCAACTTCAGACTCCTAGAAGCCATCCATTCTCAAGGTGTCCAAAGGTCCATCACAAAGGAATTCTGCATTCATCTTTATAAGGGGAGTTTTATTAAAAATAAATCTCTTGAAGTTTGACCGATTCTCAAAGCTCTCACAACAAGCATTGTAGCCACGGCAGTTTTTACACAAAGCTGATGGGGTAGAGTAATCTTTCTTTGGTAATCAGTCTGTCTTTTAATACATTGGGTCCTTTAGAGTGATGACTTGTCTGATGGAAATATGATATTTTGGCTAGTTTTTAGATATAGCGATCTTCATCTTGATTCTTAATGCTTTAAGTAAACAATGGCAAGAAACTTTTGATTGACCTTTTCAATGGCTTTTGTGTCATGATATCATGATGAGATGTGATATCACACTCAGGTTTAGAACTGGTCAATTTTTGGAGGAAATTCACATGCTACAGTGTCCTTTGGGTCTAATCAGCAGATTGCTTTGAACCTGGAACCACCTTTTTATCTGGCTTTTCCATCTCAAACCAGGATTTCTAAAAAGGATGATTTGGGAAGGTCTTACTCTGAGAAATGAAACACTTCATTTTTACATTTGCCCTGGTTATTTTTTCTCATTCTACAATTTGTCTACAGTATTATAGTCAGAAAATAAGTAATATGAGTAATAAGTTTGAATCAGCAGAATCCTTCATGTCTGAGGATGGACAATTCCAGGAAGAAGAAGAAACAACCTCAGAAGATGGATTTTTTCCATTAACTTCTCAGAAAACTGGGACCGGAAGCATGCAAATAAATTCTTGGCTTCAGATTGGAAAGCGTCATCTGTAGTAGACGAAATACGAGTTACACAAGTTAGACAAGCAAAGACTTAAGACATGACAGACGATCCCTGTCTGGACTTCCTGCTTCTCGTTCCAGCCCTTGGTGTTTCCTGGGAAATCTAAAGAAAGAACAGACAGTATTAATTGTAGAAAAAAACTATAGTTTTGCAACAGAAAAATGCACAGAAAAAGCCCAGGCATAGGACTTGCTAAAACACATGTAGCAGGGCTCCATTGACTTTTAATTTCAGAGCCACCCTGCCTTGCAGAGTGCAGCACCAGATTAAAAATGGCACCTGAATTAAATTCTCTACCAAATCCTGCAAGAAAGGAGTATTTTTGGGCATGTATGGAACAAGTGCACGCTTACTGGAAGTTATATTAATTATTTCAGATGAGAAGCAAAGAAGAGACAAATCCTCGTGAAAATGAAAATTTGCAATGCATGCGCCGAAGCGAGGACGCTCACTTACAGAGAACAACAGAGCTGATGTAGCATACAGGAGCAAGTGCTGGAAAAAAATGAATCCAGCCAGCAAAAGAAGAAATATGGAGAATCACAATATATTAGTAAGTGGCTTGTATTAACTTTCTCTACATGACATATGCCATCTACTGAAATGAGACATCCCCTTGAATGACTCAATACACATCTCTAAAATATATGTAATAATCTGCGAGCTAAACCGCTTGTATTACAAGCTTTGCCTTCCCTGATACATTGTAGCAAACAGATTTGTGCTGCTGATATATCCAGCTCAAATTCTCATTATTAGGCCAGAGCAGGATGTTTCCATTCACAGACAAAAAACTGAGATCTTAGAAATAGGAAAACAAAGTATTTCAGAAACATGCAACACACAATCACTAAGCTTTATTTGCAAAAAAAAAACAAAAAAAACAACAACGTATAACTAGAGATGAGCGAATTTTTCAAACATTTTATTCTCTAGTTCGCAGAATTTTTTGGAAAAATTTTTGAATATATTTGCGGCAAAAAACGTCTATTTCCTGGCTGCAGAGAGCCTTTATCGTTGTGTAGAACACTGTGCCTTGCAGTAACACGCATAGGGAGTCTGCTGTGGTAGTGAAATAATACTGTGAGTCAGTATGACATGCAGATGACAGGCGTCACTCTTAGAATCACTTCACACTTCAGGAGTGGATCCAAAGCAGAGATGACACGTGAACTGAATATTTGCATGTCTTCTGTATACCCACTTCTGCTTTTGGCTACCAATTCATAAGCCACTTCTGATGGGACCATACAGGCTACACAGAGAGGATCTGTTGTGAGTCTCATTTTTCCTTCCTTCTGACAGATCAGAAAAAGGGTCAAATAAAAGATGATGTCAGCCAAGCCAAAAAGGCTACATAGTGGCCCATACATCAAGTGGGGAAGGTGGGAACAGCTTGAGAAGTCCACAGAGCGGCCCTATGACAGAGTCTGGAGGTGGCGGCAGCATGAGGGGCCACAGAGTGGCCCTATGACAGAGTATGGATGTGGCGGCAGCATGAGGAGGCCACAGAGTGGCCCTATGACAGAGTATGGATGTGGCGGCAGCATGAGGAGGCCACAGAGTGGCACAATGACAGAGTGTGGAGGTGGCGGCAGCACCAGGAGGCCACAGAGTGGCACAATCACAGAGTGTGGAGGTGGCGGCAGCATCAGGAGACCCCAGAGTGGCACGACGACGAAAGATTGTGGAGGTGGGGGCAATGTAATGACCCAGAGTGCCATTACCACCTCCTTTTGTACCCCCACGATTTGTAATGTGTGATCCTGTGTCATCTCTTGCATATATTACCTTATCCTGCAATGTGTATGCATTTCCTTATAAACTGCTGGTTACATGTAATGTGCCTGGTCTACAAGCAGATGGCAACAAATCTGAGCTTGCTAGTTTCTCTGGAAATGAACCTTCCAGTTCCTTCCCAGCCCTTTTTAGAGAGGGAGGAGTTTAGTTAGCCAGTGAGTCAGTCTAGCCTACCCCCCTTGTGCAGAGAGGTTGTGTATCGGCCAGCAGAGCACTGTCTGCTTTGCTGGGCCCGCAGGTTCTACCACTGAAGTCCTTTATGGTTGCTTGACCCCTCCTGGGCTTGCATTACCTCCCAAGCTAACAGAGCTTGATGCCAGGACAAGAAGTTCCTAGGATTAAGGACTAAAGTAAGAGACAGCCTACAGACAGCTAAGCTAAGTTCCAGCAGAAGGGGAAGAGTTTCCTATTTACCCAGCCAAGCATAGCAGAGCTGAGAGAGAGCTACCGCATAGCAGTGCTGAGATTGTTGCAGAAGTGTTTGCCTGCACAGATAAGCCGATAACTGCTGATGACCAAGAGGAAGTTTGGAAACTGTTTGGATTACTGTTTATGCCAAGTAAAGCTGTGTTCAATGTTTACTACAAAGTTTGGACTCCATGTATTCTACCTATTCATCATCCAAGATCAACTACCCTTTTTGCACTGCTTCGGACCACATCACGTCTGGGATCCAAGGATATCCAGGTAGGAACACCGTGACACATGTATACATCTACAGAGACTGTAGGCCACCCTGCACCCCTCTGGCAATCTTACCTCTGGGTACCAACATTACCATCTACAAAGGGGACTTCACGGCAGCTGGCGTCACGGTTACTTGCTCTATGAGAGGAACATATTTTGTAGAAACCTCTTAAATGGCAAGGGCACAGCCGGTGGGCTCATTGCAGCAGCAGCATGAGGAGGTCACAGAGTGGCACGACGATGAGAGAATGTGGAGGTGGTAGCAGCATGAGGAGGCCACAGAGGGGCACGACGACAAGAGATTGTGGAGGCGGCAGCAGCATGAGGAGGCCACAGAGTGGCACAATGACAGTGCGGAGGTGGCGACAGTATCAGGAGGCCACAGAGTGGCACAATGACACAGTGTGGAGGTGGTGGCAGCATCAGGAGGCCACAGAGTGACAAGCTGACATAGTGTGGAGGTGGCAGCAGCATAAGGAGGCCACAGAGTGGCAAGGTGACATAGTGTGGAGGTGGCAGCAGCATGAGCAGGCCACAGAGTGGCACGATGACGAGAGATTGTGGAGGTAGCAGCAGCATGAGGAGGCCACAGAGTGGCATGACGACGAGAGATTGTAGAGGTGGCAGCAGCATGAGGAGGCCACAGAGGGGCACGACGACGAGAGATTGTGCTAGTTGTGGCCACAAATCCAGTTTGGCTGCCTAGTAGTCCAGCGGATCTTCAATGTGGGGTGGCAGGGTGTTGTCCAAGTATGCCACTGCTTGCTGGTTCAGGTCCTGCTCCAGGCCTAGCTGCTGCTGCTGGTGAGTAGTTTCTTCACTATGCGGGTGAAGAAAGCTGCTAATCAGCGACTCTAGACTCAGGCTGCTGCTGATAGAGCTGATAGAGCTGGTACTGCTCCTGCCGCCCCACCCCTCCCCAGCAGCCATGGCAGTGGAACGTGAGCGCAGAGGGCCCCCCTGTTGGACCTGCGAGAGGATGGATGATGGCACAGATAGGCAGCGGCCAACTGACTACATAGGATGTCTCTGTAGTAGTTCAGTTTGTCCTCCCTCTCAGCGGGTGTAAAAAAAGCCCCCATTTTGCACCGTGGCGAGGGTCCAACAAGGTGGAGAGCCAGAAGTCATCCCTCTGCCTAATGGTGACAATTCTGTCACTACACTCTGTCACTACACAAGCAAGTGAGCATGCATCGGGCCATTTGTGCAAGTGACTCGGAGGGACTCCCTGCCTCCATCTCCACTGCGTACTGCCACGGTGTGTCTGGGTCCTCTGCCTCATCTTCCTCATCGCCCTGTAGCTCATCTGGCTGCTTCTGTTCCTCCTCTCCTGCCACCTGTGTAGAAAAACCACCAATTTCGCTACACATTGCTTGTGCTCCAATGTCCTCCTCCTCCAGTTCAGCTCCCACAGGGCTTATGTGGCTGTGAGATCTAGACGCCGCGTCTCTAGTCACCTGTCCAGCCAGATTTACCAGCATCTGTTCCAGGACATGAAGCAGTGGAATGACATTGTTCACCCTGTAGTCCTGGCGACTGACAAATAACGTGGCCTCCTCAAAGGGCCTGAGCAAATTGCAGGTGTCACTCATGAGCTGCCACTGGCTGACATCGAAGTTACACAGGGGAGTACTCCTGTCCGCTTGGATCATCAAGAAATTGTTAATTATGGCCTTTCTCTGTTTGTACAGGCGGTCCAACATATGGAGGGTGGTATTCCAATGGGTGGAAACATCGCATATCAGCCTATCTTGTGGGATGCAGTTCTGCCGCTGCAGCTCAAGGAGGGTGTGCTTTGCTGTGTACGAGTGGCTGAAGTGCATGAAAAGTTTCCTGACCATTTTTAGGATGTTTTGCAGATGGGTGGAAGACTTCAGGAACCGCTTGACAACCAGATTGAACATGTGTGCCAAGCAGGGCGCATGGCTCAGCCCTCCTTGATGCAGCGCTGACACAATGTTCTTCCCGTTGTCGGTCACCATGGTTCCGATTTTGAGTTGTCGCGGAGAAAGGCAGGATTCGATTTCTTGACTAAGGACACGGAGCAGTTGCTCCCCTGTGTGACTCTGATCGCCCAGGCAAACAAGGTGCAGAACACCGTGACACCACCGTGCCCTGCACATGTGGTATGCTGGATGGCCCCTGTGAATTGTCCCTGCAGTGGAGGCTGAGGACACGGTGGAGGATGAGGAGGCAGAGGCGGACATTGTTGTAGGACCAACGGCGTGGCAACGTGGAGGCGGAAGCGGAGTCACCTGGCCAAGTTGCTGGTGTGGCTGTGCAGAAACCACATTCACCCAGTGGGCTGTAAAGGACATGTATTGTCCCTGTTTGTAGTTATAGCTCCACATGTTGGCGCTGTCATGCACTTTGGCAGACACCGAGAGGCTCAAGGACTGGCCCACCTTCTGTTCTACATATGTGTGCAGGGCTGGTACTGCCTTTTTGGCAAAGAAATGAGGGCTTTGCACTCTCCACCACAAGCCATCAGTTCTCTGAAAGGTGCAGAGTCCACCACTTGGAAATGGAGGGACTGCAGCACCAGCAACTTGGCCAGGGGCACATTCAGCTTCTGCGCCGTTGGATGATTGCACGCATACTGTTGTCTCTTGGCAATCGCTTCGGTGAATGATTGCTGACAGAATGACTGATGAGAAGTAGGAGGAGCAGGAGTATCAGGACCAGCAGATGATGGGAAGGACAGACAGCTCCCTTTGACTGAGGTGGTGAAGCCTTGACTGCCTGAAACCGGGTGTGTGCCATTGGGTGATGCAGCAGTTGCTGCGGCATGCTGGAACACCACATCGGAGCCACAGTTGTCCCAGGCCACTTTCTGGTGATGCTCCACATGTTGACGCAGGGCAGTGGTGCCAACATTGGCACCCTGGCCATGCTTCACCTTCTGCCCACATATTCTACATATGGCCATGTTCACCTCCTTCGGCGGCTTAACAAAAAACTGCCACACCGCCGAGTAAGTGATTTTACTCCCAACATTATGCACTGACTGACTGCTACCGCCGCTGCCTCTGTGACAACGTGCACCCCTACTTCCTGGGCAGGTAGGCTCCTGCGAAGCAGGTGGTCTACCCCGGGAACGTTTCACTCCCGACCTCCCACTGCTACCACGCTGCTGACTCCAGGCCACGCTAGCGACTTGCTGGCTCCACCGCTGGCTCACGGGCAAGCTGCCACCCTCTTCTCCCGATGATGATGAAGCCCCTTCGTCACCCGGCTCCCAAGTGTAATCAGATACATCATCATCATTGAGTACAGTCTGCACGTCACTGATATTCTCCTTAACCGTCTCTGGGTCAGGAGCCTTACTGCTCGCAACAACAGCTCCCACGTCACTCTCCTCATCACTACTGGCCCGTCTGGTGGAGGAAGCGGCGGATGTCTCCTCCATATCTTGGCTAGGCAGTAGCTGCTGACTGTCCTCTAGTAGCTCGTCCTCGCTAAAAAGTGGAGCCGAGCCAAGGGAATATGATACTTCTCGCGCTGAGGGAACTGAAAAGGACAGAGGAAGGTTCAGGACAGGTGGGGGCACAGGGCCTGCTCCCTGGCCATGCCAACTAAGCGTCGAGGAACTCACCGACTCTAGGCTGGGGGTGTCTGATGTCACTTGGGACGAAGTGGATGACCGAGTCATTCATTCAAGAACCCCTGGCTTGCTGGTTAAGACACTACCGCTAGATGACAGTGGTAGCTCAGGCCTCTCGCTGTGCCCCCTGCTGCTTGCCCCCTTACTCTGCTGCAACCTCTGCCTGCGCCAGAAACATTTAGGCCTCTGCCACTCCCCTGTGCAGGGCCTGGAACTTCTCTGTCTGACATACTGTTAGCTCAAATATTTAAATGTTAGATCAAATATTTTTTATTTCACCACTAATACACGGCAAACTGGGCTTTAGAATATATCACTGCACCGCAGAACGGCAATGAACGGCAATTAGGCCCTAATTTTTTTCAACTTTTACACAAAAGGCTTTTCAACAGATAAATGCAATGATGAACGTCGAATATATTTTTAAGTCGCCACTAATACACGGCAAACAGACCTTCAGAATATATCACTGCACCGCAGAACGGCAATTAGGCCCCATTTTTTTCTACTTTTACACAACACAAAAGGCTTTTCAACAGATAAGTGCAAAGATGAACGGCAAATATATTTTTATTTCGCCACTAATACACGGCAAACAGGGCTTCAGAATATATCACTGCACCGCAGAACGGCAATTAGGCCCTAATTTTTTTCAACTTTTACACAAAAGGCTTTTCAACAAATAAGTGCAACGCTTAATGAAGAATATATTTTTATTTCACCACTAATACACGGCAAAGAGGTCTTCAGAATAGATCACTGCACCGCAGAACGGCAATTAGGCCCTAATTTTTTTCTACTTTTTCACAAAAGGCTTTTCAACAGTTAAGTGCAACGATGAATGGAGAATATATTTTTATTTCGCCACTAATACACGGAAAACAGGCCTTCAGAATATATCACTGCACCGCAGAACGGCAATTAGGCCCCAATTTTTTTCTACTTTTACACAACACAAAAGGCTTTTCAACAGATAAGTGCAACGATGAACGGCAAATATATTTTTATTTCGCCACTAATACACGGCAAACAGGGCTTCAGAATATATCACTGCTACGCAGAAGGGACTTAGGCCCTAATTTTTTTCACTTTTTACACAAAAGGCTTTTCAACAGATAAGTGCAACGCTGAATGGAGAATATATTTTTATTTCGCCACTGATACATGACAAACGGGTCTTCAGAATATATCACTGCATCGCAGAACGGCAATTAGGCCCTCATTTTTTTCACTTTTAAACAAAAGGCTTTTCAACAGATAAGTGCAATGATGAACGGCGAATACATTTTTATGTTGCCACTAATACACAGCAGTCAGGCCTTTAGAATAAATTACTGCACTGCAGAACGGCAATTAGGCCCTAATTTTATTTTCTACTTTTACACAAAAGGCTTTTCAACAGATAAGTGCAACGCTGAATGGAGAATATATTTTTATTTCGCCACTAATACACGGCAAACTGGGCTTTAGAATATATCACTGCACTGCAGAACGGCAATTAGGCCTGAATTATTTTAAACTTTTACACAAAAGGCTTTTCAACAGATAAATGCAACGATGAACGGCGAATACATTTTTATGTCGCTACTAATACACAGCAATCAGGCCTTCAGAATAAATCACTGCACCGCAGAACTTAAATTAGGCCCTAATTTTTTCTACTTTTACACAAAAGGCTTTTCAACAGATAAGTGCAACGCTGAATGGAGAATATATTTTTATTTCGTCACTAATACACGGCAAACTGGGCTTTAGAATATATCACTGCATGGCAGAACGGCACTTAGGCCTATATTTTTTTCAACTTTTACACAAAAGGCTTTTCAACAGATAAGTACAACGATGAATGGCGAATATATTTTTATTTCGCCACTAATACACGGCAAACGGGGCTTTAGAATATATCACTGCACTCCTGAGCGGCAAAGATATTTTTCCTTTTTCCACTAATACAGGCCACAAAAGGTTTTAGAACAGATAACTGCACCGCTGAGCGGCAAATATATTTTTGCTTTTTCCACTAATACATGCAAAAAGGGGTTTAAAACAGATAACTGCATCGCTGAGCGGCAAATATATTTTTTCTTTTTCCACTAATACACACAAAAAAGGGCTTTTAAACAGATAACTGCACCACTGAGCGGCAAATATTTTTTTCCTTTTTCCACTAATACACAGAAAAAAGGGCTTTAAAACAGATAAGTGCACCGCTGAGCGGCAAATATATTCTTCCTTTTTCCACTAATACACGCAAAAAAGGGCTTTTAAACAGATAACTGCACCATTGAGCGGCAAATATATTTTTCCTTTTTCCACTAATACACAGAAAAAAGGGCTTTAAAACAGATAAGTTCACCGCTGAGCGTCAAATATATTTTTCCTTTTTCCACTAATACACGCAAAAAAGGGCTTTAAAACAGATAAGTGCACCGCTGAGTGGCAAATATATTTTTCCTTTTTCCACTAATACACGCCACAAAAGGCTTTACAACAGATAACTGCACTGCTGAGCGGCAAATATTTTTTTTCTTTTTCCACTTATACACGGAAAAAAAGGCTTTAAAACAGATAACTGCACCACTAAGTGGCAAAGATATTTTTCCTTTTTCCACTAATACACGCAAAAAAGGGCTTTAAAGCAGATAACTGCACCACTGAGCGGCAAAGATATTTTTTCTTTTTCCACTAATACGCAGAAAATAGTGCTTTAAAACAGATAACTGCCCCTCTGAGCAGCAAATATTTATTTTCTTTTTCCACTAATGCACGGAAAAAAAGAGCTTTAGAACAGATAACTGCCCCGCTGAGCGGCAAATATATTTTATTTTTGCCACTAATACACAACAAAAAGGGCTGTAATTTTCTCCCTTAACCACACAACGGCTAATAAGCCCTTTTTTTCCCACTAATACAAGCCAAAAAATGCTTTAGAACATA
Organism: Bufotes viridis; assembly: GCA_033119425.1. Classification (NCBI taxonomy): domain Eukaryota; kingdom Metazoa; phylum Chordata; class Amphibia; order Anura; family Bufonidae; genus Bufotes; species Bufotes viridis. The sequence goes on from CM065589.1 coordinate 566,422,275, forward strand.
TAACTGCACCGCACAAGGGCAAATAAAACGTAGAAATATTTCCTTGTACTAAATCTTCTTAATGGCTGTATCAGACAGCACTTGCACCCCAATAACAAGAAAGGTTTGCTGGAATTACAGAACTGTATAATGACAATTTGGGTCCCCAGTCAGTGCAGCAAGGTGTAATAGGCTTGTTCCTATTGCTCAGGCTGTCACCTCCCCTACTGAACCCTGTTTAACACAAATGCTGGTGGAATGATTCCTCCCTATCCTTTCCCTACACCTTGAATAATCTTTTCCCTGCAATCATTTTTTTTCACCACAATCCAGTCTTTCCTAGCACTATCCCTAGCGCCTGCTGATGTCTTGCACTAAGTACACTGGTAAATGGCAGAATTTAAGATAGCTGAGGCTATTTATAGGGCTGGCTGACTGCTGATTGGCTGAATGAATGGCATTATGGGTGATCCCGGCTTCCCAGAGTTCCTTTCTCCATGTCCTCACATGTGTTGCAGGAATCGTGAGGAAATTCTGTTTCGGTGCGAATCAAATTTTTCCTGAAATTTGGACCGAATTCCACTTCGTCAGCTTCGATTCGCTCATCTCTACTTATAACGGCTTGACCCATAAATCATTTGCATCCAACTTGTCTTAGGTATTAGAACTCATGACAGCATCCTCAATAGATAAGAAATGCAAACAGAGAAAGACTGATGACTTGTGGCCCCAAAAATTGCATGTCTTGTATAAAATAATTATGCAGAGCAGTTTTATTGGAAAAATAACAATGTAAAACTTTAGACCCATTAAATTTTTCACTGCCAGAGGTGCTGAGGTCGGCAATGTTTACACAGCCGTGGAGAATTCAAGATTACACTTGGATAAACTTTTCCTCCATGATAAATACCTTCATGCTTCTTGGATTAAGCCTGGAGTGACCCCCTCCTTCAGTTAGATAGCCAGACAATAAAATCTGGAGATCGGTCTAGGCTTTATGACATAATACATTGGGCAATATGTATAACGGAAAAGTATAACAAGGGGGCTCCTCAGACTGGGGGAGAATAAAATCAGAAGTTTCTCGGGGGCAGTGAATTTTGCTGAGCTGCTCTACTGTTGCAAGGTCTATATGTTTCTGCCCCCTGGAGGCCAAACTGAAATAAATATTGCATTGGTATGTCTTTGTAGTAGTAAATGAAACAAATACACCCTTTCATTGATCACTTGATATTAAAGTTTACTTCCAATGTTTCCTGCGGGCAAAAGCAGGGGACAGAACAAAATGTCCTGTATCCAAAGCAGCCTTATGGCACTGAAAACCTCGCTGGCAAAAAGGGAGTTAACAGAGCAATGAAGCTGCTATGAAATCAGTAGCTATATTGGAAGCAGGGAAAGCGTCTGCTTTGGGGCCCGAACTCAGATCCCCATCCAGGAGGAGAACTAAAAGATTGTTAGGGCCCCCTCAACCGTATACAATGAGAGTATATACAGTGACATGACATACAGTATATATGTGTAGGAAATGGACAGAACGTCCGCAGGGCCTCGCCTGAGAGTGCTATCTTGACTAGCCACAGGAGTAAGGGTTGCACGGGAGTGGGGGATTGCGAAGAAGTTGCTGGGGGGCCTGTTCAAAAATTTACTGTGGGGCCCAACCATTTCTAGCTACGCCAACTGCCCTGTAGGGTCGATGGCCAGTCCGATCCTGGTGAAAGGTGCGGGAGATCCTAAGAGCCCAGCTGTTAGTATGGTGTGGAGGGTCTGGGGCCTCAAATTGAACTTTTAGCATGGATTACTACTGGGTGTGAAAAGCCACCATCGGCTGAATGGTGTTTGGGATAACCACCACTGCAGTACTAGCGACCCCCATACATGTTAGGGCTCATTCAGACGGCCGTATGTTGTCCGCAAAAATGCAGATCCGTTTATTTTGCGGACAGTTCAGCATGTCCGCAAAAAAACGGATTGCATTCAGTTTTTTTGCTGATCCATAGACTTCAATAGGGCCATGTCCTGATTTTCACTGACAAGTATAGGACATGTTTCATTTTTTTTGCTGAGCCGTGCAATGGAAGAAAAGGGCCCCATAGAAGTGAATGGGACAGCATCTATTCCGCAAAAAACGGATCTGCATTTTTGCGGACAGCATACAGCCGTCTTAATGAGGTCTTACTGTGATATCAGAAGTGGGTTTCACTCAGCTATGTAGCTGTGACATCACAAGCAGTTTTCACTCAAGCATGCAACTGTGAAACTATCACTCAAGAATCACTCATTTAGGGAGCGTTTACACGACCTTATCGTTTTGTGGTTCCGTAAAATATGGAATGTGGTCCATGTGCATTATCTACTTTTCTCAGGCCCCATTTTAAAAAGCCTATTCTTGTCAGCAAAACGGACAGTAATAGAACATGTTCTATCGTTTGCGGCTCGGCCGCATGGACGAGGACACATGCATTTTTTTCCACCCCAGAAAAATGAATGCAGATCGGATGCAGACCGAAAATATGGTCATGTAAATGCATATTATGTTGTTGTGACATCTAGGGATGAGTGAATCGACTTTGGATAAAACATCCGAAGTCGATTCGCATAAAACTTTTTTCAATACTGTACGGGGCAGGAGCTCCATAAAATATTAGAATGCATTGGTGAGCCCAAGCTATTGCTGCGCGAAGTCTCGCAATAATAACGTAATAACTTCATACGTTAATTTGTACTGTAAAAAAACATTTCCAAAACTCAAGTTCGGTTCCAAGGAACCATTTGGAACCGAACCCGAGTTTGGGAAATAGTTTTGTACAGTACAAATTAATTTATGAAGTTATTACGTTATTATTGCGAGACTTTGCACAGCAATAACTTCGGCTCATTGGAGTCAATACATTCTAATACTGTACGGAGCTCCTGCCCCGTACAGTATTGGAACGAAGTTTTATGTGAATTGACTTTGGATGTTTCATCCGAAGTCGATTCGCTCATCCTTAGTACATCACAAATGGGCGCAGTGATATTATAAGTAAATCTTTTGCTAAGGAAATGTGGATATTACACCGCTATATATTATCAGGAACCAGTCAAGTCACCGCTGTAGTCTGCTGTAACTACAGTAGCGTTGTTCACATTTCATGTGTTTTGCTGCCATCTAGTGGCTCGTATTATGATACTACAATCAGTGCAGGCCAGTAGGAGCAAAACCCCATTTATGATACCATGAAAAGAGAACTGGTGCCCTGCAGTGTGAGGAACCCCCCCCAAATCCCCTTCTTAGACCCCTGTAACATGAGGCTAGTGGTAGCGCAGTCAGATCTGCAGGTGTTTTATAACATGATGACACCTTACACTTCTGTAAATTTCAGATTACAGGGCTGTAATTACTTCTTCACACCTTCTACGCCCGGACTGAGCGGCTGTGATTTACTCCTGCACTAGAATATTACAGCGGTCGCTGTGCTGTGAACGCTCTGACAGCTTTAATACATTTATTGCCAATATCAGTCAGCTGCAGCAAAAATATTACCATTTGAATCACACTCTCCCTTCCATCTGGTTATAATTTTTCTTAATGAAATATGGATATTTTTTTTCCTGCAAAATGAGACTATTAATTAATCCGTAAAAACCCATGAGAACGTCTGAGGCCTGACAAGACTGAGTGAGAATGAATTCATCCAGGAGACATTCTTATCCAGGTTTTATGTTTGTTACGTGCGACATACTAATCACGGGAAGGTACAAAGTTACAAAAGAACACTTACAGCTTCATACTGCCAGGACAGAGGTGCATTTCTCATGAAATAACTTTTTCTTTCTTAGGATTTTGTCATTCCTCTGTTATTCCTGCTGGAACTGTATGACTGGGTGCTATCATTACCCTCGTTAGACTGTAAAGAAACACATACATTTTGCCAAGGAGAATAGAAAACCTAGTTGCCAAATGAGACATGCATTTGCTGGAGGAATAATTGAGGGGTGGTATTATGCAGAGTTCTAAAAAAAAAAAGAAAAATATATTTTATGATAGATATAAATATTTAGATTGATTGCAATTAAAGCGGTTGTCTCACTTCAGTAAACAGCATTTATCATGTAGAGAAAGTTACAATACAAGGCACTTACTAATGTATTGTGATTGTCCATATTCCCTCTTTTGCTTGCTGGATTTAACCTTTAAGCTCTCATATGCTGTGGTACATTGTGCCGTGGGAGCCATAACAGCGGTCCCCGGCTGAGATGTGGGAAGGTGTAATATCCCAGTGATGGCCCGGAGCCGCATTGGAATACAGTGAATGGCGTGTTCTGTGCTGGATATATACCCATAACAGAACACAATTGGCAGTCTGATGATTGCAAAGTATAGGGTGACTTAAAAAAAGTTAAGAAAAAATAAAAAAGTTTTTAAAAATGCAAAAATATTTTGTTTTTTGAAGTTCGTATCACTCCCCTTTCCCCAAAATTAAAATTAACAATTAAAAAAAGCATCATAGTCATCGTCACATCTGAAATTCGCCATTTTATGTCACTTTAACTTCCCCCAAAAATTTATTAAAAAGTGATCAAAAAGTTACACACACTTCAAAATGGTATCACTGAAAAGTACAGATCACACGGCAAAAAATGGGCCCTCATGGAGCTCTGCACACATACTGTAGCTACAAAAAAAGTTCTAAGGATCAGATGATGGCGATGAAAAGAAAAAAAATTATTAATTTATTTCAAAGTTTTTATTTTTTTAAATATTAAAATGCAAGAAACACTTTACAAATGTGGTATTGTCATAATCGTACAACAAACAAAAACTGACGCTCACAAGCAGCTGCCGTCTTTAAATACCCCACCCCCGATGTATATTTACTTTGGGCGGTCAGAACAGGGTTAGGAGCAGGGGCTTTGTTTTGTTCTTTTTTTTAATTAAATTTTTGTTTTTTTTAAGCAGGACTTTCTTATTATTCAGAATCAGAGCTGATATCATTTAATTTTCCTGTCTAAATGGTCAGAAAAAATATCGAATTTTTTAGAGTAATGTTTTAGGACCTAGCACACATTAATTTTATCTGGAGCTTTTTCACCAGTAAAAAAAATGCCAGAATAAACACGGGCATTTTCTGGTCACGCGTTCTTTTGGCTCATTTTTGTGTAGCTTTTTGGCCACTTTTAGCAAATAGTGTGTCCTACCACTAGCCTTTTCTTCATGGCTTTTCTTTTACTATAGAAAAGGTGATGTGAAATTGCTTGAAAAAACTAATGCAGATTGACGTAATATTTGTACATTGTTTATGGTTTTCGAGATGCTAATAAAAATAAAAAAATGTCTCTCTTCCCTGCAGATAAGAGGATCACTATGTGGTGACCTGGTTGTGGGGAGAGTGACTAAGCATCACGTGGCCAGCAGCACGTGGACGTGTACATTGCTATTCACTTTGACCATCAGGTGGCGCCATACTATGTAAGTAAATTTCATAACTCTTTGGTTTGGATCATTATTTTAACAGCATGTAAATGGTAATTCCGTTTTATGTTTTATTATCTATATAATGAATATGAGATATAACATGTAATGCTGGGACAACCACTTTAACATCTGGGCATGTGACACATGCAAAATGTGTTCATGTCAAGCAAGATATATTGGTGTGCATGAGTTTGGACATGTGGGCATTTTAATTTTATGTATCCTCTTCATATTACTCCCTTCAGTTTGTACAATGGGAGAGCGTTACCTATGTGTCCCCTACTGTCCCCATATACAGATCTATACAGGGACCTCCTGGTAAAAGCCCATTAGATCACTGTGATCTGTATGCACAGACAGAATAGACACTGGTCCTGTCCACTCTGTATGCCTCTGAGCTCTCTGTACCCACACAGGGAATCCTTGTAACGCCATATATAATTTCACAGGGTTCCCTATCTGCCACCCAAATGCCTGAGCAATCCTTCTGTAATAAAGGGGTTGCCCCATGAAAAATATTCTAACGTTTTCAAACCAGCACCTGGATCTGAATACTTTTGTAATTGCATGTAATTACAAATTTTGCATAGCCATTGAGTTAATCAATAAAATATATCTGTATGGCGCCACCTACTGTTAGTTTCTTTTCTTATTTCTTTGTCCTACTCACCGAGGTGGCCGCACATGCTCAGTTTCATCCTTCAACTGCCTCCTGCGCTGTGATAGACAGAGCATAGACACGCCCCCTGAGCTGTGATAGGGAGAGCTGAGACACGCCTCCTGAGCTGCTCAGAAAAGACACTCCCCTCGAGCTGTCAGCTTGATATAAATCTAGTGGAGGATTGTATGGGGAGATCTCTGGATCCATGTGAGGTACAGGGCTGGTTCTAGCTTTGTTAGAAAGTGATTGTCATGTCCTATGTGATGTCTGATTTTCATTTTTTACATTAGACACCCTTTTTAAGGAACACATCACTCAGTATGAATACTGTGTTCAGGGGCTGTTACTGATGGGAACTAATTCTCTCAGTTCCTTGTTAAAGTACAGGATCTAGCCAACAGTACGACAACCAATCCTGCCGATGGTACTGAGTGCCATATAAGTAGGTGGAAGTGGGGTCAGAAGGGCTTAAATGAATAGATACTCAACTCCACCAATCCCCTAGTGCTGCCGTTCCAATGCTGTCCGAGTCCCCACTGCTCTTTACTTGCTCTTCGATATGCGGTAAATGCTTACTCAGCCAATCACTGTCCATAGTGGTAATCTGCCTCAATCTAGCTATGAGGGCGTTTCGAGGCATTTCCTACATGTCTCTATAAGAGGCGGAAGTAGAGAACAGTGTTGGAACCGCAGTAGTGGAGGATCGGTGGAGGTAAGCATCTCTTATGTTTTTAAGCCCTGGTCACCAGTGTCAGGCTGGGTATCCTTAGGCCCAACCAGAGGAAATTATTCTCGGGGCTGAATCATCAATGCAGTCTAATTAGTTTTGAGATAAAGAAATAGACCCTAGGGGAAAGTAATTATCTCCAAAGTCAGCTCCAAATATTTTTTCTCCTGGAACTTCGGGTGCACCAGTACAACCCTTCTTGTGACCACGCTGCCAACAATTTCTGATTAGCTGGAACACCCTTTAGGGAACAGGTTACTGTTCTCAATATTCTGTTAATTTTACTCAACAATGTGTTAGTTTTGCAGTCCATGCCCATTGCACTCCTGGGGGTTAAGTTCCCAGTCTGCCTGCCTTGTGTGTGCCTCACCACTACCTCGCCAGAAAGTCATTTCTGTGTCTATACATGCGCAAAAAAGAAAAAGAACTGGATCGCACATCCACATGCTATGCTTTGATCTCATAACTGCTACTCAGCAGGAACCAGCACTACTTGGTGCATGTGTACCGAGGCTACATGCTAACTGAGGCATTAGTGTACGTTTTGATCAAAATGCATAAGTCCACTCACCACGCCAAGGTTGCCTCTATGAGTGGGACCTACTCTAAATTTGGCACGCCACACATTTCTGTGTCTATGTTAAGGGCTCATTCAAAAGACCATATCCGTTTTTTGCAGTCCACAAATTGCAGAACTATAAAACACTGATATCGGCTGTGTGCGTTCCGCATTTTACAGAGCGGATCATCTTTCTCATGTGTAGAAATGCCTACAATTATGGACAAGAATAGGATATGTTCTATCTTTTTTGCGGGTCCATGGAACGGAAGTACGGTTGCAGACAGCACACAGTGTGCTGTCCACATCTTTTACGGCTCCATTGAAATGAACGGTTCCACATCCCTTCCGCAAAATTGCGGAATTGATGACAGAAATATACAGTCATGTGAATGGGCCCTAACAATGTGCTGCCTGGATCTTTAAAACCGGCATTAAAGCCTTGGTGCCTGTTCAGACTGTGCCTGTGGTTTTCCAGCATTTTTTTGGGTGCATTTTCTATATCCAGAGATTTCGGAGCTTGAGCAGGAATAATCGACACCAGTGGGATAGCTGCCCACTACTCGGACTATCCCAAGAGGTTGCTGTATAGGGGTTAAAGGTGAAAACCGGGAAAGGGCCAGAATGACGACCTTAGGGTTTAGCCCAAAGCCAGAACAGTTAGTTGACAAAGTGGCTTCACACTGCCTGCTACAGTCCTGTATATGTCTTTTCTGATGAGGTGTGTGGCCACAGATCAAAAATACGAAACTTTTATAGGTACTATAACTTACGAAACCAATAGAAAATCCAGTGTCATCACTTTTGAATGTGGGCTGCTTGTCTAAATATGATTTCAGCAGGTTTGCCTGGAGTAATTACTGCAGATAAACACCCAGCGCATAAGAACATTTACAGCCGGGAAACATTCCTCAGATCTGTGTCAAAATATTTCTCACTTTTACGTGAAACCCGCACCCACACACCAATTAGCAGGACGCCAAACATAACCTCATTCTGTTACTGTTTGTGACAGTGCCACCGTCCAGATCTAATCTTCAGCTACAAGAAATTAAAATTACTGTACTTTCACACAATTTAATTTAATAGAGAATGGTGTAATTAGCACATTTCTAAATCATTTACTTAAAAAAAATCTGCCTGCATCCACTTGAAAAAAGCTGTGCAGTCATGGCCACTAGGGGTCTCACTTCCACCAGATTTGCAGTCCACTGCTTGTTGTTAGCTCTGTCTCCAATAACAGAGATGATTCACAGGAAATGGATGCAGGTCAGAACTTGCTGAGCCTGATAGAAGCACTGCTTGTACGCAGCTTTAGAAGAGCAGAGGAGCTCCTGTGTGTCTGTAAATCTGATCTCCTCCTATGTATCAGCTTTTTCAGGTCCTTAGAAGAAAACAAATATAGTGAGAAGTAGGGTCACCACAGTATAGTGCTGGCAGATTCCACAGAAAGGAGACACCCACTGCTCCTGAGAGAAATGCATTTAGATGTGCAGCTAAAACAGGGAATTATATGGCTGAGGGTGACATAGGGGAAGCCCAAAAAAGACCCGTTCCTTCACATAAAGGACTGCACCAAAACTGAACTGAGGAGCTAAGAATGACCAAACCTTTTTGCCTCTAGATATTTGCTACGAAATGTTTCTACCTTCAATATAGTCAATCTATGAATAACATCAATCATAATGTCAGTTCAGGGCATCTCTACCCGACATTGCTGCCCTAATTTTGGACTATCTATCTATCTCATATCTATCTATCTATCTATCTATCTATCTATCTATCTATCTCTCTCTCTCTCTCTCTCTCTCATATCTATCTATCTATCTATCTATCTATCTATCTATCTCATATCTATATATCTATTAACTATCTATCTTTTAACTATCTATCAATAATCTATCTATCTATCTATCTATCTATCTATCTATCTATCTATCTATCTATCATCTATCTGTCTACCAACAACTAAATAAACAGATGGAAATGGACTTTGGTTTTCATCTCTGTGAAAACAGAATTAACGGCATAGAAAGTGTCTCGGCGTTGATGATCACAAGCATGAATTTCTAGATAATTACTGCTACTTATCACAGTCAAAATGGTTTTTGCTGCCATCTGCTTCACAGTTTTTAATGGCAGGAATATTAACTTTCCATTGTGTGAAATTCTTTGCAGCCGACTTTATTAAATGGATACTTTCTTAGGATGGCAGCATCTAATATAAATGTACTATCCTCTGACACATTTAGTGCAGCTCCCTGCAATCATTTTGACACCTTGGGATCCAAAATTCAGCAATAAATCTTCATAACGGTTGTCAGAATACCATAGGCCCCGCAAAATAAGTATTGATTATTTTTATCTGGAACAAATGTCACGCCTGTTATGCCTCATGCAAAAAATCTATATATATCTCTTTTTTACAAGCTGCAATCGGATAAATTACAATGTGCTGTCAATACAAGCAAACTGGAAGAACCAAAGCATAACTGTCATCTCTATAGATGCTGCATTGGTTGTGGTCAAGGGGCCACGTACATCATGGTGGGCATATGCACACATAGCTGGCGTATGACTTTTATTTTACGAAGTTGTATCTGTGGCTGGCATTGTCACTATAGTTTAGTCACCAGGAAACAGGTTTGGATTCAACAGAAGAAAAATAGAACTTTTCAAAAAGTCGGAACCAAAGCCAAAGTCGGTTCCAAACTTTAAAGTGGTTTTCCGCTTTAAAAAATCAAGTACCAAAATTAGTTAATGAAGTCTCGTGCGACTTTACAAATAACTGACTTCAGAGCCCATACAACATTAATCCGAAGTTTTGAATGAAGCGACTTTAGATGTAGCATCAGAGGTATATGGTCTCATAGAAAGTTTATCAATTTATACACTGTCCAAAGTCCATAGAACCCCTGGCCACCTATATATATATATTAGGGATCTGCCCCAATGGTAGCCTTCAGATAAGAACACAGCAGCAGCCTTTTAGGGTGAAAGCAAAGCAACAATTGTCTTTTATTCTTGACAAGACAATAAGGCAGTAAACGGCAGTGACCGGCTAGCTCCAGCCGGCTTTAAGGAAACAATAAAGTCCCGTATCTATAGCACAACACAGGTATGGTTTTGCACAGCACAGTAACCCCACAGCAAGGGCGTAACTATAGGGGAAGCAGTGGAAGCGTCTGCTTTGGGGCCCTGACCCAGAAGGGGCCCATTCAAGAGGAGGAAGAGAAGTACTAAAAGATTTTGTCAGGGCCCCTCAACATTATTACACAATGAAATGATATACAGTGGCAGTATAGACAGTGTAGAAAACGGATGGAACAGCTGCCGGGCCTGGTCTGAGAGAGCCATCTTTACTAGCCACAGGAAAGGGGCGGCATGAAAGGAAGGGGCTGTGAAAAAATTACTGGGGGAGGGGGCCCCATTCAAAAATTTGCTGTGGGGCCCAGTCATTTCTAGTTACGCCACTGCCCCACAGGGTGTATGTGGACTTCGCTTTGTCTTCAGTCTTTCAGGCAGAGTTCCACTGTTCCACCTGACAGTGCTGGCTGTTTTTTTGTAGGCCAGTCAAAACCTGGCTTGGAACGTGGGGAGTAGTCACCCACCCAGCACTATAACTACTCCCAGTGAGAGCCGTCCCGGATCAGCTGTTCACAGCTATACCAAATAAACAAAGTGTCACCACTTACTGCCGCTGACACTTCTGAAAATACTGGCTCCTACTTCATGAGGCCAGGAACCTCGGTGACACATATTTACTTGTGTTCAATAGCCAATAAACGTGCAGGTAAGTTTTGCCCTCACTGTAATGCCGTAGCCATGTTGGTTACTCGCATTACAGTGATTGGCTGGACGGAACACTATATAGCACCGGATGACGCATGTTTGGCTCAGTCTTAGTCAGGGAGAGCTGTGCATAGGAAGGGAAAGACAGTGTAGGAAGTGATATTGGACTAATTTTATTAGAAAAACTTTTCAGAGTGTGTGACAGCAGCAATATATATATTTGTAGCGAAACCTGCGCTAAATTGATAAAACTTTACAGACCCAAAAGTCTTTTTAAGGACTATTGTGTGTGGCAGCAGCAATATATTTTTTTAGCGCATCCTGCGCTATATAACATCTAATAGGCTGCTGCGGACAGTTAAATTATCTGTGCCACATCTCCTGTGTAAAGTGTGCATATCCCAAAAAATATCTGTGACATCCCATGTACTTTTTCCATAGACGGTATCCGCTGCGGACAGTTAAATTATGTGTGCCACATCTCTTGTGTAAAGTGTGCGCATCCCAAAAATATCTGAGACATCCAGTGTACTTTTTCCGTAGATGGTGTCTGCTGCGGACAGTTAAATTAGCTGCGCCACATATCCTGTGTAAAGTGTGTGCATCACAAAAATATCTGTGACATCCAGTGAACTTTTTCCATAGACGGTGTCCACTGCGGACAGTGACATTAGCTGCGCCACATCTGCAGTGTAACGTGTGCGCTGAACAAAATTTATCTGTGACATACAGTGTACTTTTTCAATAGACGGTGTCTGCTTCTGACAGTGACATTACCAGTGCCACATCTCCAGTGTATTGTGTGCGCTGAAAAAATTTATCTGTGACATACAGTGTACTTTGGCAATAGACAGTGTCTGCTTCTGACAGTGACATTACCAGTGCCACATTTAGAGTGTAGCTTGTGCGCTTAAAAAATGTATCTGTGACATACAGTGTACTTTTTCAATAGACGGTGTCCGCTTCTGACAGTGACATTACCAGGGGGATATCCCCAATGTAACGTGTGCACTTAAACAATTTATCTGTGACATACAGTGTACTTTTTCAATAGACCATGTCCGCTTCTGACAGTGACATTACCAATGCAACATCTCCAGTGTAACGTGTGCACTGAAAAAATGTATCTGTGACATACAGTGTACTTTTTCAATAGACGGTGTCCGCTTCTGACAGTGACATTACCAGTGGTACATCTAAAGTGTAACGTGTGCCTTAAAAAAAAGAATCTGTGATATACAGTGTACTTTGTCAATAGATGGTGTCTGTTTCTGACAGTGACATTACCAGTGCCACATCTGCAATGTACCGTGTGCGCTGTAAAAATGTATCTGTGACATACAGTGTACTTTTTCAATAAACGGTGTCCACTTCTGACAGTGACATTATCAGTGCCACATCTGCAGTGTAACATGTGCGCATAAAATTTTTATCTGTGACATACAGTGTACTTTTTCCATAGATGCTGTGGGCAGTGACATTACCTGTGGTAACTCTCCTGTATAATGTTTCCTCATCCCAAATAATTGTGATATTCCCTGTAATTTTTTATCAGCCGCTAGTGACAGCATTGACATTATCTGTGGGATATCTCCTGTGTGACGTTTTCACATCCCATATACCTTTTTAAATGTTTTTGCGCATACACTTCCAAATCCTACGCTACTGTACGTGTGACATACTTTCAAGCATATATAACAGGGAGTAAGGGACGGGAAAGTGGCCATGATGCTGAGTGTACACGGAGAGGCCGTGGCCCTGGGCGCATTTAAACTTTGCCTGCTGTCAGAGCACAAGAAAAACAATCATCTACGATACCTAACTTCGTATCTCAGTTTGCAGGGCGGTGCAGAACACCACTCTTGAAGTCAGACCAGTGCGACCAGGTGGTCGGTTTGATTGCAGCAGATAATGCTTCTAGTCGGTTAAGCAGGAGTCTGGTCAACACAATCCTCACCCTGATCCTCCTTCCTCCCACCATGGGGAGTCTGGGCAAACAAGTGATCCCACACATGGATATTCCGAGGACCTCTTTTCATTGCCATTCCTTCATTTGGCCCTCTTGCCAAGTACTCTTGAAGAGGGACAGCTGCCAATAAGTCAACGGCAATTAGGCTACGTTCACACGACGACAATTGTCGCGCGACTTTTGGGAACCACTACACTGCAACATTTGTAGCGCGACATTGATGTCACATTAATGTCGCGCGACAATTTTTATAATGGGAGTCTATGGTGGTGTCGCACGTGCAACATGCAACATGTTGCGACTGTGACACAACAGTCGCAAAAAATCCATCCCGGATGGATTTTTGCCGACTGTCGTGTCGCAGTCGCAGCATGTCGCATGTCGCACTGCGACACCATAGACTCCCATTATAAAAATTGTCGCGCGACAATAGTGCGACTTTTTGTCGCGCGACAATTGTCGTCGTGTGAACGTACCCTTACTGTCTCAAGAGGTTGATGAAGAGGATGAGACACAGTTGTCAATCACTCAGGTTGTGGTTAGGTCAACAAGTCAGGAGAATGAGCAGAGTGAGGTAGTGGAAGAGGAGGTGGTGGACGATGAAGCCACTGATCCAACCTGGGAAGGTGGAAAGCTGAGCGAGGACAGCAGTACAGAGGGGGAGGGTACTGCAGCACAGCAACAGGCTGGAAGAGGCAATGCGGTGGCAAAAGGGAGAAGGTGGGCCACATCAAACAGGCCCGCAACTGTTCCATGGAGCACCCCTTTGCGGAAATCTTCCTTGCCAAGGGGTAGGTGTTCCGCAGTATGGCGCTTTTTTGAGGAAAGTGTGGACGACAAAAGAATAGTAGTTTGCAACCTGTGTCGTACCAAAATGAGCCAGGGCGTTAACACTAGCAACCTTACCACCACCAGCATGATCCACCACATGGCATCCAAGTACCGTAATAAGGGGGACGAACGCCTGGGTCCACAATCTGTGTCTGCAGGTCACACCACTGCCTCCTCCTCCTACTTCCCTGTCACATCACAGCGTCCAAATGTCCTTACCCCAGGCCCTTGAACGCAAGCGCAAATAACCAAGCAACCCACCCACCCACAGGCCATAGCACTAAATGCACAGCTTTCCAAATTACTGGTCCTAGAAAGTTACCATTTAGGATTGTGGACACTGAGGCCTTCCGCAGCCTGATGCTCCATTACGCAGTCCCCAGCCGCCACTATATTTTAAGGTGTGCCGTGCCCGCCTTACACCAACATGTGTCCCGTAACATCACACGTGCCCTGACCAACGTAGTTACTGGGAAGGTCCACTTAACCACGGACACATGGAAAAGTGCATTCGGCCAGGGATGCTACATTTCCCTGACGGCACACTGAGTGAACGTTGTGGAGGCCCGGAGCGAGTCGTACCCTGGGATGGCACAGGTGCTACTGACACCAAGGATTTCCGCCACCACCTACATTAGTGGCTGCAACCCCCCCTTCTCCTCCTCCACTTCGACCTCTGAATTCTCATCTTGCAGAACCAGTCAGCCATTAGTCAGTAGCTGGAAGCAGTGTAGCACTGCAGTGGGGAAGTGGCAACAGGCCGTGCTGAAACTAATTTGCTTAGGTGACAAACAGCACACCGCCGCAGAGCTGTGGCAGGGTATAAGGGACCAGACTGAGCTGTGGCTCTCGCCACTCAACCTACAACCAGGCATGGTTGTGTCTGATAATGGCCGTAACTTGGTGGTGGCTTTGGAGCTCGGCAAGCTCACACACATCCCAGGCCTAGCCCATGTCTTAAACGTAGTGGTTCATCGGTTTCTCAATTTGCCTGAGCTACTGGTGAAGGTGCGCCACATGTGTGCACATTTCCGCAAGTCATCGACAGCTTCAGCCGGTCTTTTAAGGCTGCAGCAGCGCTTGAAATTGCTAGCTCACCGGCTGTTGTGTGACATGAGCACGCGCTTGAACACCACGTTCCACATGTCGGCCAGGCTTTGTGAGCAGCAGAGGGCAGTAGTGGAATACCAGCTGCAACAGGGTCATGGCCTTTCCAGTCAGCTTCCTCTATTAACAAGACAGGAGTGGGCATGGATGTCTGATCTCTGTGAGGTTTTGAGAAACTTTGAGGAATCAACACAGATGGTTAGCGGCGATAACGCTATTATCAGCGTAACCATCCAACTTCTGTGTCTACTCAAACGCTCGCTGCTCACAATTAAGGACGATGCTTTGCATGTGGAAGAGGTGGAAATGGGGGAAGACATTACACAGGGTGATAGCCAGACCACCCTCAGTTCATCTTCTCAGTGTAAATTTGACGATACAGAGGAGGAGGAGGAGCAGGAGACGGTTGCCTCCGCTACAGAGGGTAATACCCATGTTTAATTCCATCTGTTCAGCGTGGGTGGGCAGAAGAGGAGGAAGAGGATGAGGAGATTGAGAGTCATCCTCTTGCCTGTTGGTACTCTGGCACACATTGCTGACTTCAATTTTTTACAGGGTCAGCTCACCTGCAGGCCCTCACCTACAACCTTTTAGAGGGTCAGCTCACCAGCAGGCCCTTGTATATAATGTTTTACAGGGTCAGCTAACCTGCAAGCCCTCGCATGTATGTTTTACAGGGTCAGCTCACCTGCAGGCCCTCACCTACAACTTTTTAGAGGGTCAGCTCACCAGCAAGCCCTCACCTACAATCTTTTACAGGGTCAGCTCACCTGCAGGCCCTCGCATATGTTTTACAGGGTCAACTCACCTGCAGGCCCTTACCTACAGTCTTTTACAGGGTCAGCTCACCTGCAGGCCCTTGTATATAATGTTTTACAGAGTCAGCTCACCTGCAAGCCCTCGCAAATATGTTTTACAGGGTCAGCTCACCTGCAGGCCCTCGCATGTTTTACAGGGTCAGCTCACCTGCAGACCCTCACATATAATGTTACAGGGTCAGCTCACCTGCAGGCCCTCATCTACAATCTTTTACAGGGTCAGCTCACCTACAGGCCCTTGCATATGTTTTACAGGGTCAGCTCACTTGCAGGCCCTCGCATATAATGTTTTACAGGGTCAGCTCACCTGAAGGCCCTCGCATATATTATTTTATAGGTTCAGCTCACCTACAACTTTTTAGAGAGTCAGCTCACCAGCAGGCCCTCACCTACAATCTTTTAGAGGGTCAACTCACCTGCAGGCCCTCACCTACAATCTTTTACAGGGTCAGCTCACCCCTAATGTTTTAGAGCAGGGATGCTCAACCTGCGGCCCTCCAGCTGTTGTAAAACTACAACTCCCACAATGCCCTGCTGTAGACTGATAGCTGTAGGCTATTCGGGCATGCTGGGAGTTGTAGTTTTGCAACAGCTGGAGGGCCGCAGGTTGAGCGTTCCTGTTTTAGAGGGTCAGCTCAGCAGCAGGCCCTCGCCCCTAATGTTTTAGATGGTCAGATCAGCAGGCCCTTGCTCCAACTGTTTTTGAGGGTCACCAGCATGCCATCAATCATAATACGCATAAGGGTGTGTATGATGCCCTCCTTTATGTGTAACAAAGGGTGTATTGGGGTGCCGTTTCCTTGTAATTTATGGCAGCCCTTTCACTTAGTGTATAGGCTTTATGAGCGTAGGAGTCCCACTACCTGAACAATTGTACCACAATGTGAATGAGGCCCTCCTCTGTGTGATATACAGGTTGTATCGGAGTGCCTCTTGCTTGTAATTTTTGGCAGCACTTGCACTTTATATACAAGTGAATATACAGGAAAGAATGTTTCATAACAATTTTTCCTCTAAAAGCAATTTTATCTTTAGTTTTGCGCCTATTATTGTCTGCAAAAGTGGCGTACTACTTGGACAACTTCGTTCCCAACAGCGACCTGGGAGTCCAAGATGCATCCAGACATCCTCCCCATGCTGTTCCCGAACCATTTCGGTGGTGTTTCCATCAATTTCCTTTTCCTATGAACCAGGCACCCTTCGCTGGTTTAATGCTCGGGTTCTCCAACTGACTTCCATTATACGCGGGTGCTCTGTAGCGCACCCGAGCATCCTGATGTGTTCGGCCCGAGCACTTGGGTGCTCGATCAACACTAGTATCTACCATCAACTATGGTTTCTTATACCTTGTTACAACATTAATAATATATATATTAATTAATGAATGACATTATGAGCACACAAAGCGACAAAAAAACTTTTTTTTTTTTTGTGCGGCTTGTACAATAAAAAAAAAAAAAAAAAGTTGCAAAACTTTTGATCCATTTTTTGTGTACAGGATTTAAAAAGCGGGGGAAACCCATAATTGCTATTCTTTAATTTATACTATTAGGTACTGGCTGAAATAGATGTACCAAATATAGCATATATGACATTGACGTTAGACTGCATTCACATAGCCGTAATACTGGCACATCATAGCGACTATTTTTAAGATGGTATGGTGAACAGCTTAGTAGGACCCCAGGAAGTCCAGATATTGCAGCGGAGCACAAATGAAAACAAAAAAAATAACACCCCAGCATTCCTCATTTCTTTTGATTTTATTTAGTCTTATATTACAGTAAAGCCTCATTCAGACATGCCGTCTGAGTTTCACGAACTATTATGTCTCAGTAGAAGTTTAAAAAATATATATTTTTAACCCAACCACTCAGCAGGACTTCTACAACAGGATTTGTGTCAGGATTTGCGATGAGCGGAGTGAGCTTGGGATGCTACATCCAAAGTCACTTTGTTCAAAAATTCAGATTAATGTTGTAGGGCACTGAAGTCAGTTATTCGCAAAGTTGCGCGAGACTTCATTGAATAAGTTCAGTACTTGATTTTTAAAGCAGAAAACCACTTTGAAACTTGGAACCGAACTTGGCTTTGGTTCCGACTGGTACCTCTGAACCGAAGCCGGGTTTGGTTCCAAGTTTTAAAGTGGTTTTCCGCTTTAAAAATAAACTACCGAAGTCAATCAACAAAGTCTCGCATGACTTCACAAATAACTTCGCTCATCGGAGCCCATACATTCTAATGGTGTAAGGAGACTTATCTCCGTACATCATTATTCCGAAGTTTTAAACGAAGCGACTTCCGTTAGAGCATCCAAATCTTGCTTCGCTCATCATTAGTCAGGATCATGCAAAAAGTGCTGCAGATGACAAACAGTGAGGCCAACTATATTTCTTGTTTACTTTTGTCATAGATTTCTAGGTTTAGGATGAATTTACATGGTGCAATCATCTAGCAGATCATCAGGAAAAAACGCTCGTTCCCGACAATCGCCCATGTAAAGGTGCAGCCGATCACCTGATGAACGAGTGAAAAACTTAATCATTGGATGAAACTGTCGTTCGTGCGTGTAAAATATGGATACCATCTGTGTTGCATCCGTATTTTTTGTGGACCTATTGACTTCAAGAGGTCCGTATTTTAAGGCCAAGTTCGAATATTTTTTTTTTTTTACGGAACGGGCATATGGATGCAGAAAGCACATAGTATATCGATTTGTGGAAAGCACAAAAAGGATCCATGTGTACAAAATGGTGACCATGGTTCCACTGAAGTCAAAGGGTCTGCAAAATTTGCAGACCACAAAACAGACACAGTCATGTGCATGAGGCCTAAATCAGAATCTTGGTTGCTTAAAGATTTTAAAGGGGTGGGCCACTTTCTGGCTAATGTTGACCAATGTGTATGTAAGGTGACTATATGGAACTTAATAATATAGCCTTTGTTCATTTTCTGTGCCGTCTGCTATATTTCATAAGCTATGCCCCCTTCTGTGCTGTCCGTACAGAGGTCCGGTCCATAAGATGGCTGCTGATGGAGGGTCATGTGATCAGACATCACTCAGGTTCCTCCGTTCAAATACACTGCACCTGTGCTCAACTCCCAACACTGCAAGTGCAGATGGCAGGTCCAGTGTATATGAATGGATGTGGGTTCACCGGTCACATGACCCGTCATCAGCTGCCATTTTATGGACAGGATCTCTAAATGGACAGCACAAAAGACTTGACCAACAAAGGGGCATACCTTATTAAATATAGAAAACTGCAGAATATCTATACAGGTTATGTTATTAAGTGCCATATAGTTACCTTACAAACACAATCAACAGTGGCAAGTACTCCAGAAGTATCCAAGAAGAAATCAGTATGATGAAGAAAAAAAAATAAGAAGCAATAACGAGACAATACAAAAGACATGCCAATAACTTAAGTTTATTAGTCAGTCAACAATATTACAAATATTTAAAAATTACTTAATATAAATAGTTGGCAGCAAACTATTTCATTACAGAGTTAAATTACCAGTACAACAGACAGACTGGAGATTTAGACACCTGGAAGATAACAGTAAAATTTTTAACTAAAATATCGTAAAAATAAAAAATAAAAATTCAAGCTGAAGGCAATCACCTAGTGTCCTTAAGCATGGGCTCTTAATTATACAGAATACCCAAAATAAAATAGAAATCAACTAAATTTGCATATCAAAGAACCTTTAATAATTACAATCCAAACACTCCGTAAGCCACTTGTGCCATTCTATACAGAAACTCTGAATTAGAAACTAGTTGCTTTAATAGTACAAAGATTTGAGCTCCAAAAATAATTCAAAATAAAATAAAACTTTTAGCAATTAGCATCATAAAATTATATTTTTCCCACATAAAAATACAAAATGATATTAATGACAAGAATATTACTTCTAAAAAACCAAAAAGAAAAAAAAAAACCCAACAAAATAGAAATATGCATGAAAAAGTCTCTCCTTTTGTTAGCAAAACACTATCCAAAATAACTACAATCATTTACATCAGTACAAAGATTTCTGGATTTTAAAAAATAGTTGCAATGACAAAAGGGGTATCTTTTCTGACAGTAAAAAATGACACTGTGGATAAAATCTGCAAAATATGCAATGAAAAAAATAAATTTGCATTAAAAAGGTTTACACTGTTTTTATACAAATATTAGAAACAGTATTGCACATCACAACACAGAATCGAGGTTAGTCAGCCTTCCAAAATGTGTTATATTCAAGTTTTCTAGCATCTTTGAGGAGAGGCTTTGTGCAGCCAGATGCGACAGGGATACAATATCAAGTGTTGTCCATACACAAATATATAAATGCTAAATGTTTCCTTCTTAACAAAAAGTGTGGATTTTAAAGTTTTTTTTTCCTCCATAGTCATACACTTGGGCAGCAATATGCACATTGGGGAAACAAAAGAGAAGCTTTAAAAATATAAAAATACAATCAAAATCAACTAGCATTCTTCTACAAAAATAGTAAAATAAATATGATTTATAAAAAATCCAATACAGTGTTCAACAATTAGAAAATAAGAATTTACTACACACAAGTACACACACAAAAAGCAGGATTGGAACTAGAAGCAGCAAGGGCCGCCTCACACAGAAGTGAAATGACGTTTAATAGAAAGGACTTTTCTTGCCAATCTTTCCCTTTAATTTTCATTTTGCGGAATTTAATTTTCAAATATTTGGTTAAAAAAAAAAATGATTAAATTTCCAGACAGTTTCAACTTTATTTTTGCATTTTCACCTCTCTAAAAATTTTAATTCGATAAGATTGATGGACACTTTTTTTTTTCCTCCTTGTAAATGCAAATAATCGAGGTATTGCAAAAAAGAGATGTGAATTAAAACAAGCGTGTCCCAAAAACAGCTGACTGTCAAAGGTTTCTTTCAGAAATATAAAATATAGTGCATAATAAAACTGGGACTGTTAGAGGGGGTATAGGCGGAAAGAAGGGTGAAGATTGATTAAATACTATTAAGAGTTGAAGACCTGGGGAACAGGACAGATCATAAGTTACGATTAAGGGTACATAAATAAATTAGAGAGAAGTACTCTTCGGAACAGCAACAATTTTCAAACATTTAAAACGTGAACTACAACCACATAATAACAGCAAAGTGAGACAAGTCACATGTTGTACAGTACAAAAAAAGCACGCTGTTGACAACCGGTAGGAACGCAATTTTTTTTTTCGTACACAGAAGATTGTCCCATGGATTTTACCAAAAAAAAACATTTTTTCCTTTCCAATTCTGTGTTAAAATTGGTATTTTATGGATTAAATATAAATTGCCTTTTTGTACTGATTTTTTAAAAAAATTTTTTGGCTAGTTGCATTACCCCGTGGCCTAATTTAAAATATTGTAAATATTTTTTTCCTAGCCAAAATTAATTTCCTTTTAAATAAATAGATATATTTTTATGAAAAATAATAGAAAATATAGCAGCCTTAATAAAATATATATAAAAAAAAAAATGTACAGGGGAACCAATTACAAAATTCAACTTTAGCCACGCGTCACTGTTGTCTTGAAGGTAGAAGGGGCATTGTTATGCAACTAGCCGTCTGCGATATACCATCTCCATTTTGACTTATTTCCTCTAAAGCGTCAAGCATTCGTTTTCTATTATTAATAGTAATATTATTTCTAACTAGTAGGGGTCAATATGTAGCTTGTGGGTTATACATTTGGTGGCGGATTACAAGTGTGCTGGCCATCTTTGGTCTTTTATGTTTTTGAGATAAAAAAAAAAAAAAAGTCTTAAATCGTGAATTTTTTTTTTTTTTTAAATTGGGCTGAGAAAATTATTTTGGAATAAAATTTCAAATTTTTCCAGTTTTTTTTTTTTCCTCTATGCTACTTCACGTCACAAGATTCAGAATCACACACCACGACGATTGCACGGGGATTACAATATTACACCCAATCCTTGTAAATTGATGTCCACTACTGACCAGGACACAAAATGGCTGCACTTACTATTCTAAAACTTTTTTTTATATTGTACACATTTAAGGACATCTGTTACTTGAGTCACAATTCATGCAAATATGCTTTTTTTTCTTACAAAATTTTGTCATTTTGCTCATGCTACTGTACCTAGTTTCAAAAGAGCTTTTTATTTTATTTATTTTTTTATATTTTTTTTTTCTATATCTGCAATACCGTATTTGTGGTTAGTTAATAGTTCCAGTGCATGCATATTGGTGTAGACAGGTAGGTAAACATGCATATTTCACATTCTAAAACTATGGCAGTTTCGGCCATATTGTGCTGCCTGCCTTTTTTATTTTCTGCAATGCAGAATCTGAAAACTTTTCAATCCTGTATAAATAGGTGGCATTACACACAACACCTATGTAGCAGCAAAGCTAATACAGCTTATGATTAAAAATAGCTAATAAAAATCAGATTATCTGAGGTATTATTTCTTGCAAGTCAAAATGGAGAGCAAAAAAAATCAACCCTATATTTTTTTTTTTTAAATTTACATACACACTTAAAATATCAACAATAAAAATAATCTTTTAGTAGCAGACATTTTCCATTTTTTTTTTTCACTATTAATTGCTACCTTTGGTAAATAACTGGGGCTGATTTTTAAGTTAAAAATCCATGTCTAGAAATAAGTGCACACTTCATCTATATAGATATATATATTTATATAGCAGCAGACTGTGTTGCCCCTATGCAGAACATTCCCATATCTAATTTCAGCATTACATATAAAAGAACTTGGAAAAAAAAATATATAAAAAAAAAATTAACATGAAAATATCACAAAGAATTAGTAAGCCTGAGATGTGGGGTTTTGGTGAAAAAACAAGAGGCTTTTAGTGTTTTGGCTGCTGATACAGATGCATGTGTAGAGGACTGGGGTGAGAAGCAGAAGAATGCACTTATTTCTTCTGCAGGTCAGTATCTTTAAAACACAGTAAGCCGCATGCACCCTTCTCTCAGTGAGTGGTAGACCAGCGATGTCTAGTTCCAGCGGAAGTGGATCTGACGAGGCCGGTCGGCTCCTTCCTTCACCAGTGGCTTATGGAATTCCCGCCCGGCGCGAGAGTGGATGTTCGCCCAACAAAACTCACAGTAATACTGCAGGCATGTGACATTGGCACAAAAAAACGGAGCAAATTTTCCACTGCAACGGGCTCCCTGGCATTCATCGCACATCTGGTCATCCAACACGTATGGCTTCACCTCCACCTGTAATCAGAAGATGGACATAGTTCTGACTTTATTCAGTGATCCAAACCCAACAGTTCTTCTCCATTTAGGGCTGGATTAAAGGGACGGCACGCACCCCGAGGCCTCCACCACTAAACTGGAAGTAGGGACTGAGGCTCCTGAACCTGCAGATATCACAGTGGAGGCTGTACTATGACCCAAATAGGAGTGAACAGCTGCTGAACCTGCAGTCTGCTCACTCCTAGCACTGTATGGGGGCTGGAGTGAAGAGAAGTACAGCACAGTAATCACCTTTCCTGATATGGAGGAGAGAAAACTGCAGCGGCCAGTAGGTGGCAGCAGTGGCCAGTAGGTGAGACCTACAGGTCCGTAAGAGGTCAGGGTTCCCCTGAAGCTGCTGTCTGCTTGTTCTAAGTACAGAGAGCAAATTCAGTGGAAACATGTTTTTCTATGTGCACTTGTGCTCCCTTCAAGAGCCCCTGACACCCCCCCCCCCCTTTCCACTGGCTCCTTCCCTCTGTCCCCTATCCCCATAGAGTCCTCGGTAGGCTTAGTTTCCAATGCCCTTTTCTGTCCCCTTCCTCTAATGAGACCGGACCCTTTATGTTCCCCTTTCGCCCAGTACATATCTCCCCCTCACTTACAGAGACCTCCCCCAATAACTTCAGTCCTCTGCACTGCCCTTGTTACCTGTCTGACTTTCAGTTCCACGGCCCATAAATCCTCCAAATATAGCCCTGCCATATTGCGCCCCCCAACCCCACAGAATCCTGACTGACCGCAGCATTTACACTACACTATGGAGTGACCGACTGCAGCATTTACACTACACTATGGAGTGACCGACCGCAGCATTTACACTACACTATGGAGTGACCGACCGCAGCATTTACACTACACTATGGAGTGATCGACCGCAGCATTTACACTACACTATGGAGTGACCGACCGCAGCATTTACACTACACTATGGAGTGACCGACCGCAGCATTTACACTACACTATGGAGTGATCGACCGCAGCATTTACACTACACTATGGAGTGACCGACCGCAGCATTTACACTACACTATGGAGTGACCGACCGCAGCATTTACACTGGACATGGGCTGGACACCAAGTAGGACAAAGGGAAACTGTGGTAGTTAGATGTTAGAGGAGAGTGGGAGCAGCAAGTAAACCCTTATTCTCTGAGATATGTTAAAATGTCTACATATTTTAAGGGCCAAGGAAACAAGTTGTGAACGCCATTCTAGGAAATACCGTTTTTTCTAACCTAGGACAACTCCTTTAGTAGAGATCTAACAGAAACCTGCCCTGGAGTACATAAGCCGTCCATGTATTACACAGCCAACCATTCATCTGAATAGCCACCATGTAAAATTTTATTTCCGTGGCAGTGACCACTAATGACTAACTGTTCACAGACTGTAAAAGTAGAAGGGTTGATAACCCTGGATCTATGACAATCAAGCACTTACCCTTTTATCAATATCGCCATGCTGAAGTTGCACAAATCGAGCACTGATGGCTGCGATGTAGCTCTGTTGATTGGAGAATGCAACACGTCCGGCACCTTTCGGATACTTCAATTCTGGATCGGTATCAATTCCTGCATAGCAAACTCCCCCGTAGAGACGATCCATAATCATAGCCAGTTCCACTATTGGAAAGAGGATAAACTGATTAACAGCCTGAACTGAAAGCGACTCGCTCTCTTCTGCAGACAGTCCTGATTTTGCTGGAACAATCTGGTGTTAGAAATGGCGGGGCAGTCTGTGTGCGCCGCAGTCTCATCCTAAGGGATCATTCAGACGACCATATCTATTTTGCGGATCCACAAAACACAGATCTCTGCCGTGTGTGTTCGGCTTTTGCGGAATAGCACGGCCAGGCCTATGATAGATAGAAATGCCTATTCTTGTCTGCAATTGTGGGGCCACGGAACGGTGTGCTGTCCGCATCTTTTGCAGCCCCATTGAAATGAATAAGCCCGCATCTGTTCTGCAAAATTGCGGAATGGATGCGGACACAAATATACGGTCGTCTGAATGAGCCCTAAGCCACTGACGTCACCATACATCAGTCACATGGCCTAGTTGCAGCTCAGCCCCATACAATGTACGGCGCTGTGCTCGGTAAGCTGCCAGGCGGCCAAAGCGATCACTGGAGCGCCACAGCTCCTTGAAACAGCTGATCGGCGGGGTACCAGGACTTATACCCCCGCCAATGTGATAACGTTGGGGCTAGGTCATTATTCTCCATTCCTGAATAACCCCTTTAAAGGGCCGGTCCTGCTGTGCTGTAACAGAGGGAACACCTTCAGTAAAATGAGTTTCCATGTTTTAGAAATCGGCCTCCTGTCTAACATAGTATTGAACATATTAATAGCTGCGCTCCGTGTCACACTGTATAATCTCTATGTTTAGCGGGTGAGTGGGTGGAAGCAGACAGATCACTAATATATAAATTGCTACCATAACGCAGCCCTTCTTTCCAGACTGATGAGCACCATGGTATAGGATTTTCTCATATCTGCCTATGCAAAACACACGGCAGTTTCCGCTCAGATACAAACAGACAAAACGGTTATGCCAAATAAGTTTCTGGACTAAAATGCACCGTTAAACCATTGTATCCCAGTGGAGTCACTAACCATACCGAAAAGATAGTCTTAAAGGGGTTATACAGGAGAAGATATTTATGACGTATCCTCAGGATAGGTCATCAGATCTGCAGGGGGTGAGACACCCAAGACCCCGCCAATCAGCTTTTAGAAGAGCAGCCTCTTCCTAGGCCATGTGACGTCACCATATATCAGTCACACGGCCTAGTTGTAGCTTGGCCCTATTCAAGTCAATGGGGCTGAGCTACAATACCAAGCACTGCCACTATACGATGATGGCGCAGTGAGCCTGCATCGCTCATCAGAGCCGACTTGGACTCTTGCTGATGTGATAATGATAACCTATCCTGAGGACAAGTCATCATTATCATTTTCAGGATAACCACTAAGATATGCAGGTGGTCTACAACCTGCAGCCCATCAGCCTCTGTAGTTACAACTCCCAGCATGTATGGACAGCCTCATGTTACAGAACCCGCCGGGAGCTTATAAACCACTGGAGAAGCACAGGATGGAGACCATGGCATGGAAAAAGCGGTATTGATAACATTTTACCTGCTCGCAGTGGTCTGGGGACTCCTCCTACAAATATTGTTTTCCGGGGATCAAGTGGCTGGGACCCATCCATCACAAAGTCGCTGTCACTCAAATTCCAGGGGCGAATCTGAACCTTTTTACAGAAATGATAAAACTATTTACTAAACCTGTAACCCTGGACAAACATACACAAGATGGCACTTCTCACTGCAACCCACTGCTTTCTCTGCATCTATGAGATTTTGTGAGAATTTGTTAAAGGGGTTTGTTTGCAGGCTGCCAGTGCTGACCCAGGTAAGTATGGCGCATGACCACTGAGGGAAGTGATTGGCAGTCTGAGAACAAACATGGCAGGTGGCCAGTGGCGCATACGTGTTGGACAGTGAAGAACAAAAGAGGTGAGCTCTGTGGGTGGTTTTACTGTTTTGAACTCTTGGACAACCCCTTTAAACTTACTCAATGGGGCAGATTTATCAAAACTGGTGTAACGGAAAATGGGCTTAGGGTACTGCCTGCCGGATCCGGCAATCTGTAAGCAAACGGATACCATTTGTAGACAGATCCGGATGCGGATCCATCTCACAAATGCATTGCAATACCAGATCAGTCTCTCCGGTCGTCGTCCGGAAAAATGGATCCTGTATTTATCTTTGCGGTAATATCAATGCAGTAATTTTAATGACAGATCCGACACTAATATATTTCAATGGAAATTAATGCCAGATCCGGAATTTCGGCAAGTTTTTCCGGAATTTTGTACGGAGAAAATACCGCAGCATGCAGCGGTATTTTCTCCAGCCTAAAAACGTAAGGGGGACTGAACTGATGCATCCTGATCGGAATGCATTCCATTCAGAATGCATTAGGATTAAACTGATCAGTTTTTTTTTCCCGGTCTTGAGCCCCTAGGACGAAACTCAATGCCGGAAAAGAATAACGCTAGTGTGAAAGTACACAGCAAAAAATCTGATTCCACGTCTCATTTTTCAAAGGAGCTCTGAAAAATGAAAGGTGGATTCTGATTAGTTGCTAGGGGCAGCTAAGCCAGTTTTCCTTTACACCAGTTTTAATACACCCCCTCCAATGTATATATTGACTTTATATAGTCAAACAATGCATATATTAACCTAAGATAGCTGCACAGTGTATGCATTGCCCTAAAGGGGTATTACCAGCGCAGACATTATGTAAATACACCATAAATGTCCTAGTATAAACCTTGCTAGCCCCAAACCTTGTAGATATAACTGTTACATTCCCCATATCAAATCAACAAACAAAGACGATCAATATGCAAATACAATCCATCAATACTGAGCACTACGCTTTCTGGGGACTTGTTTTATCCAGGTCCCCTGGGTAATTGGATGTGCGATATGTTCCATCCAGTGCCTGGAGAATAGCATTGCGTGTACTTACTGGCTTGTCCTTGATGGTGGGGCTAGAAACGCACAGATAAAGTTTGGAATCTTCTTCGATGCAGGCCTCAATGAGTGCTTGAACGGAGCTTTCTTCTTGAAAAAGAAGAAATGCATATCCTGCAGCAAAAACACATAAAACATATATATTGAGAAAATAGCAAACACAGGTGACATTTTACAAACATTAGATATTTCAGTTTTATAGTGTATAATGCACTTTTATGTATTACAATTAAAAAGTTTAAAAAAGTCGTTTAAAATGAATAAAAAATTTAAAAAAAAATTATATATACACACACTTATAATTATATATATATATATATATATATATATATATATATATATATATATATATATATATATATATATATATATACACACACATACCGTACATATATATACACACACACACACACAGATGGCACAGTACAAATAAAAGGTTAAAACTCTGGTACCTAAAGCCACCACTAGGGGGAGCTCACGGCAGATGGATGGTGTAAAATGCTCTAGGTAATGGGCTCCACCTAGCGGTGGCTGTGACTGTCCGCATGAGACCCTCACCCACAGCAGTAAGGTGGTCTGTCTGTCTATCTAATATTTTCTACCATATAATTTGTATCGACAGTGCCCATAATTACCACATCCACCACACAGGAGACATGGCTGAGAACAATGGCCGTAGCTGAGCTGTCTTTGTATTGTAAATTCAGGCCATGGCGTGTGAATGAGATCCTGAGGCAGATCCGGCAGCTGTCCCCCAGCCTCAAAAGGCCACAGGGATCTGTTATTTATAAACTGAAATGGCTAAAATAAGCCGCAAGTCAGTCACCTCCGGGCGGCCGGGGATTAGTCAAATAGTCACACAACTGCACCAGCAGGAGAAGGCCCCTGGATGCAAAACACCAGCTTGAGACCAGAGACAATGGCATTGTGAGCATGACCTGGCTCCGACTACGGCTCTCCCCCCGATTAGTTATTTGCCTTTAGAAAACTCGAACATCCTTTTAGGCCAGAAGACTTGAAGTAATAAGAAGCCGTGTCCACAGAAATGACATCTTTACCAACATGCTGGCTGATGACATCATTAACCATTCTGTTATAGGAAGCGTTTTAGATGGACTTGTAAGAGGAGACTCGTGATGATAAGTTAAAGTAATAGCATAATCCTTGGCAAATAAAGTAGACCTACTACAAGAAGTAGGTAACCACTGACAGATATCTGTAGGACAGGCCATCAATATCTGATCATTGGAGGACTGATTCCTCGCAGTAGATGGTGTACACTTCATTGTATTAGGCACAGCGCCTTACATTGGGTAGTGGCTGTATCTGGTACTGCAGCTTTCGAGACTGATGTTGCGCAGCCACAACTAAATGTAATGAAACGCCGAAGAGGATTGCGATGCGTCCTTCATTCATCTACTGCAGGTGCCAGGAGCTGGACCTCACCAATAAGATAGGCCATCGATATTACAGTCCTGGAAAACGTCTTTAATCGGCAATATTCATAGGTGGCTCATAGTCATGTGACTAAAAGTGCTCCAACCAGGGACCTCCTTTTATAAGTGCCAGTCAAGATCATGCGCCATATGCTAACTGGCTGACGGCCATGGGGCACCACTCCTCTCTGCACACTTGTGATGCCGCCTCTTGACCAATCAGGCAGTTAGGTGTCCTAACTATCATATGGTGCTTAACTTCGAGTGGTGCCATATGTGGAAGCTCAGGCCATTGTTGAGTGGACGCAATATCACCAGCTGAAATACAGTACTATGGGCACCTTATAAAGGACTTTTCCAGTCGGAAACGGCTTTCTCTAAAGCAAACCTGGTGTCTAGCAGATCAGTGCAGGTCTGCTGCTTATAGAGATGCTCCCAACTGAACCATTTGTGGCTGAGATCGAAATACCCATCTTATGTGAATGGGCCGTGCTGTATTATTTCCGTATATCCTATTGGACTTCTATAGGTGGTAGAGATGCAGTGTAGAACTGTTCCCGCAACTTCCGAAGTCCAGTGTGAGGGCCATCATGATATCTTTGCCATATCACAGCAGATACCACCCTTTTATAAACAGCTAGCATCATAGACACAACCCTAACAGCATCCAGTGTGACCTCACGTCATCATGGCTGACCGCCTCTCTGAGGGACGGAAGCAGCTTCCCATGTAAGTTTTAGGTGTTACACATTAGAGCAGCTCAATGTATCTATGAAGATGGAGGGAATGAACTTGTTACCTTTTGGTGGAAAGTAAGATTTGCTTTCTGCCTTGTGGGGCCAATCTACCACCAGGGGACCAAACCGACGAAAACTGGCAGTGATCTCGTCTGAAGAAAGAAGCAACATTTCCAAATTACTGCATCATGTAACCAGCAGAGACAGAAAAAGAGCAGCAAAGTATTTGTCACATCCAATAATGAAACCAATCAATCATTCAGACAGACAAAAGGAGCGTAAAACGGTGACAACCCCTCCCCACCACCCCCATATCTCACCTTCATCTATATCAGGGGGAAGTCCACCAACAAACACCTTTCGTGAAAAGCGTTCAATTCTCTCGCCGTTTTGATGTCCAGAGTAGCAATTGGGTGAATTCAGACCGACTTGGTCATTATGGCCATCATCAAGCAAACCGTCATCTATTGGGAAGAGAGAGGAGCGACCTGAGGGAAACAAAGAGGAGAGTTACATGGCTACCTCATGGGGCATACAGTTATAATATGGCACCGACATGCGGTATTTCTACAGTCAAGGAAGTGACAACGTTTCTGAGATACTGTCAGAACAGTGGTTGTCACTTTTCAACCTCATTCTAGTATTGTCTTCGAAAGCGCAGGATAATGTATTTACCGCTCAATTGTACAAAGCAGACCGATGGCGGGTCATTGTATATACAGATAAAACTATATGGAGCAGAGATGGCGGGTCATTGTATATACAGATACAACTATACGGAGCAGAGATGGCGGGTCATTGTATATACAGATACAACTATACGGAGCAGAGATGGCGGGTCATTGTATATACAGATACAACTATACGGAGCAGAGATGGCGGTTCATTGTATATACAGATACAACTATACGGAGCAGAGATGGCGGGTCATTGTATATACAGATAAAACTATACGGAGCAGAGATGGCGGGTCATTGTATATACAGATACAACTATACGGAGCAGAGATGGCGGGTCATTGTATATACAGATACAACTATACGGAGCAGAGATGGCGGTTCATTGTATATACAGATACAACTATACGGAGCAGAGATGGCGGTTCATTGTATATACAGATACAACTATACGGAGCAGAGATGGCGGGTCATTGTATATACAGATACAACTATACGGAGCAGAGATGGCGGGTCATTGTATATACAGATACAACTATACGGAGCAGAGATGGCGGGTCATTGTATATACAGATACAACTATACGGAGCAGAGATGGCGGTTCATTGTATATACAGATACAACTATATGGAGCAGAGATGGCGCTTCATTGTATATACAGATACAACTATATGGAGCAGAGATGGCGGGTCATTGTATATACAGATACAACTATACGGAGCAGAGATGGCGGGTCATTGTATATACAGATACAACTATATGGAGCAGAGATGGCGGGTCATTGTATATACAGATACAACTATACGGAGCAGAGATGGCGGGTCATTGTATATACAGATAACTATACGGAGCAGAGATGGCGGTTCATTGTATATACAGTTGCAACTGTGCCAAGCACATTAATGGCCGTTCATTGTATATGCAAACACAATTGCACAAGGCAAATAGATGGCAATTCATTGTATATACTGAACTGTACAAAGCAGATTGATGGAGGTTCATTGTATATACAGATAGTTATACAAAGAGACGGCGGTTTTGCACACTGTACAGTTTGATGCTGAGGGGAGCAAAACATTGCAGATCATTTCTTAAAAGGGTTAACGAACCAATAATGAAAAAGCATGGACAGCGCCCAGTTTTACAGCCCTCATTACATTCTACCAGGAAGCTTCATTACATTGAATCAGGAGGGACCTGTATAGTTCAAAAAGGGCTATAAATCACAGCTTCAACATGGTGCTGAGCTGCAGCAGTATAATAAATGCCTCCGCGGTGCTGTAACCCGCCTGCCTGACTGAATGATGGATTACATTGGCGATATGGTGGCCATTTTATATCACAGAAAATGCTATGTGAAGAATCTTACAAGAACATGCACTTTCACAGAAATCCTAGACACATCAATTTGCTAGAAACGAGACCAGTTTACCAATTAGCACTGATCTATGTCATCACCAAACCATACAAAATGATACTCGATAAATCCTAGCAATTTAAGAAAGTCTGTTCAAGAATATATATATTTTTTTAAGTTCAAAATTCTGCACAGGCCTCCACACCCCCTGCATAGACAGAGAAGATAACATGCTGCCCATCTGTAGCCACCACTAGAGGGATGCAGTATGCAGTAAGCTCATGAGCTCCCTCTAGTGGTGGCTGAAGGTAGCCAGTATATTAGGTTTTAGATCTATAGCTATGCAGAGGGTTTGGCGCTCTGGATCATAAATATACTACACAGATATATTAAGGAATTAATCAGCACATGATGTTGGATGCATAAGTGATGTCATAGTGAGGCATTCATCTTAAAACCTTTACGTGTTCCCTTTAAATTGGGAATGAAGCATTTTTTTTTTTACATCAATTACCACGAGCAGAATTTTTTTTTCAAAGTTTGCAAATTCAAAGGTTAAAGCATAGGATGGGCCTAACCTACCATATATGCACATACATACAGCATGTACTGATCGATTTATCTAGGACAGGCATGTCCAAACTGCGGCCCTCCAGCTGTTGCAAAACTACAACTCCCAGCATGTCTGGATATCCTACAGCTATTAGGGCTTGCTGGGAGTTGTAGTTTTGCAACAGCTGGAGGGCCGCAGTTTGGACATGCCAGATCTAGGATATATATAATTTCTACCTTTTTGAGCAGATAATATAGGTTAGGAGCCATATACAGCACTTTGTAAAGTCTAGCAGCCAGACGATTCTCGAAAGAACTTTTTTGTAGGCAGCGGGATACATCGTTCCAGTGCAAAACTCATTACTTACATTATAATGTACAGTATATGCAAAGACAATACTAGTATGTATGACATAAGATGCAGCCATCAGTCCATGTAAGCTCCAAGGACGTAGACAGAAAGGTCTAGGAGACATCCACCTGTCCATACCTCACAGTACCCTAAAGTGATCCTACATACATCTCCCGATACTTGTGTAGACGCTGGACCTCTACACCGCTGTGGACACGAGCACAAGTGTCTTAACTGGAGCTCCATTTAATCAGGACACACAATACCCCTATTTTTGCAATCAGTGGGGGTCCCAGTGATCAGACAAGCATCACCTATTTTGTGGTTAGGTGATAGTCATTCTGAGATAACCCATTTAAATTGGGTTATGACCAAACCGGGCCGGTTCCCTTTATGGAACACTCCAGGAAAAAGTTGCATGTCATGTCTGATGGGGTCTTTACACTGCCTGATGTTCGGGCAGATCATCGCTAACCAGGGTTTTTACAGACGCTTGGTAATGATAATCTGCCGGTGTAAAGGTGGCACCGATT
The DNA here is from genome assembly GCA_033119425.1 of Bufotes viridis. Taxonomy (NCBI): domain Eukaryota; kingdom Metazoa; phylum Chordata; class Amphibia; order Anura; family Bufonidae; genus Bufotes; species Bufotes viridis. The sequence goes on from CM065589.1 coordinate 566,455,639, forward strand.
ACCAGATGAACAAGTGAAACTCATGTTTATTGGGTGATTGGATCACTCGTGTGGACACCTAAATCATCAGCTGCCGCAAACAATATTTAGTATGGGGACGAGCTACGGCATTAGCGATCATTCCTCCCCATACAGTGGAGGAGATCGCTGCATTTACATGCAGCAGTCATCTTCACTGACGACTGTCAGGAAGCAACGCTTCATTCCCAGCAATCACTTGCTACATCGGGCTACGCAAAGGGGCGTTAAAGCAAGGCAGTGGATGTGGACCAGCCGTATCGCTGAACGGATCTGACTTAAGAGCGTTATCCAAGACGCTCCCCTGGTTTTTACCCCTGTACAGGGATTTGGACTTCAATGCAGAGAAACCACCAGGAAGCCATCTCTTGGAGTAGTCTCCGTTCACAGACAGCTGACGGAGGCAGGTCTATAGACACCGGGGTGGAGCACCAAAGGGACAGATGGTCAGTGGACGAGCTGAAGCCAGGGCAGGCAGAGTATGTTCTATCTGGTAAACAGGCAATACGCAAGTGCAGGCGGAATAGGGTCAATATGAAGAACAGGTGGTGGTCAGGATGGCAGAAACAGGATCAACACGGTAAACGGGCAGAGATCAGGCACAAGAGCTCAGAAGACAAACAGCAGCAGGAACAAGACACGCTAAAAACCTTTATTCTCAGACACCTTCTCACAGGGCAAGGTCACCACTGGCCGAGTAACAATTAGGTCACGCGCACCTGCAACAGCAGTCGTACCCTAAGGTACCAGGAGTATACTGTTGGCTGTGCGTGGCGGGGGAGTTAAGATGGTGGCAGGCACGGACTGCCACCATTACACAAAGTCTGAAGGGAAGGTGCATGACGAACCCTAAAGACAGAAGTGAAGCACCAACCCTTTAAGCTATGGCACTATGTATGACACAGTATATCAAGGTTTTTTTGGGGTGTTCCTGTATGCAAAGAGGTATCTCCCAAGAAAGAGAACCATCTCGTCAGCACCACCGTGGGCCACTATGATCAAAATCTGACTTTCCAACAACCTTGGGATTTGACAAGAGGCCAGTTATCCATCCGTCGACAGCTGTTTCGGGGTTCTTGCCCCTCATCAGTACAGAGTAGGATTTGGCCTGGCTGGGTGTGATGCCTTGGAAGTGGCTTAGGTAGGGTGCTGAATCTTCTTAAAGAGACCGGTCCCGTATAGAGACTTACTGGAAGTACCCATCAGTTTTCCGTCTGTAAATGTGCCTTTTGGTTAATTTGATCAGGCAATAAGCGGTAGGTGTAGTCTATCTTACTAGTCTATCATATCGAGATACTCCATATGACCACTTCTACCAGGCATCTATACACTAGGATATAGGGTCAGAACAGCACCAGATTGTATCAAATGCCTCTTGGCCAAACTTTAAGGGGCCGAATAATAATCAGCATTTGTCCATTGGACTACAAGACCGGTCTGTTTTTAGTCTGTGCTAATTAAGGGCCTTTAAAAGGACCTATGATTTTAATTTGAGGTTGGAATCTGAAGCAGTGCACACATCTTCCCCTGAAATTGGTTTTTATTATGGCCATTTGTCTGGAAGCTTAGTATAGCAGATGGGGCTAGAATTTCACAGGCCTGACCCTCCGCTCACTGTGATCGAGTGACCAGCTGCGGGAGAAGAATGCCTTCCTTAGCAAGTGTCTAATGCCCAAAAAACACGTTCTGCTAAATTTATAACCCAGAAGGTGCTGGAATTGCAACCCCAGAGTGTCGAGACATCAGGAACTGTGGGTCTGTGGTCTGATGAATGATACCACCAGGAGAGGAGTCCTTCCCATGAACTGGCTCCAAGGACATGGAGATAAAATGTAGCAAGGATGAGCAATGTCATCATCTCTTGGTATTACAAGGATAATGTGATTTTGTGACGAGGACATTCTGTGGGTATAACACTGGCATTTTATGCACTGTATTAGGGTATATTCACATGGGCAGGTAGTGTGGCATCCAGTCAAAATCACATTAGCTGCAAATTACTACAATTTCAAGATGCAGTTTTTGGCCGCCTGCTTTGGACAGGTTACAGATTTTTTATCTTTATTTCCTCTTTTATACAGATGCCTTTTTTTGCAGCATGTCTAGCACTGATCTGGATTGGTACCAGCTTCAGCCCAATATGGATACAAAAACGGAATAGTAAAAAAATAAAAATAAAAATCTATATTGTGCATCAATATCTGATCCATATGCAAGTGTGAGGGAGGAAAATAGACCAGACACTGATGGGCAGTATCTCCAGTAACAGTAGTAGATGGTGGACTTACCAAGGGACTGATACATGAAGTCTCTGACGTAGAGATAGGTCATCAATATCAGATCAGTGGGGGCCCCATTTCCGGCACCTCCGCTGATTGACCGTCTGTAGGGGCGCCAGCACAGGAACACCTCGGCTCTATACATGGAGTAGTGGCCTTGCCTGGTTACTGCAGCGCTGCACGGCGCTGTGTAGTTCTGGTACCTGGTTCTGGTGGCCACGGCTCCTGCAAACAGCTGATTGGCAGGTTGCTGGGAGTAGAACCCCAAGAGATCGGATATTGATGATGACCTATTTTAAAAAATACTTTGGTCCTTATATATAGAACTGCAAATTGGCATGTGTTTTCAACAGACATGGGGGGCGACATTTGCTTACCAGCTGCTCTTTGCTCTAAGCAAACCAATAGTACTTCAAGGGGCGTTCAAACATTCCTCTTCGCTCATGCCAATGGGATCCCAAACCTGGAGGCCATTTGACTAAATTATTTAGTTGAATTTCGATGGACTGGTTAATGTTGAGACTTCCTTTGTATGATACATTTGTTTAATGTCTGAAAAATGCTAAAAATGTAGCAAAAAAAAAATCTGATGCACCAATAGACTCATTGGCCAGACTCAAGGGGGCCATGATATACATAGTAACATAGTACATAAGACCATAAAAAAGACATCTGTCCATCCAATTCAGCCTGTTATCCTGATAGCTAATCCAGAGGAAGGCAAAAAAAAACCTGTGAGGTAGAAGCCAATTTTCCCCACTTAGGCCTCTGTCACACTAGCGTTTTAGCTTTCCGTCCTAGAGATCCGTCCTCGGGTCTCTAGGACGGAAAGCTACTGATCAGGATTATCCCCATGCATCCTGAATGGAGAGAAATCCGTTCAGTATGTCAACGTTTTTTGGACGTTGACAAAAGCGGAGCATGCTGCGGATTTGTCTCCGTCCAAAAATCCGGAAGACATGCCGCAACGCCAGATCCGGAATTAATGCTCATTGAAGGGCATTAGTCCGGATCCGGCCTTTTAGCTAAACGTCGTTTCCGCGCATCGCCGGATCCGACGTTTAGCTATGGCAGCCAGGACGCTAAAGTCCTGGTTGCCATAGTAAAGAGTAGGGGGAGCGGCATACTTAAATTCCGTGCGGCTCCCGGGACGCTTCAGGATGACGTCAGGGCGCCCCAGTGCATAGATCACGTGATCGCATGGATCACGTGATCGCATGGATCACGTGATCCATGCGCGCGGGGCGCTCTGACGTCATTCAGGAGCACGCCGGGAGCCGCACGGAATGCAAGTCTGCCGCTCCCCCGCGCTACTATGGCAACCAGGACGCTAGTAGCGTCCTCGCTGCCATAGTAACACTGAAAGCATTTTGAAGACTGATCAGTCTTCAAATGCTTTCAGTTCACTTGCGTTGTGCCGGATCCGGCGTGCATTCCGGCGACGGAAGTGCACGCCGGATCTTCACAACGCAAGTGTGAAAGAGGCCTTAAGGGGAATAAAAAATTCCTTTCAGACACCAATCAGGCAATCAGAATAACTCCCTGGATCAACGAACCAAAACGATAGCTCTTTAGGTGAAACTTTATCAGCGAACGATTGTTTTAGTTATACAAAGACAGATTATCAGTGTCTGAAAAGAAGGTGGCCATGATCAACATTTTTGTCCGAGAGACGGGTGAAGCATCTTTCATTCGTGGATGAAAGATTTTTTATTTTATTTTTAAAAAGGTTCCGAGAAAGATCTATCGTCCATCGCCCCGTTTCATTGAGTGTTTATGGTCAGTCTGAACTACTTTAACTGCCAATATTTAATTGTGCATGGCCGTGTCCACAAAATGGTCGGCTGACGCAACTGATTAGGAGCATACCCTTCTTTCCCCAACCTTCTGCTGCGTTTAGGAGAAATAAGGGTTTTAAAAGATGAAGAGCGCTCGTGGGCAGGCCATAGCTACTCAGTGCACCTTGGCTCCTCCACTGTGCTTGCTAGGAGCCTCCAGGGAAGCAGAGAAGCCAAGGTTCAGAGAGGTTAGGACCTTCCCTCGGTGAACTTAAAGGGGTTTTCCACCTTTTGGTTTTTTGAGGTCCTTGGCTGCCTCGCTCGGGTTCCCCACTGTCGATGGTGACCTGTCCCACTGAGCAAAAAAATATGTACAATTTATACAAAAACCTGGACAGAGTGCAGTCACATGCCTGCGTTTTTTAAAAAGCTAGCATGGAAAATGGATTTAAAAAATTCTTAAAAGGGCATTCTGGTTACAAAGAGTTACCCCAATCCATTGGATAGGTGATAACTATTAGATCAGCGGGGGTCCTGCCCCTGAAATGGGTTGAACGGCTGGTCAGAATGCGCACCGCCGCTCCATTCATTTCTATGGGAGCGCCAGAGATACAGTACAGTGGTCTGCCATCGCTGGCGCTCCCATAGAAATAAATAGAGTGGCGGTGCTCATTCTGACCAGCCGTTCCACCCATTTCAAGGGAAGCTCACGATCGGTGGGGGTCCCACCTGTGAATAGGGGATCACTTTCTGTAACTAGAATACCCCTTTAAGAGACGTTTTCCGAGCGATTGTAGCTAAACATAACTCAGCCATGCCAGGAATGGGTTAGCTGCCACTTGTGTTCATTGTCACCCGGGGAGTCGATGACGTCGATGCCACAGTCTATGAGGTGTGACTTCATGGTTCATACCGTCCATGTGTCCTTTCAGTAACATCACGCTGCCTGGGGTGGTGTTATTACCTTGGTCCTACAGCAAGTCTACAAAGGTCACCGCACTATAAATGTCTAAGAGATTTCATCATAGTCACGATCTCGGGATGGCTGCACATATCTTAATAAACACCTCATCAGAATATGCATGATCAAACCCATCGTTCTGATAACATGCATTGTGGGTAACGGAAGGCAATGATCTGAAAGATTTGGGATTCTAAATCTGCAAATCTTATGTTCTTCCATGTCTGCACACAACACATATGACTTGATTAAAGTGAACCTCCACTTTAACATTCAATTTTTGATCAATTTCTTAAAATATTATTAAAGCTGTGGCAGCTCCGTTTTTCACACAAAGCGTCGTATTACCTATATAGGGTTAATGCGGCCACCGCCAGGGGGACCCGAGAAGCTTACTGCATACTACATTATTATACAGAAAGCTCCCTCTAGTGGTGGCTACAGGAAGATAGAGCTAGATGGTAAACCAATAATTTTAATACTAATATTGTAGAAACATTCCCGGCACCCGAACTCTGACAGGGAGCTGCCGTCCGCGCAATTAACCCCCCAGGTGCCGCGGATGGCAGCGCCCTGTCAAAGGTGCATCCCAATCACCATGGGAAGGGAACGCCTCCTCGGAGTTAGAATATACCATCAGATCGGAGTGTATGTGATGAAAGGAAGAGGGGGGCGTGTTTAAGTGGGGAGAGCACCGATTGGTTGGAGGTGCAGGAGCTAGCGCATGAGAGGAGCTGAATGCATTGTGGGTAGTCAGGGAAGGCTGGCTTCGCCTCAGGATGAGGGCATTGGCGGCCATCTTAACAAGAGAGCAAGATTGTAGTTTTGTGCAGACTGGTTGCTAAGGGCTGAATCTTATTAAATAAGGGGTAAGTCTAATAGTCATTGATTCAGGAATATTATGTTATTAGTAGCTACATATCTGAAAATTGAAATTAGGGTCTAAAGAAGAAGAAATGAGGTTTGTGTTTAACAGTGTGTGTCATGAAAACAGGGGCCCCGTGCCCTTTGGGTACCCCATGAAATGAACAGTGCAGCAGATTGAGCATGAGCCCTGCGCTCCATTCAGCTGTATGGGAGCCAGAGAAAGCAGAGTACAGTGCTCAGCTATTGCACCAACTCCCATAGAAATGAATGGCGTGGCCACTCACATTTCAGGTCCGCTCCATGGGGTTTGGGGCCCCTGTTCTCCCAGTGGTAGGGCCCCCACCAATCTAATAGTTATGCCCTATCCTATGGCTGCTGATGGAGGGTCATGTTTCCTCCATCCAAACACACAACTGCCATATAGTAGTCTTACTTACACATTTTTCAAAACTAGCCAGAAACTGGCCAACCCCTTTAAGGTCTAACGTGGTGCAACTACATCCTCCCACCCCCTGATTGTGCACTCCCTCTACTGTCAACATAATGCTACAACTGATTTTATCAGATGTTCTCCATCTATAAACACCCAGGAAGCTGACCGTGATGTGCAATTTCTAAAGCTGGCCATAAACACTAGATAAAGGTCGACCAAACCTGTTGATTTCAGCAGGACCTGCTGGCCATCTAATGTGTACAGGGGCCTCCTGTAGGTAACACTGGAGGTCACTGGGAGCTGCTGGCTGTGTGTCGGACTTTATGCACCTATCATAAACTGTCCATACGGCATAGGTAGGTTAGCGTTAGGTCCCGTGCCATATTTAGAGACCTTGACAGGATGCATGGGCTCCGGTATGTTCTTGATATAAGAATATATTGACGAACTGTCATTTTAATATCAGCGTGAGGGTTTAGCCATATATTGTCAATTGCATTTGCCATTGTAGTCCACCAATTTCTGTGATTTTCTGGCCTCCTGACTTTACCCTAAGATGTTGAGGGAGAGAAGGATCTCACACACACATGGATTTTAATATGCCCAAACCCTTTCTTTTCAGAGGAGGCTTAGGCAGGGTGCTGAATCTCCTTAAAGAGACCAGTGCTGTATGGAGACCTACTGGAAGCTCTCCGTGGTATGGAGACTTATTGGCAATGCTCCATGGGAAAAGAATATCCAAAGAGGTATCTCCCAAGGAAGAGAACCATCTTGCCAGTGCCCCATCTTGGAAGTGGCAAGAATCCAAATCCAACTTTCCAACAAACCCTTGGAATATAGCCAAGCCAGATATCCATCTGAAGACAGCCGCTTCAGGGTGCTTGCCCCTCGTCAGTACGTAGGTTTCTGGCCGGCCACCTCCAAGAGGTGGTGCTGGTGAGATGCTTCTCTTCCTTGGGAGACACGTCTTTGCATGTTTTCAGCGGAGGTAAGTGCACCAGAAGTGTCTGACAGCAGCTTCCATCCCTCTCCTCATCCAGGGAAGCTGTCAGCAGCTGCAGTGTGTATCTAATGTCCAAGGTGCTAATCTGCTGGTCAGATGTTCTAACCTGCGCGTGACCATGCGTCAGCGCCAGTGACTGGAAGCAGGGAAGGACGGTCTACCATTTTTAGGCCCCTTGTCCCTGATGTGGGCCATACATTGCATGTGGTCAGAAAGGATGTAATCCCTATAGCCCTGATATAACTACAGCTTGTGGTGTAATCATCTGATAAGGTTTTATATGACGCAGCCCATTAGTAATCAGTAGATGTGTTAATCAAAGCACATCATTCATCCATGAGGGAAGTCCAGAAGTTCTGATTGAGGACAGGATGAGAGAGAAATCAAAACTGATCAGGCAAATTAATGGTTAATTCAGCTTTAGTAATAAACGGATAGATGAATTACCTCGTCTTCTCCCATAACTCCTTGCTGCATGTAAACAAAGGATAACATGATCAATGTTTTATATAGTCAAAGCGCTAAGAAAACTAATACACGGCAACGAAGACCCAATACCAAACAACAGGAATTAAAGGCCATCTGTCAGCAGATCTGTGCCTATGACACCGGCTGACCTGTTACGTGTGCGCTCGGCAGCTGAAGGCATCTGTGTTTGTCCCATGTTCCTATGTGTCCGCATTGCTGAGAAAAATGATGTTATAATTTATGCCAATGAGCCTCTAGGAGCAACGGGGGCGTTACCATTACACCTAGAGGCTCAGCTCTCTCTGCATTTTGATTAACAGGGCCAGGTGTGATAATGTTTATAGTGCATGGCCATGTCAAAGTATAGAGGGCACAGAGTGAGAAGAGCCTCTAGGTGTAACGGCAACGCCCACGTTGCTCCTAGAGGCTCATTTGCATATATTACAACGTAATTTCTCAGCAATACGGGCACATAGGAACATGGGACAAACACAGATGCCTTCAGCTGCCGAGCGCACATGTAACAGGTCAGCCGGTGTCATAGGGACAAAACTGCTGACAGATTTAAAGGAGTTGTCCAGGAGTAGAAAAACATGGCTGCTTTCTTCCAAAAATAGCACCACCCCTGTCCATGGGTTGTGTCTGGTCTTGCAGCTCACCTCCGCCGGATTCCATAGAGCAGAGCTGCAATGCTGCGCTCCACCTGTGCACAGGGGTGGTGCTGTTTTTGGAAGAACGCAAAAGATGTTTTTCTCAACCTGGACAACTCTTTTAAAGGGGCTTTACAGATTTAGAAAAGTAAGGTTATACAATTTTCCAATATACTTTCCGCATCAATTCCTCTATGATGTTCAAGATCTCTTCTATTGAATGACAGCCAGCAGAGATCTTGAAAAATAAAAAATTGATTTGGAAAAGAGACGGGAAAATTATGCAAAGAATAGCCTTTACTTGCTCAAACCAGAACGGTAAGATGCCCGACCAGAAATATACATAATACATTCATATTTACAGAGGAATTTAATATAAGATTGATATTATAGGTCTATCACTATTTAAATGGCTTTATTACGGCGATAAGCTTGAAAAAGTGTTTTCTTATTATGTTACAGGAAAAACGGGGTTGAGAAAAGCACTGGTTGGCCTCTGGGGGCAGTGTTGTAATGAGTTTTCACGAGTGGTTTGCACACGGTACATACTGGGAGTAACAATACTCTGCTCAGAATAAGCAATGACCATCTAATTTACCAAACGAGGGTTAAATAAGGCACATTGCATCCCCCCTAGGTCCGGCCCTGCTGTGCCGAGATCACAGGGTTCCTTTAACATGACCTGTCATGTCCTCTGTATGAATAAATACTTCCTCCGCTGAATCGTGTGATATCCAGATGAGGAAGGGTTTATTTATTAGGCCTGTACAACTCGAACCACCATAGACCCCCCCTCCCCCCCCATATATATGCAAGACCAGTTTAAATGAGTATGAAGACATCATCTGCCAGGGAAGAGTCGGGAGCTCCCCATACATATTAGATTGCTGGTCGGTCCCACCCACAAGAGCCAGTTTGATCGACAAGAGTCTAATGGGGCCCTTTAGAAAACAAACTTACATAAAAAAAAAAAAAAAAAAAAATCAAAAAAAAAAATTTCTGTCACGCAATACCCCTTAGATCAGGGTTTCTCAACTCCGGTCCTCAGGACCCACCTACCAGTCAGGATTTGAGAATATCCCACAGAAGGAATACTTGTGGTGAGTCCTTATGCATGGACACCAATTCTATCACCTGCTCAGTACTAAGGAAATCCTGAAAACATGACCGGTAGGTGGATCCCGAGGACCGGAGTTGAGAAACTCTGACTTAGATAATCAAAATGAAAGGGAATGTGTCATCAGAAAAGGGCAGGATCAGAAAGTTTTATGTTAAACATTAAAAAAAAAAATTGTTGAAGTTATAATTTAATCTTCCATGTTTAAAAAAAAAAAAAAAAAAACAACACCAAAACCTGGCAGTTTTTGCACTGGCCACTAAGCCTAATAGGCACCAGATCACTTCCCAGTCATCTCATTATCACAAGCAAGACTGACATATAACACAGGATCCACCATTCACTAGAGGTGATACCACAGCTTATCTATTCCCCCTCCCTGCACAATGACCTCTGCACAGGTCACAAATCAAGTCAGTGAGGTCCCCTCCCTCGTGTCTATCTCTCTATATGCTGTAAACAGCAGCTTCGGCAAGATGGCCGCCCCTATAATCAGAAAATAAAAACAGATGAGACAAAAAAAAAAAAAAAAACACAACTCTCCGGTTTTAACTGGAAGAAGAAAAACATTATAGTTGACACATTCCCTTTAACTAAAAAAAAATGACAAAACACACAATAAAAGTTCGAATTCTGCATTTATTTCTGATATAACATTGTGTCAACTGTCAGACCCCAGGACGAAAATGTCATTTTTCCAAAAGAACAAAAAAAAAAAAAAAAAGTCTTCATAAAAAAAATATCACATGCTCCAAAGAACATCTTGTACATTCGCCACATACAATATAATAGTTGTAATGTCTGACCTTTATCTGCCCAATGCGACCGGACGAAAAAATTGCATGAAGACTTTTTCACCCTCTCGCCCATTGTCCGCTCGACAAAAGCCCCTTGTGGGAATAAACAAATCTTTAAACAAATGATAAAAAAAAAAAAAAAAAATTCCACTGTGCGGAAGAGGATAAAGGAAACGAAAATCCTCGTTTATGTAAGCATTTGGCTTGGACACACATACCAGCAAGTTTTTAGAAAATAATCCCACCCCCGCAGCATTTTATGGTACACCTCGAGCTCTATCCTGCAGTGCTAGCGCTTGATGAACAGCAGGAGTCATTTGCATTTCTATCTGTTGTTTCTATCTGTTGCCAGGACCAGTAAGAGGAGAGCAGCGGGTACTGAAGAAGCGTGACAGCAGCAGGGGATCTGTCAAGGTGAGTAACTCCGCTTTTTGTTTAATTTTTTTAACCATTTCTGAGCTATTTAAAAAAAAAAAAAAAAAAAAATTTGATGGAAAACCCTTTGGAATCAGATAGTCATCAGGTATTCCGGTCCACCTGATAGGTGATAAATATGTCCGTTCCATTCAGACTCCTCCTTGCTGTGGTTGTGCGGGATAGGGGGAACTTGGTCCTCCGTTCTAGCATTGAGTGGGGTCCCAGTGATCAGATCCCCTACGATAGATAAATGTTTTGGGCAGAGACCCCCCTCTAAATACATACAGTGGTCCCTCAAGATACAATAGCCTCAGGACACAATACTTTCAACATTTGATGTCCCAGGAAAGACCATCATAAGTTCAGATCCAACAAATCAACATGGCCATTTCTGTATTGGCTGTCTAGTGGCTCCACTCTACAGTGCGGTACTACATGTCCTGTACTGCGCTATACCTGCTCCTATGTACACCAGGGGACGGCGGACACGTTATGTTTTTGGTACATTTACGTACTGTATAGGACCCTGAAGAAGCTCCTGTCCTCGCCATAGGTGGTGATTTCTAGTTTCCAGCAGTGCCATTCCTGACTCATGTAAGGACTCACTTTCTGTCTTAGTTATCTGCTTATTTTTCTTAAATCTTCATTTTTTCTTATCTTAGGATAACATTGGGACTTTGGAACCAATTACTGTTTTTTCAGAGAGTTATGGAGTCATCGTTCAGTGTTGGCTCGGTTCCAGGGGTGTAGCCAGTTTCATCAGGCTGTTTCCCCATGCTATGCACATTGGTTGCCATGCACAAATACAACCGCACCACAAGTTTGGCTGGAGGTTAGTACAGTGTCACCTGACCCTCCAGTGAGAAAAAAAAGTGGATTATCAGGAAAATCAAGAGCCTTAAAGGGGAAGTGCCAAGATTTATTGGAGTCTGACTGCACCATGCTAAACTGGTGCCAGCACTAGGTAGGGGCTGGGAAAGCAGGACAAACATAACGTTTGTGGAGATTTTCTCAAGTGCAGTGTGAATATGAAGTTTTATGCTTCCAGGCCCCGCCCATCTGATCTGAGTCACAGTTATACAGGGCTCCTAGTGGTTGCTCAGAGCAGAGGGAGGGGCTTTGAACCACCATTGAAGTGCAGGAGCAGAATGCTGCTGAATAAAACTTCATTTTCTCACTACTCCTGATGAGAAAAGCGCCACAAAAGCCATGTTTGTCCTGCGTTCCCCAGCTCTTACCTAGTGCTGTCAGCAGTTCAGCATGGTCAAAAATGCTGACAGACCCCCTTTAAACGTATTGCCCCTACCTACAGGGGAGCATATACAAGCTCCCTTAATTCTCTATGGGACAGAACACTGTACTCAGATACCTATGGTAGTCTGGTAGAGATGAATGGAGCGACAGCGCACATGCTCATTGGCCAGTCTAATCAATATGGGGGACATAAGACCCCTGTTCGCAGCAACTGAACCCCCAGCGATCATAAACTTAACCCCCATCCCAAAGAAAGGGGATACGTTTTTATTGCATGGAAATTTGCTTTAGTCAGTGTTATATACGTTTTAACCCTGTAGAGCCGATATTCTGGTACTCCGAGAAAGAAAACGGCCATGACTGCCAGGGGAAATGCGAACCCCTGTCAAACAGCCCCAATAAAGAAAATTAATAATAATAATAAATAAAATCTCAGCTTCCTGGACTGATGTGAGCATATTACTGTACTTCTAAGCAGATTTGATATGAAGGAGACTAGGAAAGTCAGCTGACTACCCATATGACAGCTGCTGGTTGTCGCCCAGCTTTCTCCTATACAGATAGCGAGTGCCATGATAGCGAGACCGAATCGGAACAGTAACCAGGATGAATTTTATAAATAAATCCGTAAAACCTGTCTACGACATTTAGTGATTGCAGCCAGGTCATGCATCCCAGCTATCTGGAAATCTTCGCCACCATCCATCACAAGCTGGGTACAGCGAGTGGAGGAGATTCGGAGAATGGAGGAACTTACGGCGCAATTGAAAAATACCCATAATGCTTTTGTGAAAGCCTGGACCCCTTGGTTCTTGTTCCAAGATACCTCAGCATACCGAAACCTCCTGACCTGAGGAGATTCCCCCTTCTTTCTCTTTGTTTCTAGAGGTGCACATGATATGCTGTTCTTGATGTGCTGGATAGCGGTCTAATCATTTGACATGTTATTATCGTATACTATTTTCATTTACTCATTTTGTGTCTTTACTGAAATGAAAATAAAGAATAAAAAAAAAAAAAAATTAATAAATAAATGAAATAACCCCATATAGCAGACACTGTACGTTCATTGGCAACGGAGCTAACAATCTAATTTTTCCAAGAGTAGGCCTAGATATAACCAGGACAACCTATGCTGCAGGGGTCAGGATCATAATCGTGGAGCCCATGACTTCCATGCACATCATAGTCAGGTTACCCAGGCCTTACATTCATGTAAAGAGGAGGGGCGCGGAAACACGAGTCGCTTGCGATAGCTGCGATTATTCTTTCCCAGGAATAAAATAGGAAATGTTTCTGGGAGGACCTGGGCTCGGGAGCCACAGCGTGCGGCTATAAAGTAGGTTTATGGGGGCTGCAGATGACAAGATCATCCGAACTGTCCTCATGTTTTAGATTTAGCGGCACATAAATTGCTGCTGAGGGGAGTTTAGCGAGGAAAGCTTCTAGTAATCAGTCACTAGATCAATGGCCATGGACGCAGATCATTATTCCTGCAGGGGCGAAAGGTCACCACTTCTATTGCCCTCTGCTTATTAACCCCTGGGACCAAAGGTCAGACGTTAACAACCAACATACAGCTTTGGTGTAAAAAGTAAAAGCCATAAAGACAAACAAACAGATAGGACAAGCAGCGCGCGCCGGAGCTAAACGGGTTCAGCAGGTCTCACAAAAACAAAACAAAAAAATCCCCTTGACTTGTCCGCTGTATTCCACTGGGTAGATCTGGGTAGTAACCAACATGGCAGTCATTGCAACAGTTATCGCTCAGCTTTCCCAGAATCCTGCCAAGCTGTGCAGCAAGGAGGCTTGTCAACCGGGGCATAACCAAAATCTGGAGCATCTCTGAAACAGGCTGTGGCAATGGGATACCTTCAAAGTCCATACACCTTGGGCCTCATGCACACAAACGTGGTTGGGTTCTGCGGCTCGGAGGCGGACCCATTCACTTCAATGGGGCCACAAAAGATGCAGACAGCACTCTGCGTTGCTGTGTTCCGCAAAAAAATGAGAACATGTCCTATTCTTGTCTGTTCAACTATGGGTGGCCGTTCCGTAAATTGCAGAACGCACTGGCAGCATAATTGTCTTGCGGATCCGCAATACGTGGACCGCAAAACATGGCGCAGTCGTGTGCATGAGGTTTTACTTCGATATTTCGGACTCCCTTATACACCTGCATACTCAGCTTTGGGGAAAGGGGAATAAGCCGCTATATTGACTCCATATGACTCCTCTGGCGGAGGCATCTCTTGTGTGGATGAAGGCATTTCGAAATCTAAAGCTGCCCATGCAAATTCAATGCCGGCTGAACGACAGCCATCGCCCCCCGTCTCCAAGCATCATGAGTATGGCCAGCAGAACACGCCTGATCCTTCTTTCACCCACCATCTGCTGTTAACAGAAAATAAGGGCACCCCACATTAGATAGCCGGCTGATCCCACTAATCTGCTGCTACATGAAAACCCAGACTGAAGATGGATTTAGACAGGACGATTCTGCAGCCAATTCTCGGGAAGGAAGCGTTCTTTCCTGACAGCCGGCTGCTCGTTCAGTGACTGAGGCCGCGCAGTTACATGCAGTGATCTCCTTCACGGTAGGAGGACGCTTTTTAGACCACACAATCTGCTGCCTCCATGAATGTCAGGATCACCCGATGAACGAGTGTTTTGCTTGTTCGTCAGGTGATCGGCCGCACATTTACACGGGCAGACTGTCGGGAATGACAGTTCGCAGGAATGGTCGTTCCCAATAATCTGGACAATTATTGGCTTGTGTAAATGCTGATTAAAAAAAATAGACGATTACAAATCTGGGCGCACAATTCGACATACTGATATCATCAATCGGAGCTTGTTACCAGGCAGAATATCTGCCCATGCACGAAGACCCCTGTGTATGGGCACCTTTACCCATTCACCACTTATCTGCCCCGATTCCCCCATTACTGCAAAAAAATCCCATTCTGATATAGCTATATTTATCCTAACATCAAAGTTGGGGGTTTGGCTTCTGAAAGGCCACCAGAGATCCAGAGCGGATCCTGCCAAAATGATGGTGAACTGCTATAACAAGACTAATGTCCCAGTCATTTTAAGAGATCCCTCATTAGTCATGTATCACTAAACAGAGCGGTGTGCACAGAGCCAGAAACCCAAACACGGAGGTATACCAATACCAACGTACGTGACGGCTCAATATCGTGCCTGCTACCGAATGACAGATTACTTGGCACGCAACCAGTGCCAAGTACAAACTTCATTAGGGTCCATTCACACGTCCGTAGAATCCGCATCCGTTCTGCAATTCTGTGGAACGGGTGCGGACCCATTCATTCTCAATGGGAACAGAAAGGACCATTTCCGGTCCGCGGCACCCGAAAAAAATAGAACATGTCCTATTCTTGTCAGCAATAGCAGACAAGAATAGGCATTTCTATAGTGGTGCCGGCCCAGGGTATTGCGGGCCCTTGCAGTGGCGTTATTATCTGCTGTTATTTCAGCTCCGCTACACATAGGTGGACGCACTACACCAGGAATACACGCAGGGCAAACAGGCAGGATGATATGTTTGCTGAGCTAATATTTAATCAAGCAACTAAATTATTTACCATTCAGCATGAGAAGACTGTCCGTTCCCGGATGGGGGTAGTTCAAACGACCTGGAGAAGAAGAAAAAGAAAAAAGAAATTGTTAAGTAACGGAGTTATGTAACGTTCAGTGCTACACCCTGCATGGGATCCAATGGGACAAGCCGTCCAGAAATGTGCTGACCCCACGTCCCCTATACCCCTCTGTACCCCCAGCAGGCAGAAACATAATCCGCAGAGAACAATTTCCCGGTCTCCTGTGTGTCCCGGCACCTTCCAGCACTACAGAAAGCCTCCTGCAAGGGGACCCAGGCCTCAAAATTAAAGGGCATTTTCAGAAACAAAAATCTCCAGTAAATATAATAGGAGGTGGTTGTCAATTTATTAAAAGGGTTTGTCGTCCATTTTTTGTGGCTCAGCTTTCCTAGACCTCTGCATGTGTCCAGTGATACAGATATATGCCAGGCCTCAGATGTGACTGCTACGGCTAGTTTCACATTAGCGGCAGCGGAATCCAGCAGGTGAACAGCCTGTCTGATTCATCCTGCCGCTAGTCCCCATTGACTATAACGGGGGCGGAGTTCCGGCAGCAGCACGGAGAGAGGCAGCCGGACTACAAGTACTGCAAGTCGTTCTTTTAGTCCGGCGGCCTCTCGCTGTGCTCTGCCGTCGTAGCTCCGCCCCCGTTATAGTCAATGGGAACTAGCGGCAGGATGGATCCGACAGGCTGTTCACCCGCCAAATTCCGCTGCCGCTAAAGTGAAAATAGCCTTACTCTGCATACCCTTTACCTACTCCACATGAAACGCTTCCCGACAAATGTATTGAAATTACTTTGAATGCCTTAAAGGGAACCTGTCACCTGAAAATTCACCGATAAACCAGACATAATGGGGGACATTTGCTAAGCATGTTGTGCCAGAATTCTTGTGTAGAATGCGCTAAAAAGAATGGCGTTTTGATTTGCGCCAAAAATATCAACTGTTTTCTCCAGAATTTTCACCATAAAGAATGCATCATGCCAGGAATGGGCGCTAAAAATGTCAAAGTGGGCGGGGCCATCAAACTCACATATTACACCTCATTTATCATCCTCTTATCTGCAGAAATGGCTCAAATTGTAGTTGACGTCTTATGTGGTGGTGTTTTGTGCAAAAAGTCGCATTTATAAAAAGAAAGTCAACTTGTATTAAAACAGGACACATTTATTTTTGTCTAATAGAAATGAGCTAAACTGCAGGGTTTTGTCAGTAAATTGACATCGGACTAAAACGAAACAAAAACGTCCCGAGTCTGAGACAAAAGTCGCAGTTTAACACTGGAAATGTCGCAAATAAGCTTCAAAAGTCGCAAATGTGTTTAAAATGTCTCAAGTGCGGTCTAGCAGTGGGGGGCGGCTTAAGTGGCCCATTTTAGTTTAAAAAAAAAATAAAAAAATAAAAATGAATCGCATTTTAGCGCCATTGGTGTTAAAATGTCGCAAATAGAAAGAAATGGGCAGATAATCAGGTTTATATTTTAAAAAGTCAGATTTTAAAAGTTTTTAGGTAAAAAAAATCACCACTTTTAATTTGCAATGTTAGAATTATTTTGGTGCAAATTACATCATTATTGATAAATGTCCCCCAATAGCTCATCTGTGTGATGCCTTTCACTTAACGATCTGTTGCTTCATCCTGGAAAAAAAAAGCTAGGCCGCTTGCAGACGAGCGTCACTGATGAGGTCCGGATGCGTTCAGTTAAAAATACGCAATTTCACAAGCAAGTTAATTCAGTTTTGTCTGATTCCGTTCAGTTGTTCAGTTTTTTTCCGTGCGGGTGCAATGCGCATTGATGCGTTTTTTACGTGTGTGATAAAAAAAACCTGAAGGTTTACAAACATCTCCTAGCAGCCATCAGTGAAAAACGCATCGCATCACACTTGCTAGCAGATGCGATTTTCACGCAGCCCCATTGACTTCTATGAAAAATGCAAAATGTAGAACATGCTGCGATTTTCACACAACGCACAAGTGATGCGTGAAAATCACCGCTCATGTACACAGCCCCACTGAAATGAATGGGTCCGGATTCAGTGAATTTTCCTATATTGTGCAAGCACGACCACCACTGATGGATTGTAGAGTGGTCGTAACCATGGGAACGAGCAGTGTAAAATGCGATGGAAAAAATGAATCCAGCCAGCAAAGGAGGCAATATGGATATTTATAATAATTTTCTCTACATGATAAAAGCAACTTAATGACGTGAGACAACCCCTTTACCTTATTATCCAGTTAAGATGTCTGAAAAACCCCTTTAAGGAGACATGCCCAAAAATGTCGTTAGCACAGGTCCGTGGGCTAGGACCCTTATGATCAGAGGAGGCTCTTCAAACTTTAGCTTGAAGATCAAGGATTTTTAAAGCTTCCGGTGTTTCAAAAAACGTAAATAAAACCATAAAGCGCAAATGTAAGCTTTTACGAAACAGGAGGTCCACGTTACAGCATACTGGCTGTGTGTGTATGCGCAACTACAAAATATCACTATCCGCTCAGGAAATGTGCTCCAGGTGATTTCAGAATTAAACCAACATTGAAATAGAACTCCTGCTGTGCCGCCCCGGCCAAAATAATCTTAAAATAAACACCAATAGCAGAATAAAGGACAATAGTTCATTTACACGTTCAACTCCACAGCTGTAAAAACCAAAAAACAACTTGCCGCAAGGGTGCGAAATGGTAGTTAGTAAAAACAGAGGCAAGTGGGGGAATGTACCACTGACCAGCGTTTTAGGCCGGTCTGTGATATCGCCGTGCACTGCCGGGGGCTGCTCACACCTCGTCATCAATTAGGTGCAACTCCGTGCCGCCAGCTGGCGTAGATTTTAGTCTTTAAGCCAGAAAACTGGTGTAAAAGAAGATAAATATACACGGCGGCTAGCGTGTGGGGTGGGCGGCGCAGAAACATCATTTGTTCCAAAGTTTTTGCGCAAGTGACATTAAAAAATTTCCCCCCATGGGCTTTAGGTCCCCTTCTTGTACAAGCACCACACCACCGCTATACGAGTCACGCGATGTGTGATACGGATCCTAAATACAGCAGAAGGTGTTCCTGTAGAAGCATGCAAAGTGCCACATTTTCATCTACAGTATATGGAAATTTTTAAAAGGAAATGTACTTAAAAAAATAATAATGCTGTACCGCATTGTTCTCTAAAAACTCCCACCAAGAGTCCTCCCATTCCTGTGACTCTGGTGAAACAGACCTCAAAATGTAGAGTAAAAACGGCTGTTTTTTCAACTTTCATATAAACTCTTCCGTTACAATAATACAACTGCATGCATCCGTCATGAACGGATCCGGTTGTATTAGGTCTTCTATAGGCATGACGGATCCGTCTTGAACACCACTGAAAGTCAATGGGGGACGGATCTAGGGCTGCAACGAGTACTCAAATCCATTAATTAGACACAAAAAAATTCTCGATGCTCCAAGGTCTCAGGGGTGGGGGAGAGCCGAAGGCACAGGGAGATAGTGGAGCTGATGGCACTGGGGTGGGGAGATGATGCACTTGGGCTGATCGCACAGGGGGAACGAAGGGTGTTGGGGACTGATGGCAGGGGGGTCTGATGGGTTTTTAAGACAGTCTATTAATTGATTTTTTCTTATTAGAGTACTCGATTAATCGTAAAAATAATTGGTAGAATACATAATTGCTAAAATAATCGTTTGCTGCAGCCCTAGACGGATCCGTTTTCTATTGTGCCGGATTGCGTCAGAGAAAACTAATCCGTCCGATTGACTAACATTGTGTGCCAGGACGGATCCGTTTGGCTCCGCTTCGTCAAAATTAGGGTCATTCACTTTTGAAAAAAAGAGGATCATGGACTGTGATGAGGGGACATCCTCTGCGTCTGGAGGAAAGGAGGTTTCTACACAAACATAGAAAAGGGTTCTTCACGGTAAGAGCAGTGAGACCATGGAACTCTCTGCCTGAGGAGGTGGTGATGGTGAGTACAATAAAGGAATTCAAGAGGGGCCTGGATGTATTTCTGGAGTGTAATAATATTACAGGCTATAGGTACTAGAGAGGGGTCGTTGATCCAGGGAGTTATTCTGATTGGAGTCAGAAAGGAAATTTTTCCCCTAAAATGAAGAAAATTGGCTGAGGGTGTTTTGCCTTCCTTTGGATGAACAGGCTGAACTGGATGGGTCTTTTTTTCAGCCTTACACACCGTGTTACTATGTATACCTTTATATGGCTTTTTTTTGCATAATACATAATGGCAGATCTTCTGAAATTCAATCAGGACTCCTGGCTGCGGGGCTGCGTGTACATCCAATGACCTGCTAGAGTGGATGGGAAGGGCGCGGGGTGTACTACAACACAAGAGTTTTCTGTGTGCGCCCAAACACACGCATAGACAAGATGCTCAGTCACAGGGGTGCGCCGTGAACCTCGTGCCTCACATTCCAGGCACTTTCTCCTCGGTTCTGCGGTGCTGCACACAAGATGCACTGTCCGCGCCTGTTTTGATTATTCTGATGAGAGGGGAGTTCTTGCTAGACACAAAGGCTTGCTTTCTTCCAGCAGAAGAATGTGCCTAGGAGTATACACATACACATTCCCAGCTATAGAGCCGGCCAGCGGCATGTAAATGTTAGCATTTATGAATCTGCGTCTCCTCAGACCCTCCAAGACACAAGGACTACTCAGTGGCGGGGGCACCTACCTCACCCGGCAAGAACAAGCCAAGCCTTTCAAGGTTAGAAGGCACTGTGCCCGAGGCAAGAGGTCGGTCATGAAAACACAAGAAAGGGACACTAAAGGGACGGGAATCATACAGGGACTCATTTATAAAGCCCAGCGCTCACCATCCAGCCACGGCTCTGTCCACATTCTCTTTAGGCCATATTTTTCATCCGTGTGCCATCTGCATCCAAACTTTTTGCGGACAGCACGCTGACCCATTCATTTCTATGCGGCTATGCACACTGATGTATTTTTGTGGATCCTTTTTTCAAGTTATCGAACATTTCCTATTCCGGCCGCGTTACGGACGAGAACAGCCATTTCTCTTAATGGGAGTGAAGAAAATGTAAAGTGCACATGGAATTTGTCTGAATTTGGCGGATCCGTCGTTAGCAGACAAATTCGGACACGCGTGAAGCCTTATAATTGAAGCCGCAACGCAGTGTCAGATCCGCCATGGAACAGATGACTACGCCACTGAACAAACCCCGCTGCCACAGTTCAATTACCAACATGTTTGAGCAAAGCGCTATAGAATTAAAGGAGCACTCCGATACGTCATTTTATGCCTAGTGTAGAGTGTGAAAAGTCGGTGCATGTGCAGGGATTCACGCTCCACCCCCTCAAGCCCCGTACTAGGCATAACACCGGTACTTAAAGGGGATGCATCATCAAAATGACCTATTGTTTAAATAAAGTTAGAATTTTGTGATTTTTTAATTTTTATTTTCCCCGATCTCATCTTTATCAACATCAACTCTGATCTTTAAGAGCAGCCACAGGTACTGTATGCACAAAAGTGGTAGGGACCTACATGGGAGTGTTTTCTAGGCGTGGTCTGTGACCTGTGCAGAGGTCTGGAGGGAGGAGATCAGTGGTGATATCACCTATTAGGTATGGTGAATACTGTGTTATCTACACAGAGGTGATATCTGTCATTGTAATCCTGCTCGTGATGATGATGGCAACTGAAAAGTTACCTGTACAGAACAGGAAGTCTGCACATAGTTTTAGGCTTATCGGCCAGCGCAGAAACATTATAGTTTTAGTTTATTTATTTTTTAACATAGTAAATTGGAAATTTAAAAGAAAAATCACCAAATATTGCAAAAAAAAAAAAAAAACACGTTTAACTTAAAAATTTTATTTAAATAAGTCATTTTGTATGACATATTCCCATCACAGTAGCGGTCCCACCAGGACAAAGCACATCTTAGTCTCTACCTGCTTGGGCACATGGACATCTCTACACAAGGTTCCCCTTCTATTAGCCTAAGACCAGAGCTGTTGCAAAGAGCATCTGTCGCTCCGGAGGACTCAGCGTGACCATGTATGAAAAATATAACATTTCCCATAAGAAGGGCATTATAGTATGAGAATACGGTCGTCCACACTACGCTCCTGGCTACTCGGTATAGGAGATAATAAGAAATTTTCATAAAGTCAGCCGAGCGATAGGCCGAAAGATAGAACATGGAGGTTCACTAACCCCACAGCACAGAGATCAGAAGTGGAATTTGTTGGAGTCAGTTATAGTCCTGAAATGGCTTTTTCAGAAAATACGTGTCAGTCCAGGAGTGGACCAATAACCCCACTCACTCGTCTGGGGAAGACCCAAAGCAGCACCGTGATCGTTTTACCTCACTCACCCTAAAAAGGAGTTAGAGGGGTTGCCCGATCACATATATACAAAACTCGGATTTTGTCTGCAGGGGAAATACAGAATTAAGGCTCGGGCACGCAGCCATAGTTTCGATCACATGCGGACCCATTCATCCCCATAGGGTCACAAAAGTGGCTTGCACTCATCCGGGATTTTGCAGATGCGAGATTTGTGGACCACAAAACATTTACGGCCATGTACACGAGCCCTTCCATGATGGCCGTTCAGGTGAGCCAGAGAGAGCGCTGCAGCTTGCTGGCGCGTCGCCGCTCTGGTTCATAAAGAGGGTTAGTGAGCAGAGTTGTCCCAATAGGCCATACGGACAGGAGCTTTCCTGGAAGTACAACCCCCTTTAAGTAAAATGTATTTAATCCAAACCTGGATACCCATACTTTCCAGCCATAGGCATTTATCAACTATTTTCTGGAAAAGAGGTAAACACTAGCTCGGCAGGGGTTGGATACAGCGCATATGCAGTGTACTCTGCTGTTTCCGTCAGTGTCGCAGATGGTTGCATATTCGACTGTCACTTTATTCAAACTCTTGCTGTGGACTGGCCGTCCCCCATTTTGGAGACTGATGAGGGTCCCACTGGTTGGACCTTCACTGATCTAGTACTTATAACCCCATCCAGTGAATGAGAGATAAATGCTCCCAACCCTTTTAAGCTCTACATAAGAATCTGTTCACACTCGAGACGGGTTCCCTTCTGTCAGGGTTGAATAAAATGCTTTTGACGCCCTGAACACTAGAGTCCACTAGGCACCTGATGGCCGTCTGAACAAAGCCATCACCCGGCATCATTAACTACACAGTCACATTTTGGACAGAAGTGAGATAAGCATGGTAACATACAGTATTCACATAGATGCCAACACACATTCACATTATTGACCTGGAAAGTCGACTCACCTTTTAAGGGATCATGTTCAGCTCTCATGATTTCAATGAGAGAGTTTTCCAGTGAGTGCATATTCAAGCTGTCATACATTCGGCTACGATCCTGGAAGAGAACAGCAGCATATCTGTATTAATATGTCATAGTCTACGGTGATCAAGTACAATTTGGAGTCGTTTTATGGTACACAGTAAGGTAACATAAGATATTATAATGGAACAGCCCAGTAATGTTCTAGCAGTGGAATGATGCACATATCACAAGCAGGAGACAGGGAAAACAGGCTGAAGCTGGATCACATACAGACTGTTCACAAACAGCAGACAGGCAGCGAGTCAGGGGACTTTTATTATCTTCTCCTAGGCTTGCCCTGCCTTCCCTGCTCCCTGCTTGTGATTAATAGACTTCTTACTTTCAGAGGAGAGCAGTGTGAATACATACCAGAATACACTACTGTGTGCATCATGTCAACTAGGGGACAGAAGTGTGATGAGCCTCCTGCCCCTCTGCCTCTGGAAAACCAAGGGCATCATGGGAAATGAAGGCTGCACATGAGATTACATTAGTGGAACCATATCAGACAGGAAGAAGGAGCTAAAGTAGTAGATGACTCAAGTATGGCACATCAACTATACACACACTATATACAGAAATCAGGTCGTCCTATCAGGGGACTCATCCTCTGTGTGTCTGTCTGGAGGAAGGCATTTCTGAAATACCTTTTCCATAGCAGAGTAGCGACGCAGAAGACCTCCAGGAAAATAAATTGTCAGCCTGGCTAAAATAAACATACAGCAAATTTTGATAAACCCGGAAACTCCCCCCTTTAAACATATGGCGAGTGTACGAAAGACTATTTATACCAGAGAGGAAGCAGTGTGTAAAATGCCTATGAAGGTATAGGACGGAGAAGAAACGCTGTTACTGTGTTTAGAATGGTGCGCGGTTATATTTCTGTAGCATCTGGTAGTTCAGGACAAAACTTACCAGGAAAGGTTAAAGGACCTTAACATGTATAGCTTGGAAGTAAGAAGAGACAGAGGGGATATGATAGAAACTTTTATATACATAAAGGGAATCATCACGGTAAAAGAGGAGAGAATATTTAAAAGAAGAAAAACTGCTACAAGAGAACATAGTTTTAAATTAGAGGGGCAAAGGTTTAAAAGTAACATCAGGAAGAATTACTTTACTGAGAGAGTAGTGGACACATGGAATAGCCTTCCTGCAGAAGTGGTAGCTGCAAATACAGTGAAGGAGTTTAAGCATGCATGGGATAGGCATAAGGCCATCCTTCATATAAGATAGGGCCTGGGGCTATTCATAGTATTCAGTATATTGGGCAGACTAGATGGGCCAAATGGTTCTTTTCTGCCGACACATTCCATGTTTCTATGTTCCTCTTATGCAATATATAGGGATCCTTATAAGAGATATACATCTTGTTCTATTTCAGGGGTGTACAGCAAGTTGTTCTTTCATACATGTGAGGGAGGGGGAAATTATCTATATCTATCGATCTATCTATCTCAGATGTCATATGATTGAGGTATGAGAGGAGGCTACGGTGCCGCAGGGACTACATACTGTATTGTACAGGGTCTGTGCGCACAGCGTTGTGGCTGTCGGGGTATGCCGAGACTTGTGGTTATACACAGTTTGGGGGCCAGTGATTTAGAGTATACTTAGGCGAGGTTGCCTAAGTCTTCGGCTATGTTCACACTGGTATTCGGGGCTCCATATTCAGCTCCAAATGATCTTAAGGGAAGCACTGTTTCTCCCATCAAAGTGGCAGAAATCCCACAGGCCTCATTGTAAGGCTCTTTTCACACTTCTGCTGAAAGCTCCATCATATTTCGTCGGGAAGTCAATGGCCTCTGTCGAGCATATGACGGATCTGGCACTCCATTATTTTCATTTTTCTGTTCCTGTGTCAGAAGTGTGAACACAGACAATGGGGTCCATGGTGCAATGGATGCAGAAGTGTGTCCGGACTCTGCGTTTCACGCGTGATGCGGTATATGATGCCCAGTATATAAAATCCAACAAGCCTAATTTACGAGGCTCCGTAGGACAACGCCTTAAAATGCCGCTGAGTGGAAAAGTGAAATCAAACTGGAAGGCAACAATTTCTGAGCTGGAATCGTATTTCAGAGAGATAATCAGATTATCCTTATTAAGTCCGCTCTGTGCGCCACTCGGCGCTTTTTAATACAGAGGGGCATTGTTGTGGAAGATTACAAGTCCCTCCATAGGGCTCCACATCACGGGCCTTCACAGCCAGGGACACCGCCGCGACCAGTCCCTGAACAAACAGCCGGCCAATTAGAAACCATTAGCGAGTCATTTGGAAATGAAGGTCAAGGTGATAATACACAAATATCTGCTCCGTATGAATACCGTCCTTGTCTACAACACATTCATACAGAGCACAATATTCATCTCCTGTGGATTATATAGCACCAACTTTCTCCATAGCGCTGTACAATCATTCCCAGTACCTAACAAATCCAACATCACCTAAGATAAACATTAGGCCCAATTAAAGGGCTTATCCAAAATGCACGCCAATTCCATGCGGCCACCACTTCCAGGATCACGTGCCGTTCATCGGGCACATTACTGCAGCACTCCACCAGTGACAAAAAGTTTGCAAAAAAAAAGCACCTAAAAGGACTCTCAGACTATGAGAAACAAGATTCTCTGGTCTGATGGAACCAAGATTCTAAGCATCATGTCTGGAGGAAACCAAGCACCGCTCATCGCCTGCCAAATGGTGGTGGCCGCATGATGCTGTGGGGTGTTTTTCAGTGGTTGGGACAGGGACACTGGTCAGGGTTGAAGGAAAGCTGAATGTAGTAAAGTACAGAGATATTCATAATGAAAGCCTGATCCCGAGTGCTCTGGACCTCAGACTGGGTCGAAGGTTCACCTTCCAACAAGACAATGAGGGCCATTTACAAAGACCGATGCCATCTGAGAAAGCACCTAATTTATGAGGAGGCTCAGGCCTTGTCAAATCAGATGCACCACCGGCAGTCCGTGCGCCTGGAGTAAAAGCTACTACAGCCCCTGACTGGAGTATCCCCGTTTCCAATGTAAAAGTGTAGGGCCTGAAGTTCTGGCCTCCGTCACTCCCTCGTGGTCAGCATGGCCCAAAAACACCCATGCAAAAAAAAAAAAAAAAAAAAACGGGGTCTTACGACTTTTTATACACCAAGAAACTGGTCTAGCGCCCGTTGTAAATGACCACCAATGACACTAAGAACAGCCGAGACATCACAGGAGGGGCTTAGGGACCAATCTGTGACTGTGTTTGGGTTCAAGTCAGGGTTCTGGCTGGGCCACTCAAACATCTCTGGAGAGACCTGAAAATGGCTGTCCACCAACAGTACCAATCCAATAGAACTTGAGGAAAATGGAAGAAATCCCAAAATCACGGTGTACAAACCTTGTGGCATCATACCCGAGAAGACTGGAGGCTGTAATCACTGCCAAAGGGGCTTCAACTAAGTCCTGAGTAACGGGGTCTGAAGACTTGTGTCCGTGCAATATTTTATTTTTTCCTTTTCAATAAATTACAGATTTTAAACATTGACTTCACTTTGTCATTATGGGTACTGAGTGCAGAATGATGGGGGAAAACTATTTTTTAATTATTTTTATTTTAGCACAAGGCTGCAACAAAGTGTGAAAATTTCCGAATGCACTATATACCGATGCTCTCCCCCTGCTGCACCCCTGGGACACTACATGGGAGGCGACCATAGCACGGATACGTCCTCTGCTTCTGGTCCTGTGAAATTCCACACTATGCTGTCATATGGGTTGGGGCTCCGCATTTTGCAGAACGTAAAGTCCGGCCTTCTACAGAACGGTCCTACCCTTGTCCGTAATAGGCCACGGAACGGACATACAGATGTGGACAACACTCGGTCTTTTGCGGCACCATTGCGGTGAACGGGTCCGCATCTGACACTCAAAAAAATGTGGATTGGATGTGGATAAAAGCAATGGAAGTCTGCTCGAGTCCTTAGATGTATGTACCAAATTAAGAGACATTCTGGATTACTGGATACCGAATTAAAAGGAACCAGGCTGGACGGTGCTCTAGATGCAGTCATATCACATTACTCTGGGTGACGCAGGGAGCGATGCCGGCTGCAGTGAGGCGGTGGAGGGAGGAGGCCCTGGAGCTGAATGCACCATGTGAGAAGGACAGCTCAAGGTGAACGGCACAGCAACACAAGCATCCAGATCTACTGACCGGCCGGAAATAGCACGAGCACCGCAACATATGGGAGCGCGCGGAAAAGCATAAAACAGGATTATTAATTTATGGATATTACACCCACAGGCCACTTCACACTTTTATTTCAATTCATGCGTATTATAGAATTTATTTTTTTACCCAATTTTAACTTCCTATCCAAGCAAGCTAGAGTAAGGTCCTGTGTATGCAGCTGTTACAGAAATCCTTAGGCCAGTTTCACAGTAGCGGCAGGACGGATCGGACAGGCTGTTCACCCGATTGAACAGCTTGTCGGATCCGTCCTGCCGCTGGTGAACGTGTGCCCCCGGACTACCGCTTCGGCCCCATTGACTGTAATGGGGACGGGGTGGAGTTCCGGTGGAGGCACGGCAGCGAGAGGCTGCTGGAGCGGCAGTCCGGGGGCACACATTCACTAGCGGCAGGGCGGATCCGACAGGCTGTTCCGTCAGGTGAACAGCCTGCTGGATCCGTCCTGCCGCTAGCGTGAAAGTAGCCTTATAGCGGTTGTCCTACAATAAAAAAATAATACAATTCTGCAGTTTATAAACCAGTCCCTGGATCTGAATACCGCTGTAATGACACGTACGCATTGTTATTCACTTAAACGTATCTGTATAGCTCCACCTGCCGTCTGTTTCTCATTGAGGTGGACGCACATGCTCATTTCTAAGCTTGAATTGCCTCCTGAGCTGTGACAGGGAGAGCAGCAGCAGAAAGGACACTCCCTTGAGCTGCTAGCTAAATGTAGCAAAGCAATTGGAGTAATGAATGGGGAGAGGTCAGGATCCGTAATATCTTTGTTTGAGATTGTCACGTACTATAGGAGGTCTTCATTTTTCCTTTTTTACAGTAATCATAGGATAACCCCTTTAATACAGAACCCACAGCCTGCAATGCGCCCGTATCATACCTACACGTCTGTTTTAATAACTACCTGCATTCCCCATTGTGGAGCATCTGCTCTTATGACTATGCTGCGCCATTTCTTTATTATTCCTACTAGAAGTTAGACATGTATTACTAGCTGTTCACAATGCAGGTCCAGATGGGTGTTACCAGTAGAGGGTGTGTTCCTTCAGTCTGACAATATCCAATCAATGCCAGACTGTGCAAGGATCCACGCCCTAATGGGAACACCCATCTAAACCTACATTGCAGGCTTCTAGTAATTCAATCAGAACCTCTAACAAATGGCTCCATGGGTGGGCCACGACTGGTGACTACAGCTGATCCTCTGCCACCTTTATAACTGTCCCTGATCTGCCGGGTTACTCTGCCATGTTGACGACGGCCATAACGAGGATCCAGACACGACCGCACCACGGGTCATGGAGCCTTCTTGGTGGCACATTATGGGCCAGCAGACAATAGGTGGGGCGCTGTACGGTGCCTGCAAGCCACACAACCTCCGCACACAGAAGACATGGCAGCTCCATGTACATACACTGCTATA
Organism: Bufotes viridis; assembly: GCA_033119425.1. Taxonomy (NCBI): domain Eukaryota; kingdom Metazoa; phylum Chordata; class Amphibia; order Anura; family Bufonidae; genus Bufotes; species Bufotes viridis. The sequence goes on from CM065589.1 coordinate 566,484,293, forward strand.
ATAGGATCAGAAGAAGAGTTTTGGGGGGTCCAATCTTATCGAGTAAAAGGTACATGTACTGGACCTGGTGAAGGCCGGGGAGGCAGCTACAGTAGGTCAGCACACGACGCGTAGCCTATCTCCAGGGAATATTTACACACTGCCGTCATTACCATTTTCATAGCAATAAAATAGACATAAAATGAACAAACAAAAAGTGGGGCCAAGAAAAAGGTGTCGGCCTGTAAATCCCGCAGCCACGTATACAGAGCGCTACCAGCGGTGATGCGACATTGCCTCCAAACAATTCACTGCACACCTGCAGCCAGCTGTCCTGTGCGGCAGCCAAAAGGTTAATGGGGCAGAACTCCCAGGACCCCCTCCCCCACTTTTTTTTTTTACACTTTAGAAACCTTTCCATGCACTCGGGGCAGGTTTACAACTCATGCACACAAACGTATTTTTTGACGTGTCCATTCCATTTTCTCATGCAGCTCCTATGCCGAACAATTTACTTTAATGGGGCCGCAAAAAAAATAAAATAAAAAAAATAGAAATGATTCCGAGTGCATTCCGTGTCCGTACGTTCGCATGTCCTATTACTGTCCGCATTACAGACGAGGATAGGGCTGTTCTATTCTAGAAGGGGCTAGCTGTTCCGCTACACAAAATGCAGAATGCACATGGCCGGGAGCGGACCATCAACGGATGTGTGCATGAGCCCTAAGGGTGCATTCACACAAACGTATGTATTTTGCGGTCTGCAAAACATAAGGGGGTCGTCCGTATTACATCCGTTTTTTGAAGACCCATTGTAACAATGCCTATTATTGTCTGCAAAATGGACAATAAGACAGATTCTAGATTTTTTGTGGGACTGCAGAACGGACGTGCGGATGCAGACAGTACACAGTGTGCTGTCCACATCTTTTGTGGCCCCACTGACATTTAGGAGTCCGCGTCCAATACTTAAAAAATGTGGATCGGATGCAGACTGAAAATATGGTCGTTTTAATGGAGCCTTTGGTTGCTGCCACACGGGGCAGTTTTTTTAGTGGATTTGACCCCATGAATTGCGGAGCGGTGGATATTTGCAGCATTAATTAACATACTGCGGATGTGAAATCAACACCGCAGACCGATTTACGCTGCAGAAAATCTGAAGTGCATCCGTCATGTGTGAAAATACCCCTGCTGTAGGAGCATGCTGGGAGTTGTAGTTTTGCAACAGCTGGAGGGCTGCAGGTTGGGCATCTCTGCCCTAAGAGATCATTTCTACGTAGAACCACCCTGGTGTTGCTGAATCTCCAGCCGCTGGCACTGCCCAATAAATGCCCCTTTCAAACAGATACATAGCAATTGTGAGTCCCCCAGCATGCTGAAACCTAGCAGATAAGCGGCGTGCTGATCATCCTGCCATGAAATATTCATCTATCTTGTCCCTCTGGAAACAAAAGGTTTTTACTGCACATCAAAACCAACCAAGCAAGAAGCAAACAGTCTAAATTCTGCAGAACTACCCAGGCAAATAATCCAAAAACAACCGAGCTGGATGGAAGCCGCATGGATCCTCGGCTTCATCTCCATTCCCCTGGTCTTGTCGCTGCCAGTGCTACCTCTGTGCCCGCTACAGCTTTAATTCTTAATCTGCCGATTTACATTTTCCATCCCACCTGCCGCTGAGATATACTGGGCAAATTAACGTCACATATTTGAGGTTGGCATCAGGCAAAGGAGAGATTCAAAAGAATAGGTGAATCTAACAACCCATTGTATTCTGTGGGGTGGCTAACTGAGAAGACACAGCAGCTCATCTCTTGTGGTATACGTTGGAAGGATATCCTGATACATGGGCAGTGTCCTGCTGGTTCACTGCTAAAGGGTTAATGCCATGGTTCACACTTTAAAAGCCGTTACTGAGATGATCTGTGCACTATGTATCCCAAACGGCTATGTATAGGTAGGGACTAGTTAACTGGCAATTGTTGGTTACAGCTGCCTGGTAATGGGCTGGTCGCCTGGTTAGTGGGTTGACAGTCTGGTACTGAACAGGCAAGAGTCAGGCCTAGTTATCCAGGAAAACACCATTCCTGAGTGGAACTCTGCTAGAAAAGCAACTTTGCTTAGGATTATACCTTGAGAGAATGTTTACAGAAGGTTGAGGACCATTAAAAAAAAGGCCATGCTGGACTGAGACAGTAAGGTAAACGCGCGTATATGGCACTAGACTTTACTGCCTGTGGTCTGTATCATATTGCATCTGACACCACTACACCATTGAGACGGACTGGCCATCCGATCTAGATTTGCACCCTGTAGTTGGGCACTGCTGAAGGTAAATAGAGTGGTTGCACCCCTTTGGTCAATTTGGAAAGATTGCTAGCACCTATAGAAAGACTCCGGGAGGGACATCTATATAGTCTTTGGGAAAAGCCTACTCTCTGCAATGTCTTAAAACTGTGCCTGTTGCTTGCATTTATACTGTAACTCCCATCATCTCTTCAGTAAAGAGAGGCTATTTATCCCAACCAAACGGGCCAGGTCATTGCCTGCACCATCCGTCGACCCTCTGACTGCCCTCCGGCCTTACACCCGACGGCTTATTCTAACATCAAGGGCACACTAGCCAAGAGACCCACAGGGTGTGCCCCACCACTCACTGCCAGAGCGGCCCAGGAAAGTGGAGTCGGGATTAGCCACTGTGAGGACTACAACCACCCTCATTGCCTCAGCCTTCACGCCTATTCCTCTCCACTCCCTGTGCCTCCCAGCACATTGTATACCTCTGATGGGTGCCACTATATAGGTATACAGTGCCATCCATTGACCATAGGCTCCCATGTTAAAAAATATATACGTTTTCATTGCTGCAATAAAACAGATACGGCAAAAATGGGTATATACCAACTCGACGGAGACTAAAAGAGCACACTTTTGGCCTCTACATGGTTTTGATGTATTCACCCGCTGTTTTCCCATCATATACGGCATACATGCAAAGTGTAAAAGCTTAAGCATGGGGGCGTGAATATACCGCATCATCCGCAATAAGTAGCACTGCAAGCCATATGCTAGCCACATGTGTCAGAAGCTGGGGGAGGGGGGACGCTCGGTTTCTGTAATAATCCCAAAGAACCCAACACTACTAGATTATACACGATTGTGAGATTGCAGGAGCAGAACATGAGATTGTGATCACGTGTGAATACAAACACTGCAACATGTGCATTCAAGCCCGGCCCTAATTCATCAGCAAGATGGAGACGGGGACTTGTACCAAGAAAAATTCCAATTTGCTGATGTTTGTTCAGAAAGGGCCACATCAGAGATCTGCGATATACAAGGCTTCCCCTGGCAATCACTGTGACACATGTACACGGCTGAAATGCGCTAGTTACAGCATAACGGTAAAAAGCGACAAGAACAAGTCAAGTTTATACATTTTTATGCAAACCAGGTTCACTCGTTGCATCAAAGGCAGTAAATTTCTAATCTGCTGGTGTTTTAATTCTGAAGCATTTTCTAGGTCAATATCGTATAGAAATCTCGGGGGGGGGGGGGGTGCAAGAGGGCTAAGTGCTCTTTCTGGAAAAAACTATGTACGAAGTGATGTATGGGGTGAAAAAAATTGTAATAATTGTCGGGATCATATCCGAGGACATCGGATCAGAGCAGCCCTTACAGGGGTTGTGTCATGAAGCATATTCTACATTTTTCAAACCAGCACCTGAATCAGAATATTTTTGTGATTTTTATGTAATTAAAAATTTTGTATAGTGGCTGAGTTATTCAATAAAATGTATCTGTATAGCGCCACCTGCTGTTTGTTCTTTTCCTTATTTTTTGTCCGTCTCACTCAGTTTAAATCTTCAACTGCCAGCCGCCCGCCATCGGTTCTGTTAGAAGCTGTGGCAGTTTCCAGGAGAGAGCTGCAGCATTAAGGACACGCCCACTGAGCTGCCAGGTTAATGATTATCTATCAGAGCAATGAATGGAGAGATCTCTGGATCCGGGTGAGGTACAGGGCTGGTTCTAGCTTTGTTGGAAAGAGGTTGTCAGGTCCTACATTTTCATTTTTTTACATCGATTACGGCATAACCCCTTTAATCATCTGAACACGGCATCACTATACTTTATGAATATTATGACACACCGCCATATAATACAACAGCGCTCGGCTTCTCTTTCACTGCAGAGCGGTGACCGAGCCGTGGATCCATCAATATGTCATCTGTTCAGTTGTCACACTTCAATAAATGTGGGAATGAACTGACCTAGAACACAGAGAGCCAGAAACTGGGGGGGCGGAGGTCAGGGGGGTGCTAAATACGCAAAAAAATGTAAAGGAAAGACGTCCGCAATCACAGCCGGGCCCACACACAATGCGTTATTTACACTGCTCACTACTGTCAATCACCAGTGCAAAAACACAACAGCATGCTGCCCGTACACCTGCTCAGTGCACCGCGGGGAGCACACCCTGCGAAACCTCAGTCTGGACTTGGCGTATTCCCACATTAGCCAGAGCATGCACTCAACGGGTCCATTCATCCCAACGCCTGGGCTGAAACCGAGCGGGGGAGCAAATGTGCCAATGTATTGTCTCGAAAAAACACTACGGGGGTTGTGGAGGACAGGGGGGGGGGGGCGTTACGAAATGGTGCAATGATATCAAATCTACAGGGTGCATATATAGGGGAAAATAATGTGTCTGGCCTAGATTTTAGCCACGTTTTGTACATAAATGTGCTACTTTTTGCCATTTTTCTGCCAGCTGAACTTATAGCGTAGATCTACTCTAGCTTCTTTTTTGCTTTTCTGGAGCAGGGACTGGCAGAAAATGCTCTATGGGATTAAAAGGGGTTTACTGAGATTACCCATCCTCAGATCGGTGGGGGTCTAACACCTGGACCACAGTTGTCCTGTGACCGCCGTGGCCTCTCCCGAGGCCAGTGACGTCCCATTCATCGGTCTCGTGGTCCAGGCCAGGCACGGCTAAGTGATGCCAAGCACAGCCACTATCCAATGGACAGAGCTGTTCTTGGCAAGCTCCGAGGAGAAGGCTTTGCTCACAGGATCGTGGGGGTCCAAATCCCAGCAGCCTGCAATCAAGTGACGGCCTGGAGCGGTGGGGAGCAGGTAAAGCAGGCTGCAGGCAGGACAGAAAAAGGCATTATTCCCGGAGAACCCCTTTAAGCTGTCTACACTGATTAGATTAATTTATAATGTGCAGGAGGAGCTGCCAGATACCCTCAACATCTGCTCTCCATCAGCAAAGGACCAGATAAAAAAAAAAAAAATCTAATGGAGACACTTAGGCAGGGTGTCCACGTTCAGGTTTTTGAATGCAAAGCCAGGAGCGGATGCACAATGCTGAGAAGACTTTCCTGGTCATGTTCTCCATTCATGATCCGGCTTTGGCTTCAAAAAAAGCATCAAGGAACCTGAACGAGGAAACCCAGCCCAAAACAAAAACTCCGTCTTGCTCTAGGTGCAATGTGAGGTCATGTTTTTGACGTCATGGATCGGGAGAAGGGCCAGGTCACTCAATGGAAGAGGATAATAGGGTCCGATCTCTCTATAATAAACAGGTGGTGGAGTGTCCCGAGCAGCTCGTAATCCAGGAAACCGGCCAGCGCAAGGGGGTGAAAAACTGCTCGTATTCATGGTCACAGACTCCTCAGGGCTAATGAGAAGACGCTATGGATGCGTCCGGCCCTGGGCTAGAAAGGTGGAAACGATGAATATTTAACTACTACAGACTGGAGGCAAACAATGCGAGGTCACAAGGAAGGGAGATGCCCTCTAAATACCAGGCCTTGTAAGGACTAAGGACGGCAGCTGACACCAGTGTATCCAACCCCGGCTGAAATCACAGCACCCTCCTGAAGACGAAGACCCCTGAGCTGGATGGACGAGAGAGTATTAACCCATGTGCCCCCACTGCTCAGTAACTTACAACCGAGTACTTAAAACCTTAAAGGGAATGTGTCACCGATATTTTTACCAATTAAAACCAGATACTGACTATTTTTTTATAATCTGTAAAAAAATTTAAATTCCATTTCTGGGCATGATTATGGGGAGAGCCATCTTGCCTGAGCTGTAATAACAGCATTTAGAGATCTGCCTTACAGCAGCCCCCTCAATAGACTCGTGATGTTTATTGACATCCAGGGGAGAGTTTTCAAGGCATGCTCCATAACCTTTGCAGAGGTCATTGTGCAGGAAGGGGGAGGAGGTGAGCTGTGATGTCACCTATGGTGAATAATAATAATAATAATAATAATAAATAATAATAATAATATTATTGCTCCAACGTATTCCACAGTTCCAATAGTAGATACTGTGTTCACTATATACAGGAGATATTGGGTCAATGCAATCCTGCCTATGATAATGAGACTAATGAAAAACGATCTCTCCAGAGTATTATTAGGCTTACTGATCAGTGTGAAAACTGCAGGATGTTAGGAATTTTTTTAAATATAGGTGACATGGAAATAAAATTTAAAATAAAATCCAAAGTTGGTCAGAGTGAAATGAGCCAAGGCTAGCGCAGCCACAGATTTGTACCATTTTCTGCCTTTAATAAAGATGTGTCAAAAACGCGCTGCCTCCTTGACTGGTTAACGCCACCCAATGAGAAAAACGATAAAAAATGGCAGCAGGCAGTACACACCTATATACCGTTAAGACTCTATGCAATCTTGTATATAGCGCCCTACCTAATCCGCTACGGACATACTACCGTCCTTGTGTAACATACTACCTCCAATAGCTGTATTTATCCATAGACACAGAAGATACCTCCTCCGGAACCAAGCTGGTTTCACCCGGTTTAAGGACTCTGTAATTATCCCAAAGCCACTCTTACTGCCCATAGGAAAACAAAGCTGACAAACAGGCTCGCCCTTCACAGCAGAACGGCCATGTAAGGCATGGAGTGCATGCCGGAGGATGGCACCCTGCCAGGGGAAGAGAGCGACTGCCACTGAGCACACCTGCTTCACTGGCAGCCACGCTGAATGTGCATCGGCCCCATGGGTTTGAAGCCTGGGATATATTCGGTATGGGTAACCCGAGGATCTGCAAATGATGTGAAATTTACATACTGTATATAGGATATGATGAAGCCACAACTATTAAAGGGGTATTCTTATTCCTGAACGTTATGGCATATTGGTAGGCTATTAGTGTGGGTCCTGCCTGGGGGACCACTGGAGATCTAGAGAACGAAGATTTTGAGTGCCTTTGGCTTCTCTCCTCCACAAACGTGCTCCCGCTATGCAGTGAACGGACACAGCCCCATATAAGTGAAAGACATCATGTTACGTTTCCACACAGCCCCATCGAAGTGAATGGGATCATGTTACAGTTGCGTCCTCAGCACGACAATGAGAATCATTCAGACCTCATTCACACTTCCGTATTACAGATTCGTATTCAATCCGTTTTTTTTCATTGAAAATTATGCAAATATATTTAAGTGGCTTTATTCACATTTCTGGGGTTTTTTACGTGCATGTCGTTTTCTTTCAATATGTGGCATATTACTTTGGATCCATATCTACATACATGGATACATATCCATCTACACCTTCGGCCTGGGACAGCTCATAGAGTCCCTTGGCTTTCGGTATCACTCTTATACTGACAACACACAAATCTACCTCTCTGGTCCAGACATCACCACCTTACTATCCAGAATCCCACAATGCCCATCTTTAATATCCTCCTTCTCCTCTTGCTTTCTAAAACCTAACATGGATAAACCAGAATTCATCATCTTTCCCCCATCTTGCTCACTCCCCCCAACAGACCTATCTATCACAATCAATGGCTGCACACTCTCCCCGGTCTGCTGCCTTGGAGTGACCTTGGATTCTCCCTCTCCTTCCGACCACACATCCAAGCCCTTTCCACCACCTGCCGCCTCCAACTCAAAAACATCTCCCGCATCCGCGCTTCCCTCAATTTGGAGTCTGCGAAAATGCTTGTACATGCCCTCATCATCTCCCGCCTAGACTACTGCAACATTCTCCTCTGTGGCCTCCCATCTAGCACTCTCGCACCCTCCAATCTATCCTCAACTCTGCTGCCCGACTAATCCACCTCTCACCCTGTTCCTCCTCTGCCTCTTCCCTCTGCCAGTCCCTGCACTGGCTCCCCATTGCCCAGCGAATTCAGTTCAAAATACTAACCAACACAAACAAGGCCGTCCACAACCTGTCCCCTCCTTACATCTCTGAGCTACTTTCCCGATACATCCCCACACACAATCTCCGATCCTCACAGGACCTCCTTCTCTCCTCTTATCACCTCTTCCCACACTCGCCTCCAGGATTTCTCCCGTGTATCCCCCATACTCTGGAACTCGCTACCCCAGCATATCAGACTCTCACCTACAGTGGAATCCTTCAAAAGAAACCGGAAAACCCATAAGCCTACGACCAGTGACCCTGCTGCCTCTATACCGCCATGACCAGCTTCACCCTCACCTACTGTCTCCTTCCCCCATACCATGTAGATTGTAAGCCCTCATTGAGCCCATGACATTGAATTCAAAAATGCATGTTCCTTACTCGCATAGGTCACATCTGTGTTGGTGGCTTTATTTGGGGCCTCAATCACAGATTCCCCACCAAAAAACAGACAAAAAATACTCCATGAAGGATTTTTCTTCCTCTTAACGTGGGCAGCCAAACGGAAACTGAATGGACCCCATTATAGTCCACAGGATCAGTTAGGCTCCATTGCCTTCAGCTACATGCCTAACCCAGCACTTCATCTCTAACACTGCAGAAGAATGGAAATAACTAGCGGAAATGTGAACGTGGCCGTACGTCCGCATCACACAGCAACAAGCAAAAAAACTGATGATTTATTAATAAAAAAAAAAAAAAAGAAACACAATATGGAATGAAACTAGATTGAATATGAAACAAAAAGAGTTTGTATTGTGCATTTGGCCCGCTTTACATATATCCCTTGTGCCCGGCCAGTTGATTTAGACCGCGAGACGGACACAACTGATATACGTGTGCTGCATGTCAGAACACGGCTATGTCTATACACGGATAGCGCTGGACAGGAAAACTGAGCATGCCGGCGGGTCTCTGCTCTTTGAAACCCACAGCTAATTACCACGACCGGCCGATCGCGGTAATTAAAGCCTTTAGATGCCGTGCTTCTTACCAGCATCCTCTGTGGCCAGTGAGGATGCCAGTAATTGATTTTAATACGCCGAGTCTCGCTGAAGAGACCCAGGGCATTAAAGCTGCAAAAAAATGAGCCCCCACACAGCTCAGCAGATATAACTATAAAAAAGTTATCAGGGTCAGAATGTGGTGATGTAAAAAGAAAAAAAAAAAAAAAGGTAATTTGGCCTGCAAAAAATTAGCCCTCATACAGCTATGTGAAGGGAAAAATTAAAAAAGTTATGGCTCAAGGAATATAGGGACGATAAATGAGAACGGTGGAGGTCCAAGAAGATGCAGCCACATCAGTAAATGATAGCCTATCCTTGCAATACGCCATCGCTTACTGTGGTCGGAAAATCACCTTAACCAATATGGTTCCACATACCCAGTGAACACCAGCCTTGAGCAGGTGTCACCAAAAGGTTTTATAAAAAAACACATATGGTCCTCTCCAAGGTCCACAAAGGAGGTTAAGGTAGGAGCTAAGAGGTCAAGAGTCCAGGGGAGATCTCATTTGTTTGGTGCACATCGGATATGCCGACATAACACGGCTGTTACACTATTTGTCACCGTGGTCCCCCATTATCATTACTTTTAGTGAACCGAGACCATGTAAATATGGCGTCATATACCGCGTGCATCTAGTATATGCTGATCGATAAGGCCTCTTTCACATCAGCGTTTTAGCTTTCCGTCCTAGAGATCCGTCCTCGGGTCTCTAGGACGGAAAGATACTGATCAGGATTATCCCCATGCATTCTGAATGGAGAGAAATCCGTTCAGGATGCATCAGGATGTCTTCCGTTCAGTATGTCAACGTTTTTTGGACGTTAACAAAAGCGCAGCATGCTGCGGATTTGTCTCCGTCCAAAAATCCGGAAGACATGCCGTAACGCCGGATCCGGAATTAATGCCCATTGAAGTGCATTAATCCGGATCCGGCCTTAAGCTAAACGTCGTTTCGGCGCATCGCCGGATCCGACGTTTAGCTTTTTGTCAATGGTTACTATGGCAGCCAGGACGCTAAAGTCCTGGTTGCCATAGTAAAGAGTAGGGGGAGAGGGATACTTACATTCCGTGTGGCTCTCGGGACGCTCCAGGATGACGTCAGGGCGCCCCAGTGCATAGATCACGTGATCGCATGGATCACGTGATCCATGCGCGCGGGGCGCTCTGACGTCATTCAGGAGCGCCCGGGGAGCCGCACGGAATGTAAGTATGCCACTCCCCCGCTCCCCACTGCTACTATGGCAACCAGGACGCTAGTAGCGTCCTGGCTGCCATAGTAACACTGAAAGCATTTTGAAGACTGATCAGTCTTCAAATGCTTACAGTTCACTTGCGTTGTGCCGGATCCGGCGTGCATTCCGGCGACGGAAGTGCACGCCGGATCTTCACAACGCAAGTGTGAAAGAGGCCTAAGCCTAGCAATATGAGGGTTTATAGGATTTTATGAGTTTAGGGTGGAAACAAAGAAAACATAAGACCTAGTGGAAGCTCAGAGGATGGGGGCAGTATGTACGTGGCGGCCACTGTTGGAGTGTTATCTGCATGTATACGAGGATATGGACAGTATAGGAGGCATGCATTAAGGGTAAAGTGCAGGTACATACCATTCTTACCTGTAAGGGTAAGAGAGAGTTGCTGTTGTTGTCCGTCCTGAACACATTGTCATCAATCCAAGACTTGGGTGTGAGCGATGGTGCAGACCGTGTGAATTTGGGTGGGGCGATGACGTTCCCAGAAAAGGGCTTCTTTAATGGGGAGATTTGGTTCATGGTGCCAGGGATTCCCATGTTAGCAGTGCGGCGGTCTCTGCCATGCATCCCTCCCCAGGACATGCTGCCGGTGCTCCAGCCGCTGCCTTGGTGGCTGCTCCATGGAGACTGCTTGACCATCGGCTGCAAGAGAAACCAAGACATAGTTATGAGCGCGAGGCCGTAGAACGTTCCGCGTGATATAGATCTGGAACTATCTTTATGAAGACGTCCGCATCAGATTTTATCTAATCTAGTGTCATGTTATCTTTGGGTTTACAGTCTGGTCATGCTGGTTACATCAAAGGTCTGCAAAAAGGGAATTTACAAGTGTTCTCTGGGAATGCACTGCATAAACAGAGGTAAAAGACTAGAACACGCGTCCAACTCATCACCCATACCCCTGCTGCATGATGTCCATTGTCTCCCATGAAGGAGCCTTACCAAGAAATCACATAGCAACCAATCAGATTCCACCTTTCATTTATCACAGCTCCTTTGGAAAATGAAAGGAGGAATCCGATTGGTTGCTCTGGGCAACTAAGCCAGATCCACTTTACACCAGTTTTGATAAATCTCCTCCTTATGTTTTCCCTTCACTTTTATGGCGTGCAATGACAAGGGCGGCTGGGAGGCCCCGTCTTGCTGCTCGTTGGCTCAGTATATTAACTGTCGTCATGCCAGAGAGCAGCGTGCTTGCGTATGTCACCCAACGTGAAGAATGTGTCTGCGTTTCTACAAGGAAACGCCAACAAGAAAGTGTTTTCCAGCAACCAAGACTCCAAACACACGACAACAAAGAGCAACACGTGAACTGCAACAATGTGACTGAACCGGCCAAACCAACAACGTAGCGTCATAATGAGAGGACACAGCTATTCCAGGCCCTCATTAATGGTAATGAAAGGCTTTGTTTCAGGTGACTGGGTGGGGGACACAAGTCCAGAACGGCAGGATTCCTCGTGCTACAAAGCTCGATAAACCAACTCCATTTACAGGCAGGTCGCACCTCCGTATCAAGTCGTGCCTGTCCTACCGTCAAACATGGCCTGCCCACCTTTACCTCCACTAAGGGTACTTTCACACTTGCGTTGTAAGGATCCGGCAATCTGTACGCAAACGGACAGCATTTGTAGACGGATGCATCTACAAATGCATTGCAATAACGGATCCATCTCTTTGGTCGTCATCCGGAAAAACAGATCAGTTATAAAACGGATCTGTCAATGTGGTATTTTTAATGCCGGATCTGGCACCAATACATTTCAATGTAAATTAATGCCGGATCCGGCATTCCGGTAAGTGTTCCGGAATTTTGGACGGAGCATGCTATGGTATTTTCTCCGTCCAAAAAACGTGCAGTGACTGAACTGAAGACATCCTGACTGGATTTCTCTCTATTCAGAATGCATTAGGATAAAACTGATCAGTTATTTTCCGGTATTGAGCCTAAATGGTAAAACACTCAGTAACACTGACATGGAAAAGGATCTAGGAATTTTAATAAATAACAAACTAAGCTGTAAAAACCAGTGTCAGGCAGCTGCTGCTAAGGCCAATAAGATAATGAGTTGCATCAAAAGGGGCATAGACGCCAGTGATGAGAACATAGTCCTACCACTTTACAAATCACTAGTCAGACCACACATGGAGGACTGTGTACAGTTCTGGGCTCCTGTGAACAAGGCGGACATAGCAGAGCTGGAGAGGGTTCAGAGGAGGGCAAGTAAAGTAATAACTGGAATGGGGCAACTACAGTACCCTGAAAGATTATCAAAATTAGGGTTATTCACTAGAAAAAAGACGACTGAGGGGAGATCTAATAACTATGTATAAATATATCAGGGGTCAGTACAGAGATCTCCCCCATCATCTATTTATCCCCAGGACTGTGACTGTGACGAGGGGACATCCTCTGCGTCTGGAGGAAAGAAGGTTTGTACACAAACATAGAAAAGGATTCTTCACGGTAAGAGCAGTGAGACTATGGAACTCTCTGCCTGAGGAGGTGGTGATGGTGAGTATAATAAAGGAATTCAAAAGGGGCCTGGATGTGTTTCTGGAGGGTAATAATATTACAGGCTATAGCTACTAGAGAGGGGTCGTTGATCCAGGGAGTTATTCTGATTGCCTGATTGGAGTCGGGAAGGAATTTTTTCCCCTTAAGTGGGGAAAATTGGCTCTACCTCACAGGGGTTTTTTGCCTTCCTCTGGATCAACTTGCAGGAAACAGGTCGAACTGGATGGACAAATGTCTTTTTTCGGCCTTATATACTATGTTATAGGGGTGGGACGATATGGCGATATAGACGATATGCGATATGAATTTGTGCCACGATATCGATTTTGTCTATATCGCTATATCGCGGTAGAACATGGTATGCGCCGCTCTCGGCGCATACCATGTTCTCCTGAGCCGGCACAGTGGAGAAGGAGGGAGTCCCTCCCTCCCCACTGAGAGCCGCCAATGAGAGAGGAGGGGAGGGACTGTAGCCACTGCCACCAATGAGAGCGGAGGAGGGGCGGGACTGTGGCAGAACGTCACAGGCAGGGAGAAGGAACGCCCAGGGAGAGAAGCTGATGTCTCCTCCCTGGTGTTCCCACCATGTGACGTGGGCCAGAGCGGGCGAACGGAGCCCTGCACATACATAATAGTAAGTGCCCCCTAATTAAAGGTCCTATTTGCCTGCATGTGCCGGCCATATCCCATACCTGGCTTCTATGACTGCCTGCTGCGATCTGCCGCAATTAACCCCTCAGAACCTGAGGGGTTAATTGCGGTGAATCGCAGAGTGCAGTCACAGAGGCCCAGTATGGGATATGGCCGACACATGCAGGCTACGTTTCTATTCACTCATTGGTGGCACAGTGCCCCCCCCATCATTGGTGGCAGTGGCAGTTGTGATCGGAGCCCCAGCAGTGTAATGCTGGGGCTCCGATCGGTTACCATGGCAGCCAGGACACTACTGATGTCCTGGCTGCTATGGTCAGCTCCCTGCTGCTGTGTGCACAGAGCAGCAGGGACAGTGTGAGGTCCTATTTACCCTGACAGAGATCTATCAGGGTGAATAGAACAAGAGTTCTAGCCCCTAAAGGAGGCTAAATAGTTATTAAATAAAAAGTTGAAGGAAAAAAAAAAAAAAGTTTAACAACCCCCCCTCCAATATAGAAAATTTATATCGCGATATATATCGCATATCGCACATGCTTCATATTATATCGCAATATAAATTTTAGGCCATATCGCCCACCCCTACTATGTTACTATGTTACCAGTTTTTTACGCCCGTGGCCCGCATATGCTGGAGGAGACTGCCCCTATTTTAAGACAAGGTGCATGCCCTATCATAAGTCTGTGCGTCCAAGCTGAAATCTACGCCGACCCCTAGCGGACAGACTGCGGTCCTCTTCTACTGAAGAAAACTGGTATAAAGGAAAAAAAAAATTCCGGCTGGCCCCCTTTTCAGGAAAGTGATGAGGGAGACAGAGAAGCACCACTTGCAACACAAATTGTCGCAAGTGGTGTTTAAAAAAAAGTCACAAATACAATGTTTTCAACTTTTTTATGCCACAAAACTAGGGTGGGGGAAATGATAAATCCCTCTGTGCTTTCACACCGCGTTTTTCAGTGGCGCATGCACCAGGAAAGCTCCCCGTGTACGCGCATTCGTAGGCCCTTATTTACCCAACGAAAAAAAAGGCCAAAAGAGCGCGCTTTAGTCTCCATCAGACGTTTGTTTTTTTGTATGCATTAGTGCAGCAGAAAGCCCTATTCCATACAGACGCATACAGCAGGAAGAAAGGACACCATGAGGTATGTGGTTTGCACAGTGGGACCTACCTATAACCCCATAGTGTGGAATTCCTCAGAGGTATATACCATGAAATCCGCCCCAATCTATACAACCAAGGGACAAACTGTTACAAAGCCTTCCAACTGTCACACGTTATTTACAGTCCTGTAATGATGTTCTCACTTAAAGGGGATGTCCACTTCGGACAAGTCATTTTTGTGAAAAGGGTCCCCAGACAATCGGATGGACAGTTATTGGGGCACTTTGTATCAGAGAGAGATTAAAACCAATGGACACTTTTTGAAGCCACTCTGATAATCTAATATACTTGGAGTTAGAAAGGACGACCCCCCGCTCTAATAAATCTCTAAAGGTGCATGTGAACATACATTTAGATGGCAGATGTATACAGAAACACGGCATGGTGGTGCCAGGCATGTGATGGGTGTATCGAGGCTCCATAAATAGAGGATATTAACACGCAGAAGACTCAACACTTGGCAAGGAGACAGAAGTCTGCAGATGAATGAGTAATTGAGGAGGGTGTTATTGCGGGTGTCACATTGTACTGGAGAATTAAGGGATGACGGAAGAGATGTAATTGTAGGAGATTCTGAAGTTAACCGAATCCATGCCGATAAGAGGTCACACGCAGAAAACAGTCCAATGGACACCTGCGATACCCACCCTTATCAATGCTGTCTGGCTTGGGAGGTGGGCATAACAAAATGCATGAAAGGACAGGGCATGAAAGTACTGACACCACAAAATGGCAACGCGCCAACCACAGCATTGGCACACAGTCCTTTCTGCCAACCAATTTTGTAATATGATCAATCAATGCTGGTGGCCACCTGGATTACCTCCTGGCGTGCCCACATAACAATCAGTCACTGGTCTCAATACACTGAACAGCAAGTCCTGCGCCATAGATGTACTGGAAACGAAAGAGTAGTACCGGTTGCACGGTTCACCTTACGTCAGTGGTTTCTGATCAGCAGACTCATGAATTGGGAGTTGTTGGTCTGTCACAAGCTGGAGACCACTGCCTTGCACGTCACAAGCTGGAGACCACTGCCGTCCACGTCACAAGCTGGAGACCACTGCCGTCCACGTCACAAGCTGGAGACCACTGCCTTGCACGTCACAAGCTGGAGACCACTGCCTTGCACGTCACAAGCTGGAGACCACTGCCTTGCACGTCACAAGCTGGAGACCACTGCCTTGCACGTCACAAGCTGGAGACCACTGCCTTGCACGTCACAAGCTGGAGACCACTGCCTTGCACGTCACAAGCTGGAGACCACTGCCTTGCACGTCACAAGCTGGAGACCACTGCCTTGCACGTCACAAGCTGGAGACCACTGCCTTGCACGTCAAAAGCTGGAGACCACTGCCTTGCACGTCAAAAGCTGGAGACCACTGCCTTGCACGTCAAAAGCTGGAGACCACTGCCGTCCACGTCACAAGCTGGAGACCACTGCCTTGCATGGACTGCGCAGTGTGAACATACAAGGTGTGTACAGTGTATGTATACTGGTACGAAGCTGCTGAAGGTAAAAGTGCCCAGGAGTCTCCGTTCCCCGGCATGGACATATTTTAAGAAGAGAGTGTGTGCAGGGCATGTGACTTCCTTATGACTCCGTCCCCATGCTGAAGTCAGCTGTCCGCTACAGGAAAATGTTGTCGTTATAAGGACAAAGAGCAACCGCGTCGTCCATTTCCTCACAAACAATAGCTGACATGGGGCAAAGAAAAAAAATCACCAACCATGAAATCCCATCATGCCTCTTACCAGAACGAGATCACATAAGAGTGAAGGCCCTTTTACATGGAGGTAGGGGGATGATCGTTCAAATGAACCCTCTTTCCCGTCTGCCAATCAACCAGGATGTGCTGCTAACAATACTGCAGATTGGATGGGGGATGAATGATCCCAAGAACTGTCTCAACATACGGCCAATAATGGCAATGTGAAAATACAAGTAACTGAACTTGCTAAATTGTCAATGAAGGAAAGATACAAGTAGTATATCTGCCGGTGAGAGGACCCCAAGGCTGGCCGTACACGAGATGCCCTATGGAAGCTATAGATACAGAACTGAAGGTTGGAAGCCGGGCAGCAGAGAGAGTCCAGGGCCTCAAATACGGAAATGGCATGTGTGTGAAGCTTGTACGGAGGAAAATGGAGTCCATTTAGCTCTACATCTCATATTAGGCATCTCTGATATAGGAAGCATCTCCTCCAGGTTTACCTCAGGACTAGCCCTGGCCATCTGGCTGTGGGAGGTCAGGGTGCCACCATGAAGGCAAACTTAAACAGGGACACCGTGCGAAGCTCTTCAGGGTCAGGACTGGTGGAAATTGAGATAATTGTTGAGATAATGTGATGGAGTCATGTGTAATCGGACAGAAATACCTCTCTGTACCTCCATAACAGATAGGATATAGGTAGCTGTAATATGGTCATGTACACGTGGGGCCTCCGGTCAGACATGGCACATTGTGGTAAGGCTGATAATACCGCCACGCAAGAGCTTCTGAAAAAGTAATATGCTCGAAAGAGACTTACAGCATGTGAAACTTGGGACAGCCTAAACTTTCCTTGCTTTGTCTAATGCAAATGGGAAGAACAGGACCCTACTATCTTAGCGCTCTGGTACCAGGGGAGTAGGGAGGGAGTGTCCGATGGCCGATAAGACTGGGTTCCAACAAGCTACTCTGCCTGTGCCAAGGAAGCAAACCAAATCTTTGCCCTGATGAGAAAAAGCCTAGCGAAACCTCTGACTACTGCTACATAGGGTGAATAGTTCCGTAACCCCCTTACAGCCCTTGAAAAAGGACTCCTGCTTCATAAAAAGGGGTCGGTCTGTGAGGAGGCACTACTAAATGACCGGGAGGACACCATTTTGATGAGGTGTCCTAAAGTAAAGGAACCTTCCATGTTGGTTCTGAACAGACCTCGTCAAATCTGCAGAATGTGAATAAGACAACGCTGATGTGAGGATAAAGCCTGCTCATATTAGAAGCGGGGTAATCAGTGTATGACATGTGGAGGAACTAGTCATTATAGGGGAAAAGGCAACCACCATCAGACCAGAATAACCCTCACAAGCGCTAGGCCCCTCATATACCCAGACGACCTTCTCCTCCACAAGGACTGCTCTGTAACCCACAAACATCAAGAAGGTCCAATTCTAAAGCTTTGCTTTTTAGGATGATGCTGGTTTCTGCGGCCGTCAGTGGCCGAGCATAGTGAGTGCCCCGTACTGTATTAGAGGCAGTCTAGCTTTATATAGTACTCGTCACCGTGTTACTGGAGACGGCCATTTTATTTCTAGAGCCAAGTTTCATGGAAGTTGTCATGTCACAGTAAACTAGTGACCTTACCGAGGCCGCATATGTCGGCCTAGTCACGTACAGCATAGCTTACTGGTACACCGCACATCAGGAGCTCTGTATGTACATGATTCAGAAACACTCCATCAGGAGGACTGTACAGGGTTAAAAAGGAGACGCACATGTCAGCCATTGACTCATTGAATGAAAAAACACACACATATATACGGTATATACACACTATACTACTACTATATATGCTAACATTTGTGCTTTTTTAATGTTACTATTCAAGTCAATGGCTGACATGTGCATCTCCTTTTTAACCCTGCATAGTTCTCCTGATGGAGTATTTCTGAACTTTAAAAAAAAAAATTATATTTATATATATATATATATATATATATATATATATATATATATAATTTTTTTTATTCTATATTAACCTATACAACAAGAAAAAAAGTACCATGACATCAACCTGTCAGGACAGTCCTTTGCCCCAAAAAATGCAACGTGAAGGCGATTTCAGATGCATTGGCTAGGTTTAGTGTAGTCTCATGAGAGCTTCAGGAAGCTAGTTGCCTCTCCACCATGCTTTATACTACAGCACTGCCTGTAGATTGGTTGCTATAAAGCATAAAGTCAACACAAGTTCACTATTAAAGGGGTTTTCCAAGTGTTTATACTGGTCGTCTATCCTCAGGATAGGTCATCGGTATCTCATCGGTGGGGGGGCTATGCACGTATTGCAGCTTGACTCCAATAACATGATAGGCAAGGGGACTAATGAACATGTCTGGCTGTGGCCTCTTCAAACAGTTGATCGTGGGGGTGTCAGGTGTCAAACTCCCACCAATAAGATACTGAGGATAGGTCATCAGTACTAAACACTTGAACAACCCCTTTAAGTCAGGGCATGGTGGTTAGAAAAAAGGTAATCCAGTAATGGCGGCCATGTATCGTCACCTCATATAGCCTGTCTTTTCTCACCCCCAGTAATTGCAGGGGTAAGAGATGTGGGACCGGATGGTTTCATATTTAGGGCTCATTCGGACGGCCGTAGGCTGTCTGCAAAAATGCGGATCCGTTTTTTGCGGATAGTTCAGCATGTCCCCAAAAAAACGGAATGCATTCCGTTTTTTTTTGCTGATCCATAGACTTCAAAGGGTTATGTCCTAATTTTCACTGACAAGTATAGGACGTTTCATTTTTTGCTGAGCCGTGCAATGGAAGAAAAGGGCTCCATAGAAGTGAAGGGGACAGCATCTCATCCGCAAAAAAACGGATCTGCATTTTTACGGACAACACACGGCCGTCTGAACAAGCCCTTAAAAGGATGATAAATTTGGAGAAGATTCCTATGCTACAGACTGGCATGAAAGCATCTACCGTAATTCATTCTTAGAAATAAAGACATATATTGTATATTTTCCTCTTAACAACACTCTTGTACCGTTCCCAAAAACTGCAAAAAAATAAAATAAAAAAGGCCTCTGAATGGCTCATCCTCCCCCATTGATAACCGGCTATTATGCATCGCTTATACACTGCCAAAAAACAAGGCTTTACAGAAAGCTGACCCTCTCGGGCTCTGCCCACCAAATTCTAGAAAGCGAGCCCAAGTGAGCGCCGCTCTATGTCTGACCTGGGGGGAGGGCGACTGGTTTGCCACAGTAACTAAAATTAATGCGAAGGATTAAGGGATCATCGTTTTTGTTTTTCACAGCCGCCCAGTTGCACTGGGATCATTTTTGCTGCCTGTAAAGATTCAGCCAGGATATATTAAAAACCTACCGTCGTCAGGTCTATGATCAGCGTCCATTAATAGCCGTGGAGAACATTGGAAGCGGCACGGGAACACAGACCTCAAAATAATCTGCAGTAATTTTCATCAGGAAACCCTAAGGTTGACGCGTTTCATACTTCATGACTAAGCTGTGTCACTGGAAGATAGTAACCATGGTTTAAAGGGCAGAGCGCACGGCCAGCCTCTCCAGCTGGAAATGGCTGATAACAGAGAACAGTAGAAGGCATGGTAAACGGCACAACGCCAAGATCTGCTCGACTAGACGCGGTCAGCAGCGGATCGGGAAGGTTCGGTCGGGATCCTCCCACAATGTTGTGTATACGGGCTGGAATATACAGTACAGGGCCTATGTCCTCCTGTAGAATCAGATCACATCTCTTCTAGGGGAACATACAGAAATGAGTTCAGTTTGTGCTGATGGAGAGAATATGCAGCTAAACCCCTTTAGGTCCGGTCTACACGTGACTGAAATGCTGCAGATTTGCCATTGAAGATTTTCGCGCGGCAAATTCAGTGTTGTACAGTACTAGAAAAGTGTATGAGATTTTTAGATTAGGCACGTATGGGCACACCCTTAGGGTGGCGTAAAGGAAAAACGGGCTTGGTTGCCCAGATTCTACCTTTCATTTGCCAAAGGAGCACTAATAAATGTAAAGTGGAATCTGATTGGTTGCTATGGGCAACTAAACCAATTTTCCTTCCCACCAGTTATAATAAATCTCCCCCAATGCGTATTGCACTCTTTTTTCTGCAGGGTAATGCAGTGGCAGCAAAGTTAATGAGATTTTCCAAATTTCACGTACACGGTCTATATTTTGTACGTGTGGAAAATGACCTGCAATTAAAATCCGCAGCATTTCAATTTTGGTGGGGGCTGTAGGGCCGAAATTCTGCTGGCGGGCTCATCCTTTCTGCCTCCCAAAATTTCAGCACGCCAAAATTACCAGATGGTATATGCGCACGGTGCATATTACCTATGTGTTTTTTTTAGGCAGAAAATCTGAGGTGTAATACAGTACCGGCAGAGTTAATGAGTTTTTCAAAATCTGCGCATTTTGTACATATGGAAATCGACGCTGCCGAGTGGATTTTCAGGTGAGCTCTGGGGCAAATCTGCAAGTAACACATGGCGATTCTGGGGCAGAAACACAAATCTATAGGAAAATCTGTATAAACGACACTGCTGTGTGCATGCAGCCTTTAAGGGGTTGTCCAGGATTAGAAAAAAAAAAAAAAACACGGCTGCTTTCCGCCAAGAACAGCACCACCCCTGCCCACAGGTTGTGAGCTGTATTACAGCCACGATGACTTGAATGGAGCCAAGCAGTAATTCCAGACACAACCCTTGGACAGGGGGCTGTTTTTGTAAGGCGGCAGCCACGTTTTTCTAATCCTAAACAACTCCTTTAATCCGGCTTCTGGTAGTCCAGCTCTTAGCTCGTACACTGTAAAATATAAGACTGCGCAAAGACGACGAGGGGGTTTATTGTGTGCGGTGACAGTTCCCATATAATGGCCAAACCAGAAGCAGACACAAAGGGTTAATCCTGCACCGCCGTCAATCCACACAAGGTTGAGTTAAGTAATGGAGGAAGGAAACATGACTGCGGCACGTACAGGGGTCTACTGCCATCTCCCTTGTTTTTACACCCACCGCCGACCAGCACCCTACGCTATAAACCTGTGGGGGCGCTACGCTGCAGATTGGTCACCTGACAAACTGCAACAATGGAGGTGACCTGAACCCTTATCGGCTTCTATTCCCGGTCACTGATAAGCGAAGGCCAAGTAGATTAACGCCTTCCTTGCTTTCTAGTCAGCAACCATATCTGTGCGATGTTGGATGTAGGACGTTAGGATGTACCATAGGAGGCGATAATGACAGACTGTAATTTGGGTTGTCTACAGCAGTGACTCAAACCGCAGCTAAAGTCCCGTATAGGAAACATGGCATCCATATTGTCTTTGTTGCCCAGAGCAACCAATCACAGTGCAGCTTTTATTTCTCAAGAGCACTGTAAGAAATGAAAGCTGCACTCCGATTGGTTGCTATGGGCAACAACGTTTTTCTCCCAGGCAGTTTGACAAACCTGCCCCCCCAGTGTATGTACTGGTCTGTAACATGTGGAGAAACCATGTGCTGCCATTGGAAACTATATACTCTGGCTGTATCATGTATATATACAGACGTCTGTTCGTTAAAAGGCCTCAATAATGTAGCATGTTTTGCCAGAAAACATGACAGAACATGGAAAGTCTGGTCACGCAACATGGATCCATCATGGCTCCTGTAAAAACCTTGAACTAATTCTATAGACATAAATGTCACTGAGAACCCCTTACCCCACCTCCATCATGCGGATATACATTGTATAGACACTACAGGGGAGATTTATCAAAACAAGCAACCAATCAGAATCCACCTTTCATTTTGCAAAAAAGCTCTGAAAAATTAAAGGTGGAATCTGATTGGTTGCTACGGGCAACCAAGTCCGTTTTCATTCACAGTAGTTTTGATAAATCTACCGCTATGTTTTTTGAAGTCATAATTTTGGTATCATGGCCACTCTTCCCTCTGGATATTTTTGGCATGTAGGCCAAGCTCAATGAGGGATATGTAAAAATCACACTGAAATCAGCATTGCTACATCTGTATGTCAAGGAAGGAAGGTTGTGCCTCAGATGGGTTCAGTGACTAATACATACCTACCTCACGTCAACATACCTCCATTATATCAATGTAGAAGGCTGTCTCTACCTCACATCTAGATCTATGTAGAAGGCCGCGACTACCTCACGCCTATATACCACCTTTATATATCCATGTAGAAGGCCGCCACTACCTCACATCTATATACCGTCTCTATATCCATGTAGAAGGCCGCCACTACCTCACATCTATATACCGTCTCTATATCCATGTAGAAGGCCACCACTACCTCACGTCTATATACCGTCTATATATCCATGTAGAAGGCCGCCACTACCTCACATCTATATACCATCTCTATATCCATGTAAGGCCACCACTACTTCACGTCTATATATCGCCTCTATATCCACGTAGAAGGCCGCCACTACCTCACGTCTATATACCGTCTCCATATCCATGTAGAAGGCCGCGACTACCTCACGTCTATATACCATCTCTATATCCATGTAAGGCCGCCACTGCCTCACGTCTATATATCGCCTCTACATCTATGTAAAAGGCCACTACCTCACGTCTATATACCGTCTCTATATCCACATAAGGCCGCCACTACCTCACGTCTATATATGGCCTCTATATCTATGTAGAAGGCTGCCACTGCCTCACGTCTATATATCGCCTCTACAGCTATGTAAAAGGCCACTACCTCACGTCTATATACCGTCTCTATATCCATGTAGAAGGCCGCCACTACCTCACATCTATATACCGTCTCTATATCCATGTAGAAGGCCGCCACTACCTCACATCTATATACCGTCTCTATATCCATGTAGAAGGCCGCCACTACCTCACATCTATATACCGTCTCTATATCCATGTAAGGCCGCCACTACCTCACGTCTATATACCGTCTCTATATCCATGTAAGGCCGCCACTACCTCACGTCTATATACCGTCTCTATATCGATGTAGAAGGCCGCCACTACTTCACATCTATATACCGTCTCTATATCCATGTAAGGCCGTCACTGCCTCCGCCATTGCACAGACACAAGCCCCAGTCAACAAGCAGACATTTCCAGGGCAGTAATTACCAGTGTGTACATCAGCAGATCATGACGTGGGGTTTTTACCCTGTAAGATATACCTCAGCAAAACATGGGGAAAAAAAGGGAAAACAATTGGGGTATTAAAGGCTTTGCCCTCCCTTGTTCAGTTTCAGATCCTGAATGCCATTTAATCCCTGTGCTGACGGAGAGGACTACATCCCCCGCTCTGATGTCCTGCAAAATCGCCTCGTGTATCAAAGCGTGTTCAAGCTGTACACGTCTATTAATAAATGAATGGGAGACAAAAGGACGGCACTTCTAGTGCTGATGTGAGGGGGGCACACGAGGGGCGCAGAAAATACCCGGAAAAGGACAATTATGAGGACCAATCCCATCTACAGGCCGTGTAGTGTAGAATATTAAAATAAAAAAATCTACTATCACTATAACTAATATATCTATCCAGTATCATATCTATTCATGTATCTATCACCACATCTATCTAATATTGTATAAATCTATCCAATATCATCTGTAATATATTATCTACCGTAATATCCATCTAGCTATTAATCTAATATTTATCTATGTCATATCTAGTGTGTCGCATATGTAATATATCGATCTACCGAAATATACGGTATATAATATTCCTTCTATGTATTATTTATTATCTGTCTATATCTATCTACTATCTAATATTTATCTGTCATATCTAATGTCTGTATATATATATAATCTATCGATACCTCTTTGTAATATCCTCTCTATCTTGAATCCAATATCGCATCTACCCATCTATCTAGCGCTATCCAATATCGTATCTATGTAATATCACATCACTGTAATATCCATCTACTATCGGTATAATATCGCATCTATCTAAGGCTACATTTACATCTCTAGCACTGCAATCCGTTCAGGCAGAGAATGCTAGGAATCGGCCAGACGCAAAGCGCAGCGGTTTCTGTCCGGCCAATTCTCGGCATATTTGCCGGACTACAGCCAGATCTCCGGTTGCATCTGACCGTGTCGGAGGAATCCATGCCGCAGATGTAAAAGTAGCCTAATATTGTATGCATCCATCTATTTATGTAATATCTCAGCTATCTACCTAATCTATCCAAAATACTATTTTAAAATCTAATAATCCATTATCTAATATTGCATCCGGATAATACTGTATCTATCGAAAATCTAATATTGTATCTATCAAATTCCGCATCTATGTTTCTATCAGTCATATCTGTCTAATCTAATAATTTGCGACCATCTACTGTCTGTCTCATATCTACCGTAATCTATCAGTCTGTACATTTCATATAATTCTATCACCCTAATCCCTCTCTCCATCAGTCTATCTGTCTTCTCCAATGGCCAGCAGCCAGACGTCTTCTCCAGCGAGGCCTAGCAGAGAAAAGGCCGCACGGAAATACACCAGTCACGAGCGAGATGTGTCAGACCATTGCTGGGTGTGAACAATAGTCTTAGGCTTGACCCAGGAATGTCACAGAGGCTGCTTGCGCTAATTAGCGGCGATGTGACAGATGTAGCAGAGCCGTCATTCCGCTCTCTCCTGCATCATCTCTCACCGAATTGGAAAGCGATCGCGCCGAATGAGAAACCCAGCTTTACGTAGAGCGATCGTTCTATGAGCTCACTGGACGCACTGCAAATGCAGAGACGGCCATCCCTAAAGTGCGGCGGCCTACATTAGAATACCCTATCATACACGTATGCCATATCCAAGGTGACTGTACCGGACAGATCACGGAATAGGCAGACAATACGCCGTATTTATCACCGCAGGCGGCTAAAAGCCACATCCTGTATGAGCCGAGCACGCATCCTATTTACCCCAGGGAGCATTTCCATATACAAAGTAGTAATGTATACACTGAGCACACACAAAATGGCAGCTGGAAAGGCCACAAAGCAGCAGTGCATGATAACGACCGCTTCATGTGCCATGTACGCGGAGGGCAGGGCTATAGCCGCCAGTGATACCAGTCATCTATCGCAGTCTACCGCATCGTAATTAGGGCCTAGCGCAGCTCGGCCATACATCACACCGGCCACGACAGCCTATTCTGCTCAAACATGGACACCCATGTAGCAGAGCTCAGTTTGTCATTGTTCTTGCATCTCTGAGGGGACGCGCACCTGCAGTCCTAGGTAAAAAAAATAAAATAAAAAAAAGGTGGTGACATCCTGAATGTTAAACTCAGCTCTGCTACATCGGTCGGTGTGTAACTGGAAATAGGAAGATGCCCCCTAATCCGATGAGGCACCCATATGTCAGGCTGCAGATAAGGGCCCATCACAATGATGGTGAGCACTGCAAGGTGACAGGGGGGCACCCGCGTCACTAGGCCTCTGAAAGGGATGCGGGGGGAGGGGGGCTATGTAACAATAGGGGGGTACATGCTCAAGAGGGTAGCTATCATTTGGTGACCGACATGCGGCCCAGGCACTACAGATGCCATCATGCACAATGAAGCCCATTGGCACCCGGTGTTAGAAGAGGCACAATGGACATTTGAGGTGACGCTATAAACCGCATTAGACCGCAGTACCATGTCTTATCCTACCATGACCGCCATACACACACATATGGGATATCCGCATCGTCCCGCAATCACTTACCAATAAAAGCTTGGATTTTACGCACATCCAAGACCTATAAGACGGATTAGTGTCCGTTGAGTGTGATTGTTCCCCAACCCTAGGGCGACCGTACTCATTCTGAAGCCGCCTGCGATCACCAGAATAAATTTTAACACGTATGGCCAGGAAAACGGAGACAATGCATGGCGTGCGGCCACTACAGGGTTAAGGCAAGCAGCAGCAGTGACAGTAGAGAGGACATTACCTGATGGTGGTTGTAGTTGTTCCTCTGCTGTAGGAAGGCTGCAGCCTGGTGGTGCTGAGGGTTGAGCTGGGGGCTGACAGGGGACCTCCTGCTCTGCTGCTGCTGCTGGGTCAGGTTGATCTGAGCCGAGAAGGGGCTGCTGAATCCAGGCACGTTCATACCAGGGCAAGGGTTGGCAGACACAGGGGAGAAGCTGTGGAAGAAAGCCGGGTTGATGGAGGAGGGGATGCCAGGGTAGAAGCCGTCGGGCTCGGGGCTCTGCAGGGCGTTCAGGTTGTGCCCGGTAGGGTGGGGCGCAGCTGGCTGCTGCTGGGGGAGCTGGGATGGTGGGGGCGGCGGAGGGGATGAGGTCTGCACGGACCAGGGGGTGCCAAAGCCGGGCAGTGAGGGCGAAGAACTGGATCCTCCGGGGCTCTGAGTGCTGGGTAAGTCCGGGGAGCCGGGGAAGGGGCTGCCCAGCAGGTTGGTGCTCCCGCTCAGTAGGTGCCCACTCTGTCCGTCCATCTGGAGCTTGTTCTTGGCTGGCAGCTGGTGACCACCCAGAGACGAAGGAGACCCTGACACATGGGGGTCCCCAGCAGCGGCGACCACCTCCTCTGCAGAACAGGAGCTGGAGGAGGAAGAGGACGAGGAAGGGGAGGCTGGCAGCAGCTTGTCAGGACCCTCCACACCCAGCTCCTCCGCTTTGGGAGATCCCTGGCGATGATTAACCTCCCCAGGCTTCTTCAGCTCCTCCCTGAACGCAGCCGAGCCCTCCTGGGGGTTGTAGTCCTTCCTCTTGTGCCCCAGCTGCTTGTCCTGGGCACCGTGCTGCAGCAGCAGGGCGGGCGGCGACACCTGGTGATGCCCTCCGCCGTTCTTACTGTGCTTGCCGGGGGCACAGCTCACCCCTAACAGCAGCTCATCCTGCATCACCTGCGGGTAGCTGGGCAAGAAGAGGGCGCTGCCCCCCGACGAGGGGAACTGCTGGCTGCTCCTGAAGGCTCCCCCACCGAATAAGCCGGTGCCCCCGCCGCTGCCAGCTCCGCTGCCGGCCGTCTGCAGTAACCCGAACCCGTAATCCCCCATTGACACCTCTATGGACAGAGCAGCTAAGACTAGAGGAGCTCGGATATATGGTCTCTATGTACAACGTTACTACTGCACAGCTGGCTTCTCGTTACAGTGTTACAGATGAAGACATGAGAAGCGCCGGCTGAGGAGGGTCGGGGCTTACGTTACTGTCCTCGGTTTGGGGGGTTGCCTGGTGATGTTGCCCTGTGTGTTCTTTACCACCCCCCTCCTCTCCTCCTTATGCCGGCTCCCTGACTGCAGCGCCGCCTTATAAAGGCAGGAAGAGACGTCAGCGTGACGGCGGCGCGCTGCTGACACAGGGGGCGGGGCCTGCGTGAGAGTGACACCTGCAGCCCTGCCAACAGGAGGGGGCAGGGCACTTGTGTGTGTGCGATATGGGGTAATACACGTGTGTGGGGTAATATGTGACTGGCAGAATCCTATCAGTAGATCAGATATGTAATAATACACGTGTGTGGGATAATATGTGACTGGCAGAATCCTATCAGTAGATCAGATATGTAATAATACACGTGTGTAATAGAGTGGGGTAGTATTAGTTTATAGGTAGATAATAGTATGGAATATATAAGGCCAGCAGAATAATATCAGACTGGTACAGAAGGAGAGAGGGCCCTGCCCATGAGGGCTTACAGTCTACATGGTATGGGGGAAGGAGACAGTAGGTGAGGGGGAAGCTGGTCATGGCGGTATAGAGGCAGCAGTGTCACTGGTCGTAGGCTTGTCTGAAGAGGTGGTTTTCAGGTTTCTTCTGAAGGATTCCACTGTAGGTGAGAGTCTCATATGCTGGGGGGGCGAGTTCCAGAGTGTGGGGGATAGACGGGAGAAATCTTGGAGGCGAGTGTGGAAAGAGGAGAGGAGAGAAGAGAAGGAGGTCCTGTGAGGATCGGAGATTGCGTGTGGGGATGTATCGGGAAAGTAGCTCAGAGATGTAGGGAGAGGACAGGTTGTGGACGGCCTTGTATGTATTTTCCACAGAATTCGCTGGGCAATGGGGAGCCAGTGCAGGGACTGGCAGAGGGGAGATGTAATAGTATCACATATATAGGATAGTTTCATGTATGGGACAAGGGTACAATCTATCTGATATGTAAAAATACATAAAACACATGTATAGGCGAGTAGGATCATATCAGTATATCCAATATGTAATACTACATACGTATAGGACAGTATCATACATGTAACAATACTTAAAGGGGTACTGATCGGTGGAGATTCGAAATGCAGGACCCCTGCTGATCAGCTGTTTGAGAAGGCACCGAGGGCCTTCTCTCTGCTCACCAAGCTCAGCGCTGTACATTGTATAGAGGCTGCGCTGGGTATTGCGCTGAGCGCCATTCACTTCTATGGGGCTGAGCTGCTCTTTGTCCATGTGACCAATGACTATGATGTCACTTGGCCTAGGTAAAGCAGCAAGGCCTTGCCGATACTGCATGCACCGCTGCATTCTAAAACAGCTGATCGGCGGGGGGTCCTGGGTGTCGGACCCCACCGATCAGATACTGATGACCAATCCCCTATTCTGTCAAGGTGTTAAAAATGCTATTCAGCGGTCTGACACTTAAAGGGGTTGTCCTATCTGTCCAATAGATGCGGGTCCCACCTATAAGCGCGCTCGGCTGTATTCAGATGTTCTGTGGAGCTGTCCATGGGCAGCCGTCTCTCCATTCCTGACCTAGAGAGAGGAGCAGGTCCCAGAGGTGGCACCTAGCAGTCATTTATAAATGTCCAGATGGGACAAGGCCTCTGGTTCCCATACCTGCAGGTCCTTCAAGTATGGATCCTGTAGGGTCCTTCGTGTATAGATCCTGTAGGTCCTTCGTTTATGGATCCTGTATGCGTTTCGTGTATGGATCATGTAGGTCCTTTATGTATAGATCCTGCAGGCCCTTTGTGTAGGGATCCTGTAGGCCCTTCGTGTATGGATCTTGTAGGTCCTTTGTGTATAGATCCTGTAGGTCCTTCGTTTATGTATCCTGTAGGCCCTTCGTGTATGGATCCTATAGGTCCTTTGTGTCTAGATCCTGTAGGTCCATCATTTATGGATCCTGTAGGCCCTTCGTGTATGGATCCTGTAGGCCCTTCGTGTATGAATCTTGTAGGTCCTTTGTGTATAGATCCTGTAGGTCCTTCGTTTATGTATCCTGTAGGCCCTTCGTGTATGGATCCTATAGGTCCTTTGTGTCTAGATCCTGTAGTTCCATCATTTATGGATCCTGTAGGCCCTTCGTGTTTTGATCCTGTAGGTCCTTTGTGTATAGATCCTGTAGGTCCTTCGTTTATGTATCCTGTAGGCCCTTCGTGTATGGATCCTGTAGGTCCTTTGTGTATAGATTCTGGAGGTCCATCATTTATATATCCTGTAGGCCCTTCGTGTATGGATCCTGTAGGTCCATAGTTTATGGATCCTGTAGGTCCTTTGTGTATAGATCCTGTAGGTCCTCCGTTTATGTATCCTGTAGGCTCTTCGTGTATGGATCCTGTAGGTCCATAGTTTATGGATCCTGTAGGTCCTTTGTGTATGGATCCTGTAGGTCCTTTGTTTATGGATCCTATATGTCCTTTGTGTAGGGATCGCGTAGGTCCTTTGTGTATAGATCCTGTAGGCCCTTCGTGTATGGATCCTGTATGCCCTTTGTGTATGGATCCTATAGGTCCTTTGTGTATAGATCCTGTAGGTCCTTTGTTTATGTATCCTGTAGGCTCTTCGTGTATGGATCCTGTAGGTCCTTTGTGTATAGATTCTGGAGGTCCATCATTTATATATCCTGTAGGCCCTTCGTGTATGGATCCTGTAGGTCCATAGTTTATGGATCCTGTAGGTCCTTTGTGTAGGGATTGCGTAGGTCCTTTGTTTATGGATCCTATATGTCCTTTGTGTAGGGATCGCGTAGGTCCTTTGTGTATAGATCCTGTAGGCCCTTTGTGTATGTATCCTATAGGCCCTTGATGTATGGATCCTGTAGGTCCATCGTTTATGATTCCTGTTTGGATCCTGAAAGGCTATAATTGTCACCAGCCTTATATGGCTGCACAGTCTTTTCCTCTGATGTTGTAGTTCTTTTTTTGAAAATGCACTAAGAACTATCAATCCCTTCCGCATATCTATAAGAACAGCGCATGTAAACAGTGGGTCATGTATAGACTTCTGGGGAACCCCATCACCCCACCCCTGTTGGCCCACTGTGCCCTATTTTCAGCTTAGCAGTGCACCCCTTCACAGTAGCTGAACAGGCGGTATATGACCCCATTACAGTACCTGAACAGGCGGTATATGACCCCTTCACAGTAGCTGAACAGGCGGTATATGACCCCTTCACAGTAGCTGAACAGGCGGTATATGACCCCTTTCATTGCCTTGTGGCCTGCAAGGGGCCCTCATTATTAGCTTGGTTTATGTAGTGGTACCACCCCGAAACACTCTGACAGGAACATCTAATACATGGTGCACCATTCTCATGCACCATAATGTGATACGCTATAATAGGCTGCACTGCACCTCAGGTCACATCCATGTTTGTAGCTTAATTTGGACCTTGCGCGTGTTTTTGGTGGTCTGGTTCTCTGCATCCAGTATGCAGGCTCCTTGGCTTCCATATGAATGTGTATAGAGCTGATATCCCCCAGCACAGGTTAGTCACACACTGCAGAGCTCGGCTCCCAGCCTTTATTTCACTGCAGCAGTAGAGTCTGACCAAGTGACGTGGTCCCTGCAGCACAGACTGGGCTGCGCATGCGTCCCGGAGCCCGTCCTGTCAGGCTGTGGGCTGCCTCGACTCCAGCTCCGTGACGTCACAATGCAGGGTGTGGGCGGGGCCGATAGCCAGCCGTGGGAAAACGCAGGCCGGGAGCTCGCGCGTAACCCCTTCACTGCCGGAGAGAAGCTGCGATGAGCAGGGGCTGGAGCTCTCTGCTTGTGCTGTGCAGATATGGGCTGTCCTAATGTAATGAAAGCAATGCATGAGTGTAGATTGCAGGATACAGTCTGCTGCTCTATACATATTACTGGGACAGTGCCCTGTGTTGTGTGATGTCATCGGCAGGAGTCACATGGTGAAAACATTGCGCAGTGTGAGTCATCGTCATCACTTTACGAAGTGATGTAATGTCCTATGACCGCCATGATCACACGAAAACCGCATCACGAGCCGGAAAACGGTTTACATCCACAAACCTGCGCCCGCTGCCGCATATTTATAATATGGGAGTAGATTTATCAAACTGGGTTAAAGGAAAACCAGCGCAGTTGCCGATAGCAACCATTTTCTAAAGAACCTCTGAAAGGTGGAATCTGGTTGCTATGGGCAACTAAACCGGTTTTCCTTTACCCCAGTTCTGAGAAATCTCACCCTGTGTCTCAGGGCGGATATTCTTTACTGGAGAGGTAGAGTAACAAAGGGTTAAAAACAGATCAAACACAACAGAGAGGCCTTGCCTTGAGATATCTCGTCCCCGCCATGTCGGGCGTAGCGACCTTGCCCCTTTTTGTCTTGATTTTTAGGATTCCATTGTTAGCTCATTAAACAACCATTACGAAATCAGCGGTCAGAGCGTTTGCTTTGCCTTCCCTGTAACCCGCTGGTTGCCATAGGCCTGTTTTACCCTCCAGGTAAAGCGTATACGCTGTGTTCTAGGTAGTGCAGGGACTGAGGGGGCGGAGCATGACAAGACCAGCCACAGAGAGATCCCTGTGTCGTGCCCCGCCCCCTCCGACCCTGCTGTACGTATAACAGAACGTCCACTTTACCTTCAGTGCTCTTTTAAAGCGGTTTTCTGGGATCAGGATATTGATGGTCTATCAGAAGAGGACATCAGTATCAGATCAGTGAGAATCCAGCTCTCGGCACCACCACCGATCAGGGACCGCAGCTCTGAGGCCTCTTTACCGTGTACTTAGTGGCGGCAGTGTAAGATATCACAGCTTCATCCCAGGTACCGTTTCCGTATGTCCGTTCTGCCAAAAAAATACAACATGTCCTATTATTGTCCGCATTACAGACAAGGATAGGACTGTTCTATTAGCAGCCAGCTGTTCCGTTACGTAAAATACGGAATGCACGCGGACGTCATCATTATTTTTTGCGGGCCGCAAACTACATAGGGTCGTGTGCAAGAGCCCTTAAAGGGATTGTCTACATCGCATCGCTGCCAGCCTGATGGAGGTAAGTATATTTGTTTATTTTTTTTATATGGTATAATAAGGAGAGGAGCGCTGTAGGGGCACTTGTTACTGGCACATGATTGGGGGGGGCACTTGTTACTGGCACAAGATTGGG
Source organism: Bufotes viridis (assembly GCA_033119425.1). NCBI lineage: Eukaryota > Metazoa > Chordata > Amphibia > Anura > Bufonidae > Bufotes > Bufotes viridis. The sequence continues at coordinate 566,517,106 of CM065589.1, forward strand.
GGGCATCTATGGGGGGACACCTTAATGGCACATTATTGGGGGGGCATCTATGGGGGCACTTTTTACTGGCACATTATTGGGTGGCACTATGCGGGCACTTTTTACTGGCACATCTACTGAGGCCACAAAGAAAGGGTATTTTATATGGGGGGCTCTGTATAGGGGGAGAGGAGTACTATGGGATCATCATCTATGGGGGGCACTAATAGAGGTATTTTATACTTGCAAATTATGTGGGACACTGAGGGCATCTACTGGGGCACTATATAGGGGCATTTTATACTGGTACATTATGGGGGGCACTAGACTAGAAGGAAGGCGGAGAGGAACATGATGGGGGCATTTACTGGGGGCACTATATAGGGGTATTTTATACTGGCACATTATGGGAGCACTATAGGGACATTAGCTCAACTGGGGGGCATTAAAAGGGGGTTTTGCACTGGCACAGATTATAAGGGGGCATTTTTTGTACTGTCATAAGGAGAATTATTACTACTGGGGGGCATTATGGTGGGATTTATTACTACTGGGGTTCTATGGGGAACATGATTACTAGTATGGGAACTGTGGGAGCATTATTACTTCTGGGGCACAGTGGGGACATGTTGGGGGCATTGTAGGAGCACTATTACTACCATGTGTGCTATAGTAGAGAATTATTACTATTGGTGGGACTTTGGGGAGCACTATTACTGTGGGGGCACCTTGGCACAGTATCCGCTTACCACAAGTATTTTTGGGGGACGTTATGTTTACACTATTAGTGTCAGGGGCACTATTTGCCAGGTGCAATTATTTTAGGACACTGCATGGCAATCATTATTGAAGGGGGCATTATCTGTGTGGTACTAGTATTATCAGGGGGTTTATCTGTTTCTGCAGTATAGTATTGGGAAGCACAGCGGCACAGTATTGGGGGTGGTAGGATGATTTGTCCAGAAGGTGGGAGGATGATGGAAAAGTAGTAAACTAAGATTTATTTATTTTAAACTGCAGAGATGAGAAATGGCTGAAAAATGGTCTGGTCTGAAGGTCTGAAAGGAGGAAGATGAGAAAGACGTCACTGGATGTAAGAGGTCTGGGGCGCTGTATTACCCTGGATGTTCTGTAGTGATATACGTGATGTTAGGAGGGAAGGGGTTAGGTTGAGAATTTGGTATCGGGGGTTAGGTGCACCGCTGCATGAACAGGTGCTACATTTGGCCCGGATGTATACTTAGTACATGGGGTTGTGAACGCTGACTCGGCACTCGGTGTTATTTCTGCACCATTTACCGACCCTCAGCGTGCGGAGAGCATTGCAGGGGGCAAGATAAAAGTCAGGACCGCAGGGCAGTCATGGATACAAAGGGTTAAAGTGCGGCAAGCCTCCCAGTAACTTGCAGGGTTCTCCTTGGTTTTTATGACCCGTCTGTGTGTTTTGTACTGGGCGAGATGCCTCCAGCTATGGGAGGGTAGAGCAGGCAGTAATGGGAGAAAGTGCTACTTTCAGAGACTTGCTGAGACATGGGATTTTTCCCTAGTGAGAGCACAGATCTGTCTGCACCCAAAGCAAATAACTAATCCATCTGCAGCTTCCCTGGCCTTCGGGAGGAGAAGGGGTGGAACAAAGATTAGGCCTTGTGGTTGTATGTTAGAGATAAGAATCATCAGGGCAGGAGCTGTCACCTCGCCTGACATGTGGCATATTGACATCTCCCCAATCCCTACGTATTGGTCCTGATTTACTATAGAGTTAGGAGGGCCCCGCACACAGTATATGGTCGGTTCATCCTGCCAAAATCAATGGCTTCATGCGTGTGATGTGTATGGGCAATGTTAGACTACATAGGGACCCAGCCCCAACTCGTAACACCCAATTGTCAAATTTTTTCTTGCTTTTATTGTGCTGTCGTGAACCACATTTGGCGCCCTCAATCATGTACCCATTGTTGCCATGTTCGTTGAGGGTGTTTGGGGCATTTTTGTGGTGTGGTACTTTATTTGAGAGCCTGGTGTGTCAGGAGTTTTTTTTATGTTTTTTCCTCTTGCATTGACTATTTTTATTCTTACAACCTTTTATTTGTTACCAGTTTTACAAAATGTAAAAAAAATCCTCAATAAAAAGACTGTAGCAAAAGAAAAACTGCTGAAATCTGATTGGTTGCTGCAGGTGACCCCACTCCTTGTCAGAAAATGGCCTCATAATAACACCATTTCTGCTTTCTGTCAGTGAACAGAGACATTTTTAGGGCTCATGCACACGAATGTTGTTTGGGTCCGCATATGAGACACATTTTTTGCTGCTGGGATGCGGACCCATAGAGCATGTCCTATTCTTGTCCGCTTTGAGGACAAGAATAGGCATTTCTATTATGAGCGTCCCATTCTGTCCTGCAAGTCCCAAAGTGGAACAAAAAGTTAAGTGAAAAAAAAAGTAAAAAAAAATAAAGTTTTACAAAAAATTTAAAGTTTTAAGTAAAAAAAAAAGTGCTTTTCCCAAAATAAAGTTATTTTTTTAAAATACAAAATAGGGGGGGGGGGGGGAATTGACATGTTAGGAATCGCCACGTCCGTATTGACTGGCTCTATAAAAATATCACATGACCTAACCCCTCAGATGAACACCGTCAAAAAAATAAAATTAAAATGGTGCTAAAGAAAACATTTTTTGTCACCTTACATCACTAAAAGTGCAACACTAAGCGATTAAAAAGGCATATGCCCCCCAAAATAGTACCAATCTAACCGTCACCTCATCCCTCAAAAAATCAGCCCCTACCTAAGACAATTGCCCAAAAAATAAAAAAAACTATGGCTCTCAGACTATGGAGACACTAAAACATGATTTTTTTGGTTTCAAAAATGCTTTTAGTGTGTTAAATGTAATGTATCGTTGCATCCGTAACAACCTGATCTATAAAAATACCACAAGATCTAACCCCTCAGGTAAACACTGTAAAAAAGATAAAATAAAAACGGTGTCACAAAAAGTGTTATGCCAAGCGATCAAAAAGTCGTACGCACTCCAAAATCATACCAATAAAACCGTCATCTCATCCCGCAAAAAATGAGCCCCTACCTAGGACAATCACCCAAAAAATAAAAAAACTATGGCTTTCAGAATATGAAGACGCTAAAACATGATTTTTTTTGTTTCAAAAATGCTCTTATCGTGTAAAACTTAAATAAAAAAGTATGCATATTAGGTATCACCGCATCCGTAGGAGCACCCTCAGGTGAACACTGTAAAAAAAAGTCACCTTGCATCACAAAAAGTACAATACCAAGCTATTAAAAAGTCATACGTACCCCAAAATTGTACCATTCAAACCATCATCTCATCCTGCAAAAAATGAGCCCATACCCAAGACAATCGCCCAAAAAATAAAAAATACTATGGCTTTCAGCGCTGGCCAATCGCAGCGCTCAGCTCATATTCAGGATATGAGCTGAGTGCTGCGATTGGCCAGCGCTTCAGCCTTGGGAGAAGGAGACGCCCAGGCCAAAAGAAGAAGTCTCCGCCCCAGGCAAAATTATCAGAAGTACGAACGACGGTACTGGGGGCTACAGAGGACGAACGGAGCGGCACCCAGGGATACAAGTAAGTGCAGGGACATCCCTGAGTGCCGCTCTGTATGTATATACATTTGCCTAATAAACTGTGGACCAGTGAAAGGTCCTCTTTAAGGTGAAAATTGGCAGGGTCCTTAAGGGGTTAAGCATACATGTTTTGGGTGTTTTCCAGGGCCTCATTTTAAAAAAAACAGTCCTGCTAAGAAGCTGCACTGCTTGGTTAGGGGATTTAGGTACAGGGTTTGGGGCTTATTCACATGACCGCAATTTTGCGGAATGGATGCGGACCCATTAATTTCAATGCAGCCGCCATTGTTCCGTGTCTTTGCAAAAAATATAGAGCGTGTCCTGTTCTTGTCCGCAGTCATGGACAAGAATAGGCATTTCCAAATTGGGCCGTGCAGTTTTCTGTGCCCCTTGCAGAATGGAACTGCATGTAGGTCCAAAATGCGTTAGCAGTGCGTTTTGTGTGCTATTTGAAGGAGGGATCTCTTGTAGATCTAAAACGTGTTAGATACTGGAACCCCTGTACATATTGTGTTGGCACTATGAAGGAAACTATTTAACTGCCTTTGATATACTATCATTTATTTACTACTGTGGGGTAGTATTGTGCTAATGTTACTAGTCAGGTAGTGGTTTGTGTGTGGCTCGTCCATGGTGGATACAGTATATATACAGTACCTACAGACTGTATGAATGGTCTCTCTGTGTCATGCTTCTATAACCCAGCATGTTGCTATAAAAACACAGCAGTAGCTAGAAAGCTCATGGTAACCTATAGGCCTAGGCGTCCAGGATACCAACGACATCAAGATGCAACCATAGTAGTTTCCACTGTTCTGAAACTTGCTTTATATACTGTACATCTCGAACAGCCAGTCACTACTACCCCCATCAACCACTGCCACCTCATCCTACGTACTAATAACGCATGATGCAGATTGTCTATTAATATATTACAATCTTCAGATTGTTTTTTATTTAGTGTTCTGTCCTTCACTGCATTCCGAAAGATAGAACTTTTTATTTTTTTTATTGAAGCTGTTTTTTATGTTGTGTTCTGTTTACCTTTTTTTTTTAACTGTTTATATACTGTATTATTATACTTAAAAAGTGTCCATGTCTTACTAGGAGACGTTTTTTCATTCCTATTACCTGTCAGGTACGCCTTAAAGATTATGGTCACTGAATTCAACAAATTTTGGACTGAAATCATGTTTTCATGATGATCTTTAATACAAATTTTGAACAGTTTTTCCTAGACAGCTTTCACTTTCAATGCCTCTACAGACTGTTGCTTTCTCAGTGAATCCATCAGAGAGCTGCTCTGAGAACTCGATCTCTAGCCCTTATCTGTGTACTAGACTGCGCGATTTAACAGGCGATTGTTGGGAGGGAAGTTTTCGTTCCTGACAATCGTGTGCTCGCTAGAGGAGGAGACTGCTGCAATTACATGCAGCGATCTCCTCCTCAGTATAGGGAGGAGCAATCGTTATACCGTCGCTCCTCCCTATACTGAATCATTGTTTGCCAGCAGCGGATCATGATTAGAAACCACGATCTGCCGCCTACAAAAGATGATCTTTTAACTTGTCAAAAGATTTGGATCGCCCAATGAACGAGCGTTTTCCCGATTCATATGAACGCTTGTTAGCGATTATCTGCCGAAAATTCGGGCAGTGTAATACAGGCTTAACACTGTGAAGGAGCTCTTATGGGGGTTGTCCTAGGAATTAAAACCATCAGTTGCAGTGATTGTTATAGCTAGGATGGTGATTGGTGAAGGTAAATTATGTACATAACTAGAACCCTATCTTCAACCATCCTGAGGGAGCCCATCTATGAGGATATGGTTTCCAGAGTTGGGTCAGAAGAGATCAAAGGGTAGAAGAAATGACTTTGTGTTGTGCTCCTTGAGCCCTGGTCATCTGTCCTCTGAGTGAAGTATGGGCCTAGAGTGTCTTCTTGTTCGTCCATTGTTTTCGATGAGGACCTTGACATCTGATAGATAGATCTTTGGCCATTAGCAGGGCCTGGACCACTAACAGTCCATCCTTGACCTTACCATTATTCATACCCCCATCCCCAATACCAGCACATCCCATGACAGGGGGCACAGTGTTTCTTACCCATCTCATGTAGCAAGAAAGAAGACCATGATCTTCCAGCCTTTTTCTCGTGTCTTGTATGCTAAAGTGAGGACAAGGCCAACCTGAGCTGGGGTCACCTACTGCTCTCCATAGGCTCTTGAGCAGTGGCAGGGTATTTACTGTCTTGGTCCCAGTAAGAATCTCTTGGTTTCCAGATTTGACTTTAGAAACCATGCAAACCGGAAAATGGAAACGGAGCCTCTACTTCGGATACAAGGAGCTGGAGAAATGATTGTGCTCCCAAAGGACACACTTATATGGTCAACTTTACCATAGAAATAGAATTGAAAAATAAATTAGGACTGGTTTATTAGTAATACTTATATGGCTTCACCTTGTCCCAACCCTGAGTATACTGTATACACTGCTTGGCAGAAAGGGGCCTTCTACAAGGTAGCCCTTCAACACGTGAAAGGAAAGTACCTTCAGAACTTAAAAAAAAGCTAGCATTCAAGCAGATCAGTCCCTCCGGAGCTGCAGTACTCAGCCCTGTCCTATCATAGAAGAGTTATTGTACTCGGGCAATGGTGCTGAGACCGTGTCCTTAGCTTTTTATACATTTGCTTAAACATTTTGGGGATGAATGTCCATTAGATTAACTCAATTACCACATATACATAAGGGTTTGTTCACACAACTGTGTCCGTTTTGCAGACCTCAAACCGCGGATCTGCAAAACACGGATACCAGCTGTGTGCATGGATGTTGTGGTGCAGACCCATTGACTTCAATGGATCTGCAATAGGCAAGATGCGGAAAAAGAATAGGGCATGTGTTATCTTCCGTGTGCTTCCAGATCCGTGCTGCCGCAAAAGATAAGACATGTTCCTATTCTAAGACCTATTGAAGTCAGTGGGTCCGCACTGCGATGTGGAGAACACACGGCCAGTGTGCTGTGTGCCACCTTCATTGTGAGGGTTAGTATGTTTACAGCGATACCAGATTTATACAGTTTTGTTTTAATTCTTAATTACTTTAAAAATGTATTGGGATCATCGTACTCTCACAGCTATAACCTTTTATTTTTATAGTTCTGTCTATGGAGCTGTGAGGGCTCTTTTTTGTGGGATCTGCATTAGTTTTTATTGATACATAACCCAAAATGGTATCACTTTTTGATCACTTTTTTTGCAATTCTTTTGGGAAGTGAAGACATAAAAAAATTACAGTTTGGTCTTTTTTTTTTTTTTTTTTTTTTTAATATTTAACGTTTTATTGAGTTTTGAGAAGTAACATATATAAGGCATATCAAAGTATGTGAACATACCACCGTTTTTCACACGGCAATGCGGCAAAAATAATAGTAGCATAGAACAAATCATAGAATATACCAGGGGGAGCGCCCCTGAGTCAGAGAAAAGAACAGCACAAATAACAGCGAGGAAAAGAAAGTAAGAGAGAAAGAAAAGACACTCAACAGGAACGACATGGAGGACACACGAGGAAAGGAGGGACAAGGAGGGCGGGAAGGGTAAGCAGACACGGGCGCCAATTATAAGTGTGCGTCTCGGTACTCACTGGAGGAACGGAAAGTCTCCCATGGGCCCCATGTCTTCACAAAACGGGAGACCGCGGCCGGGTACTACTAAGGAGATCTTCCATTCGCTGGTGAAGGGCTATTTCCTCAAACCACTCGGCCAGAGAGGGAGGGATAGAAGACTTCCAATGGCGGGGAATGACCGTTTTGGCTGCCTGAAGCATATACTTCAGAAGGGAAGCCTTGTAGGCCGGGATAGTCAGGTCAAAAGCGAAAAGTAAGAGGGACTCAGGGGAATTGGGTATCGGGATCCCTGTCACTTTGCGTATAATGGTATGTACTGAATTCCAGAAAGGGCGCAAAACAGAGCATTGCCACCATACATGAACCAAAGTGCCCTTCTCCGTGAGACACCTCCAACAGTGGTCCGGCACCGACGGAAACCACCTATGCAGAAGGACAGGTACTCTGTACCATCTGGAGAGGACTTTGTAATTGGTTTCCTGCGCCTTTGTGGAAATCAGTGCTTTATGTGTCAGAACGAAAGCCCTCCGCCATTGAGAGGAGGTGAGCTGAACCCCCAAATCCCTTTCCCATGCCGAGCAAAATGGGGGAAGGTGGGAGGAAGGTTGCTGAGTGAGTAGGGTATAAATGCTAGAAATGTCCCTGAACACAGAAGAAGGGGCTACACACATTTGTTCGAACACAGTGAGGACCCTAGAAAAGTTATGGGTGGCGCGCTGAGTAGCGAAGAAGTGCTGAAGCTGGAGATACTGGAAGCGGTGCCTGGGAAGAATGGCAGAAGGTTCGACTATCTGGTCAAGGGGCTTCAAAGAGGACCCGCGTAGGACATGGTGGAAACGAAGAGGACGCAAACCCGTACTCGATAAAAAGGCATGTGAGGAGTGACCTGGAGGGAAGGCTGGGTTATCAGTGATAGGGGTCATGGGACCATTAGGGTCAATGAGGGAGTGAGGACCACAAGCGGATTTAATTGTCGCGACGGTGTGATTAACCGTGAATGAAAGGGAAGGGGCTGAGGTACTGGGTAAGCTAACCAGCCAAGGGAGTACTAAGGGGATATGGAAGAAGAAGCTCTCGCCATAAGGACCCACGATTTACTGGAGTCCACTCTCAGCAGGTCCAGGAGCCTGGCATACGCTGTGGAAAGGTAATATAGTTTACAATCCGGCAGACCTACCCCTCCCGCTTCCTTTGATCGGGTCAGCAGTTCATACTTTATCCGTGGTCTACCCGGGCCCAGACAAATCGTGTAAAACAACGTCTCAATTGTGTCCAGTAAGCCGCTGGTAGTCGGATAGGGATGGTCTGCAGGAGGTACAATAATTTTGGAAGTAGATTCATCTTGAGGATACTTATCCTACCAAACCAAGAGAAGTCACGACGGTGCCAGGTGTCGAGATCCAACTGGAATCGCCTGAGGAGCGGAGCAAAGTTCAACTGGAAAAGCTGAGAGAGATCCGCTGGGACCTTAATGCCTAAATATTTTATACCCGATGATGGCCAGGTAAACGGGAAAGAAGCCTGAAGAGAGCTGGACGTCTCTTGGGAAAGCGAGACATTCAGGGCTACAGACTTTGACATGTTAATCTTAAAGTTCGTCCATCTACTGAAACGGGTTAATTCTTGGAGTAAGGACGGTAGCGCTATCCGCGGGTTGGAGATGTATAACAAAAGGTCATCCGCAAAAGCAGCGCACTTATGTTCTACGCCCCCAATCTTAACTCCGGCAATGTCCGGGTTCTCACGGATGGAAGCGAGGAGGCGTTCCATCACAATAACATATAGAAGGGGGGACAATGGGCAGCCTTGACGTGTGCCATTGCGGATAAGGAGGGGCTGGGAGAGAACACCATTAAGTTTGACACGGGCAGAGGGTTGCTGATACAAGCTAAACACTCTTCCCATGAACCCCTCGCCTATCCCCAAGTTCACCAGAGAAGATCGAAGTGCCTGCCAGGAAACCCGGTCGAAAGCTTTTTCCGCGTCAAGGGATAATATCATGAGGGGGGTATTAGCTTTCTTGGCATAGTGAATTATATCTAAAGTCCTCAGAGTGTTATCACGGGCTTCCCTACCTGGTATGAAGCCTACCTGGTCCGGGTGAATTAAACGAGGTAGAAACGCGTTCAGGCGATTAGCGAGGAGTTTGGCAAATAATTTGAGGTCTACATTTAACAGGGAAATAGGTCGGTAGCTGGAGCAAAGATGGGGATCCTTGTCAGGTTTGGGGATAACTGTGATATGGGCCATGGTCGTCTGCGTCGGGAAGGGACATCCAGGGGACACAGCATTAAAGACCTGCAACAGAAAAGGGGAGAGAGATGCCGACAGGGACTTATAGAAATTAGCTGTGAGGCCGTCAGGGCCTGGGCTCTTGCCGGTTGGCAATGACTTAATTGCTTCCAGTAGCTCAGCTTCGGCAAAGGGGGTCTCTAGACTCGCCGCCTGTTCAGTAGACAGCGTCGGACCGTGGGAGGCGCCCGGGGTCAAGACAGGCGCCCTGTCCAAGGGGTCAGGGAGATTATACAATTGGGAATAAAATGACTGAAAAGCGGATGCTATTTCTTCAGAGGTGTGAACCATACGACCCGCCTGGTTTTTAATTGCAGGGACATGGGAGGTCGCGAAGTGGCCCCTGAGAGCCCTCGCAAGCAGGCGTCCACATTTGTTACCATACTCATAGAACTTACTACGACAAGTTTGGACCATCCGCTTATAGGACGCCTCCAGAAGGCGTCGGGCATCCATGCGTGCGTTCTGGAGGTCCCCAAGGACGGTTTGGGAGAGGGCTCGCTTATGAAGGAGCTCTAAAGAGGCAACCTTCTGCAGAGCATTCCGTAGAGATAAAGCTTTCTCTTTTTAAGACGGGCGCCGTGCTTGATGAGTGTCCCACGGAGAACACACTTCAAGGCCTCCCATTGCATGGGAAGAGAGGTCTGGTCGGAGGAATGATCAGACAAAAATTCGACACCGTGGTGCGCAGATCAGCAGCACATACAGTGTCGAGTAGGAGGCATTCATTCAAACGCCAAGTCCATTCAGTCCTAACTAAGGATGGAAGCACCAACGAACAGAAAACTGGGGCATGATCAGACCATAAAATGTTGCCTATGGACGTAGCAACCGTCCAGGAGAGGGCTGATTGCTGAACTAGGACATAGTCAATCCTGCTGTAGGAGGAATGGGGGCGGAAAAGAAGGTGTAATCCCTGTCCGCCGGATGGTGAATGCGCCATGGGTCGCACAATTGCAGGCGAAGCATCGCTCTCTTGAACCGCTTGATCGCAACATAAGAGAGGAAGCCCTACCGGAAGAGTTGTCTAGCGTGGGATCAAGAGTCAAATTAAAATCCCCACAGAGTACGAGGGTTCCGCGTATCAAAGGTTCGGCCATATCGAGTACCTCCACGAGGAAGGGGACCTGATGACTGTTAGGGGCATACACATTAAGGAAAGTGAATTCCCTACCACCAATGAGGAGCGTCAGAAGTAAATATCTCGCTGCAGGGTCAATTACACAGCTCAGCACCTGATGGGTTAAGGACCTATGGATTGCTATGGCAACTCCTTTAGATTTACCCAGTGGGTTATTAGCGAGGTGCCAAGACGTGTAATGCCTGTTGCGAAGAGCGGGGCCTTACCTTCCTTAAAGTGAGTCTCCTGGATACACACAATTTGCGCCTTGTGACGATGGAAGTGGTAAAGGACTTGGGATCTCTTCTCAGGCGTGTTGAGGCCCTTGGCATTAAATGAAGCAATCTTGAGGGACGCCATGTCTAAAATAAGGGAGAGAAACACAAGGTACAGAGGAGAAGGGGACAAACACGGAAAAAGGAAAGGGGAGAAGAGAAAGGAGAACTGAGAATGTAAACAGAAAAAGAAAGTGAGAGACTACTCAGACCAGATAGGTCTACAGAGACTGTCGCTGGCGGAGAAAACAACCCCCAGCGGGTGTCCCAAACTATGCGGGAAGTGTGACAACCAAGAAGAAGCGAGCCTACTACAGGCCCTGGCTAACAGACGTAGAAACATAGAAACAATGAAAGCCATTCCAGCCACTAAGGGGGCAGTAGATACCGGCAGAAGCATGCTTCCACCGGGTCAGCAGAACATCAGTCCCAGGGATTTGAAATCACAGCATCTTAGGAGTTGAGAGCACGAGTCGAGGAGCGGCGTCTTCTCCGTCTCGAGGGAGTCGATGAGGCTGCTACCGGTGATCTGGAGGAAGGCGACAGGTGCGGACGGATCGGGTCTCGTCGGGTTGGCGTGGGCTGCAGCAATGAGGGCCAGGGACCCAATTGGACCTGTGGAAGGTCTAGAAGATGGAGAAACTCAGGAAGGTCCGTAGGTGAGTGAAGCGTCGCTGCTTGACCTCTGGGACCCGCATACAAGGCAAATGGGTATCCCCATCGATATGGAATGCCTCGTTCCCGGAGAAGGGTTAGAAGTGGACGTAGGGCAGCTCTCTGAGCCAGAGTATGACGGGAAAGGTCCTGCAACAGTTGAATGGGAGCACCATCAAATGATAAAGGCGAGGAGTGTCTGGCTCTGGACAGGATCTGATCCTTAATGACGTAAAAATGGATCCTACAGATAACGTCTCTTGGAGCAGAGCCTTCCGGGCCAGGGGTCTGAGGGCCCTATGCGCCCTGTCAATCTCAATATGCGAGCCCGGCGGTCGACCCAGGAGTCTGTTAAATAATCCCGTAAGGACATGAAGCAGGTCACTTGCTTTTACAGATTCTGGGAGCCCGCGCACTCTAATGTTGTTGCGCCGGTTACGATTTTCTATGTCGTCCAGATGCTGATGTAGGGAGTTCAACTGAAGCTCATGAGACTGGATCGTGTCTTGGAGGGTGGACACTGTGGACACCAGGGACGCGTGATCTTGAGCAACAGAGTCAATTTTAGAATCTAGCACCGCCATTTCAGATCGGACCTGTGAGAATTCACGTCTGCATTCCTGCAATATGTCAGCGGCAAAATTGGACAGGTCTGCTTTGGTAGGGAGGGAACAAATAAGAGTGCGCAAGTCCGCAATTGTTGGCGGTCGGACATCAGCGGCCAAGGTAAGCTGGTCCTCAGCACTGAGAGGGGCATGCAGGGACGGTGGTCTTCGAGGGACGTCTCCTGAAGAAGGTGGCGGGATCCATCCCATGAAGATCCAGTGGACCAGTGCGGGAGGCTGCTAGTAAAGGCCCAGGAGAGCATGAGGGGAGCCTGAAGGGGTCCTGAGTGGTGCATGGTCCCCTGTCATGGCAGGCATCGTGACACAGGGGTTCTTTAGGAGCTAAAGAGGCCGGAGGGGTCCCCCTAGGGCTGGAGGAGCCCCTTTATCAGAGGGGAGACATGAGGGCCAAAAAGGAGAGGCCTGGGGTCTCAAAGGCCACCTTGCAGGTCTGGCACAGCAATTGAGGGATCCCCTGCAGATATGCCCGGTGGGGACACCCCATGACTGACCTGCTGTGGCGATGGAGGCATGTCCTGGACACTGGCCGATTCAGGCCAGGCGGCGTGGCTCTCTTGGAAGGCCGCGGGCGAGGTGCATGGCGGGACGCACACTGGAGAGGTCCGGCAGTCTGTGGCAGGTGCCGCCGAGGCAGAGGCAGAGCGAGGGGGCACCGAGGCAGAGCGGTGCCTCTGTGGATGCGCCCCAGGACTCTCAGAGGGAGCCGGGAGCCGAGCTGCTGAGGGCGCGACCTGGGCGCCGGCGCCATCTTGGGATCCGGACTGCAGGCCGATCAGGCCAGAGGTAACAGGCGGGTGCTGCCGGGCGAAAAGTAAAGGAAGATCCCCCTGGGAGGCAGTAAGGGGAGCCGATGGTCGGGCTCTACCCTTCTTGAGCGTTTTCCCCATAGCAGGTGGCCGGATGGCGGTGGATAGAGCCAGGGCTGCAGAGGAGCTCACAGAGAGCACGTCCTCACTCCATTAAGGCTGGCCACGCCCCCCCGTTTGGTCTTTTTTTATATTTTTCTTACACCATGCACTGTACAGGATAAATATTTTCTTTCCATTTTACATGTACAGCAAGTCCTTACTAATGGCTTGTAAAGTGGCAAGATAGCCACCGTCTTCTGACCTTAATCCCTCTGCCTGTATAGCCACATACTGTACTGGCTTACCTCACTGCATTCCCATACCACATGCCTAATTATTATATTATATGATATTAGGAAGTACTTCCTGGAATAATATAAAGGCCAGGTACACTGCCCTATTTCAGATCCATTGTTTTACCCATGGACTCCAATGCGCACATAGTATACCTCTGATTTTATGTGGAGGCATGTTCCATCCATAACTATGACTCAGTAGTACAGAACGGTAGGATCTTTGGCACCATTCACAGTGCCTGAGGCCATAAAGTAGTTGCGTAGGACCTTAAAATGATGGCTTATCTTAGTCTGACCTCTGGGACCCCCACCAGTCAGCAGCAGGAAGCAGCTCCTTCCGTCTGCGCTCCCTCTGTCCTCTGATTGGAGCCCCTACAGCAAAATTGGGGAGCTTCGATCGGTTGCTATTACAGCCTAGGGCTTTGTGAAGGCTCCCAGGCCTGGCATAGTAAACTGTCTGAAAATCCCTGCCTGAGGCATGGCCTGATAGGCAGCCTGTGAAAGTCAATATGGTTATTCAAATATTTTTTTTTAACCCGTAAAACATAATAGAAACTATACATTATTGTACCAACCCACAGCATAGGGTCATCATGGCATTTTTAGCACATATGGAATGCTAAAACTAAAACACAAAAACCTTTCTTTTTTTCCAATTTCATCGCACAAGGAATTTTTTCCTCATTTTCCAATGCAAGTTCTAGTAAATTATATGGTACAATAAAAAAATACAACTTGACCTGCAGAAAAATAAGCCCTCATATGGTTATGTCAATGTAAAAAGTCTTAGCTCTTGGAAGATGGGTAGGATAAAAATGGAAATCGGCTGTGTTCTTAAGGGGATAATAAACCCAAGGCAACGGATCTAGTCCAAAGTTTATATATTTAGGTGGCGTTGTCTTCATGGGTCCTTAATCATATCAGAACCGGGGGCAGGTAGGGAGGATAATTAATCCCTGGCTGGTATACAAGTGAATTCTGTCCACCCGAGACCTGTAGCTCCACAACCCCAGAAAATGGGCCCCTAGCGAGTCAAGCTGACCATCTCTTTGGAAGCCCATTACTGGTATTCTAGTGTATGAGTAGAGAGGACATCACGTAATATAATAATATAATATATACCGTATTTTTCGCCCTATAAGATGCACTGGCCCATAAGACGCACCTAGGTTTAAGAGGAGGACAATAAGAAAATTTTTTTTTTCATTAAACCTCATGTCAGACCACTAATCAGACCCCCCATGTTAATTAGAACTCAGCTGACAGCCCCAGTCAGACCCCCAATGTTACTAAGACCCCAATAAGTCTTCAGCTCAGAACCCAATGTGACTGACACCCAATCAGACCTCAGATAAGAGCCCCAATCTAAATAAGAACCCCATTCAGACCTCAGATCAGCCCCCATGCCTCTTATCCTCAGCCGCCATGCCTCCTATCCTCAGCCCCCATGCCTCCTATCATAAGCCCTATGCCTCCTATCATCAGCACCCATGCCTCCTATCTTCAGCACCCATGCCTCCTATCATCAGCCCCCATGCCTCCTATAAGACCCAATGCCTCCCCCATGCCTCCTATAAGACCCCATGCCTTCTAATAGACCCCATGCCTCCTATCAGCCCTAATACCTCTTTTTAGCCCCCAGTCTCTTATCAGTGGAACACGGTCTGTAAGATACCGGACTGGCATCCTGCTTAGTGCAGGAGCTCACAGCGACATTGGTTGCTATGACGCCATGCACTTTCTGCTGCCGCCGCTGTACAGGTGTACACTCGTATGATCTATATGAGTGCATCACTGTACTGCAGCGGAAGCAGGAAGCGCAGGGCATCATAGCACCCAATGACTCCGTGCGCTCCTGCACTAAGCAGGATGCCAGTCCGGTATCTCACGGAGGCGGAGCAGGCATGTATGGCAGGAAAGCCTGCTCCGCTCCTCATCTTCCTGCTCCCACACTCACATGGCCGGTCCCTGCCAACCTCCACCAGACAGGGCTGGCCGTTCTCTTTCACTCTGTACCAGCCACACCACCTGACCCTACCACCCAGCAGCCGTTCCGATAAACCAGCCCGCGCTGCAGTTGCCGGTCTCTCCCTCTCCAGGTTCACGGATGTCTGGTACATCGCAGGCAGCTGTTTCTATGCAGCACAGCCTGCGATGTTCAGTGCAATGCGCTGCACATTTTATATTTTTTTGACCTGTATTCACTCCATAAGACGCACTAGCGTTTGCCCCCCATTTTAGGGGGAAAAAGTGCGTCTTATGGGGCGAAAAATACAGTATAATAGATATGTAGATATGTAGATATGGTCCAAAATAAGTTAAATAAGGTAAATGTCAACAAGGCTCTGGGTCCAGATGGATTACACCCAAGAGTGCTTAAAGTGCTCAGTTCAGTCATTGCTGTGCCCCTGTTTATAATTTTTAGAGATTCTCTAGGTACTGGTACAGTGCCAAGTGATTGGCACAAGGCAAATGTGGTGCCCATATTTAAAAAAGGATCTAGGTCTTTCACAGATAATAATAGACCAGTTAGTTTAACGTCTGTTGTGGGAAATTTTTTTGGAGTATGTGACTGTAAATAATATTATAAGTGATAACCAACATGGGTTTACCAAGGACAGAGTTGTCAGACTAACCCGATTTGTTTTTATGTGCTTCATATGTCCTAGGGGATGTAACACTGGAGGAGTCACTTATAGAGAAGAATGTGGGTGTCCTTGTAGATCATAGATTGAATAACAGCATACAATGTCAATCAGCTGCTTCTAAGGCCACCAGGATATTGTCATGCATTAAACAAGGAGTGGACTCCCGGGGCAGGGATGTAATATTACTACTTTACAAAGCGTTGGTGCGGCCTCATCTGTAATATGCAGTTCAGTTCTGGGCACCAGTCCATAGAAAGGACGCACTACAACTGGAAAAAGTACAGAGGAGAGCGACTAAACTGATAAGTGGCATGGAGGGTCTTGGTTATGAAGAAAGATTAAAAGAATTGAATTTATTTAGTCTTGAGAAGAGGCGTCTAAGGGGGCACATGATTAACCTATACAAATATATAAATGGGCCATACAAAACATACGGTGAAAAACTGTTCTCTGACTGGAGAAGAAAAGGTTCAGTCCCCAGAAGCGTCTAAGCTTCTTTACTGTAAGAACTGTGAATCTGTGGAACAGACTTCCTCAGGACGTGGTCACAGAAGGAACAGTGGACAGTTTCTTAAAAGTAAACAACATTAATGCTTATGAACATGTGTAGAAATCTTAGTTTCATTTCCTTCTGGGATTCGCGTCCCCACCTATTCCTTGGTTGAACTTGATGGACATATGTCTTTTTTCAACCGTATTAACTATGTAATGTGTAGAGTACATCAAAAGTAAAACCTCAAAGAAATTCACTTGATACAGTTTGAGGAAATAGCTAGGAACTTGTTAAAACAAGCAGGGTTTTGGCCTCAGACATGTCACCACTTGCCCTGTTCTTGTATAGTAGACTCAGGACTGCCTGTCTACTCATTAAGAATGCACAGAACCTGGACAGATTGGACAAGTCAAGCCTGTTTGGGGTGTGAATGTGCTTTGTATCAATGAAACCACTTGTCATGAAAGAGTTTTCCTAATATCAGGCCAAGAACACAGTAGGAAATTCTGGAAAAGCCAGGTTAGGTCGGCAGCATTATTTCTCCTAAAGCCATCAACACTTTGAAGGAAGGGAAGCTGGAGTTCCCAGTCTGGATGACGGGTGATAAGTCCCTCCTTTGGAAGCAGAGGAGAGACCACGAAATGTGCACCTGACAGATAAGAAGGGTGGACTCTGGCAGGTCCTGTGTTTACTGAGCGTGACCAGGAATAATGCAGATGACGAGAATAGATACGTATTCCAAAATGACTCAATCCCAGGCAGGAGTGGTGTATACAAGAGAGCCATGGCAGTCTGATAGATCCACCCCTCTATAGGCTTCATTAACAGTAGTAACAATGATTGTTACCATTCTTCATCATTTCTAGTGTTCATATACATATACAACTGGCATAAGGACCCGGCTTTGTACTGGTATATTTCATCTATTTCATTTAATGTTTGTATGTGTCATTAAAAGATATCGATAGTATCCTCTATAACAGTGACATCTACAGTACTCCACCCCCTTAACAGTGACCTCCACAGCCCCCACCCCTTAACACTGACCCCCCCAGTGCCCTGCCTCCTTAAAACGGGAGCTCCACAGCAACCCACCCCCTTAACTTTGACCTTCACAGCAGCCTGCGCCTTTAACAGTGAGTTCCACAGGACACCACCCATTTATAGTGACCTCCACAGGGGCCTGCGCCCTTAACAGTGACCTCTACAGCACCCTGCCCTTAACACTGACCATAGGTAACAGTCCTCTTAACTGTGACCTCCACCATTCCCGGCCCCCCTTAACAGAGATCTCCACAGCGACTGCCCCTTTAACAGTGACTGCCACAGTACCCCGCTCCCTTAACAGTGACCTCCAGTGTACCCTGCTCCCTTAACAGTGACCTCACAGTGCCCCGCTGCATTAACAGTGACCTCACAATACCCAGCCTCCCCTTTAATTGTGGCCTCCACAGTCCCCTCCTCCCTTAACAGTGACCTCCACAGTGCCCGCCCCCTTAACAGGGACCTCCACAGTGGCCTGCCACCTTAACAGTAACATCCACAGAGCCTTGCCCTTTTACAATGACCTCCACAGTACCCCGTCTCCTTAACAGGGATTTCCACCATAATCCACCCCCTTAACAGTGACCTCCACAGCAGCTACCCATTTAATATTGACCTCCACAGTCCCCCACCCCTTTAACAGTAACCTCCACAGCACCCTCCCCTTTAACAGTAACCTCCACAATTGCCAGCCCTTTATTTGTGACCTCCACAGTACCCCGTCTTGTTAACAGTGATTTCCACATTAACTCGCCCCCTTAACAGTGACCTCCACAGAGCTCAGTTGTCTTAAAATGTGACCTCCACAACACTCCCCCCTTAACAGTGACCTCTACAGCACCCCGCCCCTTAACACTGACCTCCATAGCGGACCACCCCCTTAACTGTGACGTCCACTGTTCCTTGCCCCCTTAACAGAGACCTGCACTGTGCTCACCCCTTTAACTGTGACCTCCACAGCATCCCGCCCCCTTTACAGTGACCTTCAAAGAGGCTGTCCCTTTATTAGTGACCTCCACAGTACCCTATCTCCTTAACAGTGATTTCCACAACACCCTACCCCCTTAACAGTGGCCTCTACAGCAATCTGCCCCTTAATACTGACCTCCATAGCGGTCTGTCCCTTTAACTGTGACCTCCACACCAGCTTGCCCTATTAACAGTGTCATCCACAGCGCCCTGCCCAATTAAAGCTGACCTGCAGCAGTGAAGAGAAATGTCTGGGTTGTTAAAACTTGGTGTAAAACTGTGTGTATGTGGAGACTAAGGGCCTGCTAGCTTCTTTTGGCTGATAAGGGTCATGTGACCATGCTTCTATTGCCTAATGCATTTTTTGGGAATATTTCAGGAACGGTTCATCCTAGAGAACTGAGACCCGGTCTAAAACCTTCCCAGACATCTGATGTACCTGTGTGCCAAATTTCGTGATTTTAAATGTGACGGTGCGGATTCCTTTAGCGGACATACACATATACACTCAGCTTTAAATGGCTTTATTACTATTCTTATACTGTATTTCATAACGGGTTAATAAACAACTAGATGATGTCGCTATATTAGTAGTACCTATATCACTATACAAGTAGTACCTATATCACTATAATAGTGCTACCTGTTTAACTATTGGTAATATCTACATCACTATATTAAGACTACCTGTATAACTATTAGTAGTATCTATATCACTGTTTGATTAGTATCTATAGCACTATATCATTAGTACTCACACTATATTATTAGTACCTATATCACTATACTAGGAATACCTGTATAACTATACCATTAGTACATAAATCACTATATAATTAGTACCTATATAACTATATGATCAGATATTATTAGTACCTATATCACTATATTAATACTACCTCTATAACTATTAGTGGTACCTATATAACTATATTAGTAGCACCTATATAACTGTATTATTAATAAATATACCACAATATTAGTAGTAGCTATTGAACTATGTTAGTAGTACCTACTGTACGTTATTATATTAATAGTAGCTATATCAATTCATTAGTAACACTGGTATCACTATATTAGTGCTACCTATATAACTTTATTAGTAATACCTATATCACTATATCATTAGTACTAAAATCACTATATAATTACTACCTATATGGTTATATCATTAGATATTATTAGTACCTACATCACTATATTAGTACTACCTATATAGTAGTACCTATATATCTATTATTAATACATATATCACAATATTAGTAGTAACTATAGCACTATATTAGTAGTACCTATTGTATGTCATTATATTAAAGGGGTTGAGCTGAACCCGGACATACCCACATTTTCACCCAGGCAGCCCCCCCTAATATGAGCATTGGAGCTTTTTTTGATCCGATGCTCTCCTTTGCCCAGCACTGAATTGTGCGGGACAAAGGCATTTTATGGAGTTCTGGTGATGTACTGGGCTCTCCATAAAGAGTGGTAGGCGGAGGCTTCCACTTAGCAGTGAGCCTGATGACGTCACTGGCACTAATGGACGGGCTTTAGCGCTGCCCTAGCCTGTAAAATGGCTAGGGCAGCACTAAAGCCTGCCCATCAGAGCCGGTGATGTCACTGGGAATACTGCTAGGTGGAAGCCTCCGCCAAGAGGTGTGTTATTATAAACAAAAAAGCCCTTGCCCTGCGCGATACAGTGCAGGGCAAGGGAGAGCCCCCTGCACTACCCAATTTCCCAATGTGCATGTGTCAAACACTCCCAGGCAATGCAGAACTTAAAACATGACTCCAAAGATTTCTGATAAATATATGATTTTTTATTTTTTATAAAGCAGGAACAGCTGTCTGCAGATGGATATCTGGCTTGGCTATTTCCCTTTGTTATGTCCCAAAGCTTGTTAAAAAGTTGGATTTTCACTCATTGGGAACCACTTCAAAAAGGTGGCGCTAGTGAGATGGTTCTCTTCCCTGGGAGATACCTCTTTGCATATTATTTTCGAATGTCAACGGAGGCATACAAATGCCACTTGCGACAATATTTTGTTGCAATGGCATTTTAAAAAGTCACAAACATGGTGCAAATTTTTCACGCCAGAAAACTGGCATAGAGTATATGATAGATTCCCCCCTATATGTCTCAGTTCACTTACATCACACAGCTCTCATAAATACACTGATAAATCTCCCCCATACAGGTCTATGTTTGTGGCTTCCCCCCAGTAAATTGCAAAAATATCTGCCTGAAGCCACCACTAGGTGGAGCTTAGTGCATAGCAATTTATACAGTTACCATTGACTGCAATGGAAGCTGTAAAATATATTTGCGCTGAGAACCCTTTCTAGGGTGACAGAATGAAAATGCAGTGTCAGGAATAGAAGGAGTTTAGCATCAGGCCCCCTCGTCCTGGATCCCATAGCAGTCTTGTGGTTTGCCTCCCTGGAAGGTAGGTCACTGGCTGTAAAAGTACAAGGCATATTTGCCAGTCAGAAAGGTACAAAATGGCAATTGGCACCCAGCCCCTTTTACCTCCTGTATCCAGAGATCTAGTCTCCTATCTGATTTGCTGTGGTTCTGTAACATTATTGTATATAGTGCAGATAGTGACTGTGGACATATGGAATGCTGTCAATCACTCATAGGACCGCCCACTGGACTCCTAAGCCCAGAGCAAGCAGTGACTTAAATAGATTACAAGTTATCCTGAATCTTTCCCCATAAAACTATGCATCAATCTGCTCCGCTCCTTCTTCTCTATAACCTGCTGAGCTATATGTTCATGGTGACAGGTTCCCTTTAATCCTCATTTAATGGTATGGTTGCCTGCATTTAGTCAATTTACTGACAGTGAATAACACAGAGGACCTTGGTCTGTACAAATAATGTAAAATGTGCCTTATGCGGTTCCACTAGTGATCAGTTTAGCAGATTGCTCTTAGCGGGGATCCTTGTTTCCCTTCTGTCCTGTTCCTCGTCTCTCACCACTTGCATATTCCCACCATTATCCAGCCTGCCTCTGGCCTGCATTGGCTTTCTCTATCTTCTCCTCCTTTCTTCGCCTCCTTTGTCATTATATGAGTGGCCCTTTGTCTCACTGTATGTCAGTCTCCTCTTGCCTTGTATAGTCATACATGCTACCTTACCTCCCAGGGCTCTTCACAACCTTGGCAGCTGTGGATGTCACTGAAAGAACTCCTCCCAAAGAGTGATATCAGGTCCAATCTGGACGGAGCTTCTGAATATTGATGCCATTACAAGCTTAGTTCGGTGGCCGTTCAAACATATAAGATAGACATAGCATTCAGCCAAAAGCTCCTCCATAAACATTCATGCTTGGCTAAAAATGTGCTAATGTTACTGAGACCTTCAAAAAGATAACCACAGTGTGGTGAGGGTCCAACTGTGAGGTGAGGACCCATGAGCTGGGCACCAATCGTACACACGTCAGAAGGTGACGGAGAGAAGGTTACCACTTGCTGCCTCATTTCAGGGTCAAGGAATTGGCATATCCCCCGTCTTCTGTCATTGTTTGGGCCGCATATTGTTGGATGCGAGTTCACACTATAGTAGCACCGCAGCCTTCTCGCCGCTTCCTGCAGGCCAGCGACGTCATGACTATTCTCTTCAGTGGGGCTGAGCTGCGTCTATTTCCACTGAACCACTGAATAAAGTTATCGTGTTACTTATACCACACAGTACATACATTCCACAAAATAATGTTAAAATTCCTGTTTTATTTTTCCTCCTAAAAACAAAATAATTAAAGTTATTTAATACCCTAAAAAGTTATTGCTTATCCTGTAAAATCAAGAAACATTTTTAGAAGAAAAAATGAAAAAAGCTTTAAAGGGGTTTTCCCATCTCAGACAATGGGGGCATATCGCTAGGATATGCCCCCATTGTCTGATAGGTGTCTACACTTATTTCCGTCTGCCCCATAGAAATAAATGGGAGCATGGGCCGCTCATGCGGGGTGCACTCCCATTCACTTCTATGGGAGCAGCGCTTGGTGGTGCACCGACCCCGGGAAATCCGAGGTCCTCCAGCCACAGCTCTCCCCGCTTCGTTTTCGTTGTAGGTGCGGGTTCCAGTGGTGGGACCCGCACCTATCAGACAATGGGGGCATATCCTAGCGCTATGTCCCCATTGTCTCAGATGGGAATACCCCTTTAACCGCCTGCTGACCCCTAACGCAGGGATGTGTCCAGGCGGCGGCAGGTCTGTTCCTCTTTGACGCGGCGGCGCGTCATCTCGCGAGAGGCGAGATTTGCTGTGAACGCGCGCGCGTTCACAGAAGATCGCATCTCAGGAGTTGTACTACAGCCTGCCAGCGATGATCAATCGCTGGCAGGCTGTAGATCTAAAATAAAAGGCATCAAACAGCTATATCAGACGCTGTTTTGTTAACAGCGTCTGATATACCTGCTACCTGGTCCTCTGGTGGTCCCATTTACTGGGATCGACCACCAGAGGACCAGGTAGCTATGTAAAGTAGCACCAAGCACCACACTACACCCCCCCCGTCACTTATTAACCCCTTTTAACCCCTGATCACCCCATCTAGACTCCTTGATCACCCCCCTGTCACTGATCACCCCCCTGTAAGACTCCATTCACATGTCCATATGTGTTTTGCGGATCCGCGGACACCGTGTTTCCGCACATTACCAGAACTATATAGAAAATGCCTTTTCTTGTCCGCAATTGCGGACAAGAATAGGACATGTTCTATATTTTTGCGGAACGGAAGTGCAGACCCGGAAGTGCGGATCCGCAATTCTGTATCCGAGCGGGACAAAGTCTGTCCCCAAAGAAATGAATGGGTCCGCAATTCCGTTCCGCAAACAGAATTGCGGACGTGTGAATGGGGCATAAGGGTCCCTTATCACTGCCAGTTAGTTAGCTACTTGTTAGGTTAGCGCCCAGCCCACCGCCCCGCAGTCACTGATTTTGGCAGAGATTTTTTCATCCACATTGATCGATGCGAATAAAAAAATCTGTGCCGTTCATTTTTTTTTTTTTTTTTCAACCCGTCTGAACGGACAAAAAAAAAATCTCATTACCCGTATGCTCAATATAAGGAGAATAGCAGAAACTCCTAATGCTGGCCATACGTGTAATGATTGCGGAGACCCTCAAATGCCAGGGCAGTACAAACACCCCACATGTGACCCCATTTTAGAAAGAAGACACCCCAAGGTATTCCGTGAGGGGTATGGTGAGTTCATGTAAAATTTCTCACACAAAGTATGGGTATATATAAAAATACACCCCGAAACACATTGCCCTACTTCTCCTGAGTACGGCGATACCACATGAGTGACACTTTTTTGCAGCCTAGGTGCGCAAAGGGGCCCTAAAACCAACGAGTACCTTTAGGTTTTACATGGCGGCTCACAATTTAGCCCCGCCCAAAATGGCAAAACAGTAAACACACCCCACAAATGACCCCATTTCGGAAAGTAGACACCCCAAGGTATTCGCTGAGGGGCATAGTGAGTCCGTGGGAGATTTTATTTTTTTTTGCCAGAAGTTAGCAGAAATGGAAACTTTATATATTTTCTTTTCCTCAGAAAGTGTCATTTTCTGCTAACTTGTGAAAAAAAATGAAATGATACATGAACTCACCATGCCCCTCCGCGAATACTTTGGGGTGTCTTCTTTCTAAAATGGTGTCATTTGGGGGGTATTTATACTTTCCTGACATTCTAGCACCTGAAGAAACATGACAGGCGCTCAGAAAGTCAGAGCTGCTTCAAAATGCCGAAATTCACTTTTTTGTACCATAGTTATTAAACGCTATAACTTTTACCCAAACCAATAAATATACACTTATTGGATTTTTTTTTTATCAAAGACATGTAGAACAATAAAGTTAGAGAAAATTTTATATAGAAATGTAGTTTTTTTAAAAAAAAATTTACAAAAGAAAGTGAAAAATGTCATTTTTCTTTGCAAAAAGTTCGGTCATTTTTGATTAATAGCAAAAAAAGTTAAAATGTCAGCAGCAATGAAATACCACCAAATGAAAGCTCTATTAGTGAGAAGAAAAGGAGGTAAAATTCATTTGGGTGGTAAGTTGCATGACGGAGCAATAAACGGTGAAAGTAGTGTAGTGCAGAATTGTAAAAAGTGGCCTGGTCATTAGGGGGGTTTAAGCTAGGGGGGCTGAAGTGGTTAAAGGGGTTGTCTGGGTTCAGAGCTGAACCTAGACATAAGCTCCCCTTCACTCATTTACCATTTACAGTATGAGTGGGGCATCGGAGTATTTCTTGCTCTGATGCTCCACTTGCCCTGCGCTGCATTGTGCAGGACAAGGGCTGCTTTTTCTCAGTATGCTAGATGGGGGCTTCCACCTAGCAGTGATTCCGGTGACCTCAACAGCACTAATGGGCTGCACTGCCCTATCCTGTGAAATAACCTAGGGCAGTGCTAAAGACCGCCCATTTGTGATGGTGACATCATCGGGCTCACTGCTAGGTAGAAGGCTCCGCCTAGCATACCCATGTGAAGCCTGGTACGTCACTGATAGTAAAGAAAAAGCCCTTGCTCTGTGCGATGCAGCGCAGGGAAAGGGGGAGCATCAGAGCTAGAAATGCTCTGATGCTGCGCCCATACATGGTAAATGAGTGAAGAGGAGCTTACGTCCGGGTTCAGCTCCAGCAGAGGTGGTTGTGCTTGCACACAATATGAAAAAAGCATCAGCCTATATGCGCTCCCACATTCCCAGCCACCAAAGAGGCTGGCACTTTTTTCTGTAGTGTGCAAGCACAGCCGCTTCTGATGGATTGCATCGTGGTGGTAACCATGGAAACAGGCAGTGTATAATGTGATGAAAAAAAATGAATCCAGCCAGCAAAGGAGGCAATATGGACAATCACAGTACATTAGTAAGTGCCTCGTATTAACTTTCTCTACATGATAATTTGCTGAAGTGACACAACTCCTTTAAGGCTAAAATTAGTTTTGTCACCAAGTGGTTTAAAGAGCAATTGCGTCCCCTGAGTTGTGCGCCAGCTATATTTACTTCAGACATATTAAAAATCTACAATAAAAAGTGACATTTTCGGGAGGGTTTTTCCAATTTTAATGTGATGGTAAGGAGGTTGAAGGAGTTGTCCACTTTGGACAATACTTTTTTTTTTGTCAGGAGAATAACTTGATGACCTTCTGTGTAGGAATCGACAACAGCGCCACTGCAGGAGAAACGAAGCATTACACAATTTCCTTTGAAATTTGTGTTATGTGTGAACATGCTGGGTCCTTCAAATCGAGAGATGCTCTATGCCAGTGTTTCCCAACCAGTGTGCCTCCAGCTGTTGCAAAACTACAACTCCCAGCATCCCCGGACAGCCTTTGGCTGTGCAGGCATGCTGGGAGTTGTAGTTTTGCAACAGCTAGAGGCACACTGGTTGGGAAACACTGCTCTATGCAACTGTTCCTAGCCCAGTCTAATAGACGAGGGTCCTGAAAATGGCTGCTCTGAACCAGACCGCCCCTTTAATGCCTCTGAACACCCTCAATGCTTGCTCTTGTTTTTGTTTCTTCATGTTTAGTCCTCCTCAGAACTTGACACCAGAGATAATTACCGTACATCTGCCTCCATTTATATGCACGTGCAGCCTAATTCACCTTGAATTAGTTCCAGGTTAATGCAGAAGCTTCAGCATCGAAGGAATATGCCTGCAATTGAAGTACCGAACTGTGATTGCTGAAAGGAGCATTGGCTGAGCTCCAGTGGCATTCTGGGTAATAGGGAAAATGAGGACAGCAAGGTGTGAAATTGGTGCAGAGGTCAGGTGACACCGCGCCATGCCAAGTTTACCGCAAACAGCTGAGAGTCACATCTTTTGTCTGCAACATTATGTAATATAAGCAGAACAGGACGACATTTCCTGCCTCTGTGGAAAAGCCCTGAGCTTGCTGATGCCTTGTCCCCTGGTTTATAGCACATTGTGTCAGTGTTTTGGGACACACACCTCTTGTTATAAATGATTAGCCAGTACTCTACAGTACGGTATTTCATGCTCCAGTACTGCAATGTATACTGTGTATCCAGTATATGGTATATTCGGAAATATATCTGTATAGCAACATTGTGTCGACTATCGGGCCGCTTAATCCCGCCATTCCTCACCTGCCTGCACTGTAGTGCTGCCACTGGTCCCACAGGATCGCTGCAGCCAGTCATTGGCCTCATCAGTGTTCTGGGAGATCATCGATACTGAGAGACCGGCAGCAGCAATGACGTTCCCAACAGAGATGAGGAAAAGTTTTCTAAAATTTGTGAATTCAAGCAGAATTTTTCAGGAAGTTCTGATTCTGACAAAACTAAACTTTGTAAAATTTGATTCTAGAAAATCATGGAGTGAGAGAGAGAGAGAGTGAGGAAGAGAAAGAGGGAGAGAGAGAGAGAGTGAGAATGACAGAGAGAAGAAGAGAGAGACAGAGAGGGGGATAGAGAGAGGAGGAATAGAGGGAGCTAGAGAGACAGAGAAGGAGGGAGAGAGAAAGGGGGAAAGAGAGAGAGGGAAAGAGACATAGAGGGAGAGATAGAGGGATTCAGTGAGAGAGACAGAGAAGAAGAGAGAGACAGAGAGGCGGATAGAGAGAGGAGGAAAGAGAGAGGGAGCTAGAGAGACAGAGAAGGAGGGAGAGAGAAAGGGGGAAAGAGAGAGAGGGACAGAGACATAGATGGAGTCAGTGAGAGAGACAGAGAGAAGAAGAAAAAGACAGAGAGGGGGATAGAGAGAGGAGGAAAGATAGAAAGACAGAGAGGGAGAGAGAAAGGGGGAAAGAGAGAGAGAGGGACAGAGACATAGAGGGAGTCAGTGAGAGAGACAGAGAGAAGAAGAGAGAGACAGAAAGGGGGATAGAGAGAGGAGGAAAGAGAGAGGGAGCTAGAGAGACAGAGAAGGAGGGGGAGAGAAAGGGGGAAAGAGAGAGAGGGACAGATAGAGGGAGTCAGTAAGAGAGACAGAGAGAAGTAGAAAGAGACAGAGAGGGGGATAGAGAGAGGAGGAAAGAGAGTGATGGAGAGAGAAAAGGGGAAAGAGAGTGAGGGACAGATAGAGGGAGTCAGTGAGAGAGACAGAGAGAAGTAGAAAGAGACAGAGAGGGGGATAGAGAGAAAGGAGGAAAGAGAGAGGGACAAAGACATAGAGGGAGTCAGTGAGACAGAGAGGGGGATAGAGAGAGGAGGAAAGAGAGAGAGGGAGAGAAGAGAGAGAGTGGGGGGAAAGAGAGAGGGTGAGATAGAGGGAGTCAGTGAGAGAGACAGGGGTAGTGAGAGACAGAGAAAAAGAGGCAGAGAAAGACAATGAGAGGGATGGAAAGAAGAGAGAGAGAGTGGGGGGAAAGAGAGAGGGAGAGATAGAGGGAGTCAGTGAGAGAGACAGAGGGAGTGAGAGACAGAGAAAAAGAAGCAGAGAAAGACAATGAGAGGGAGGGAGAGAGACAGACATACAGATTGGTGGAGAAAGACAGAGAGGAAGAGAGAGACTTTTGCTGAAAAATGTTAGAGGGATTGTTATAAAAGTACAAAAGAACACTCACTGACCCGTCCGCTGAAATAGAGGGGGAGCGGACGGGTCAGTAAGTATTCTTTTGTACTTTTATTACAATCCCTAACATTTTTAGGGCCTTGGAAAGTCCCTTTAGGTTGAATGTTTTTTTTTTTGTGATAAAACTTTTGTATCTTGTGGTTGTTCGGCATGTAGCATGTCAGGTCTACATTTGCTGTATGGCTGAATACAAGCTATTGTTGCATGTCATCGGCTATTTTAAGCTCGGGAGAGGCTGAGATGGTGCAATTAACAAGCCTAGAAATTTGGTTTCCCCCATGATTTAATACTTTATGACATATGTCTCCAGTTATGAGTCTCCAAATATATTTCATATGTGTGTGAATTTTATCAGCAGCTCCTATTGCCTTTATCTTACAGATTTATAAATGCATCAGCCTTTTTTTTTTTTTTACTTAAGTATCTTTATAATATGATTTTTGGGACAAATGCGATATATGACCCCCCCCCCATCACCCTTTCTAAGGCCTCAAGCAAATGACATTAGTTTTGTTTCATGTCCGATCTGCATTTTTTTTCGGCTAGCATGCTGACCCATTCATTTTTATTATGCAGAAAATGCAGACAGCGCACGGATGTGATCCATGTGCTGTTCACATCCGTGTGGCCATTTCAGAAATGATAGACCATGTACTATTCTTGTCCATTTATCGGGCATGAAGAGGCAGCTCTAGTTTGGTGGGGCAGCCAGCTCTAGGAAGAGTCCTGGCTGTTCCAAACTTCTTGTATTTAAAAATTATGGAGGCCCGGATGCTCTTGGGAACTTTCAGTGCAGCAGAAATTTTTTGTCCCCTTCTCCAGATCTGTGCCTCCACACAATCCTGTCTCTGAGCTCTACAGGCAGTTCTTTCCGCCTCATGGCTTGGTTTTTGCTTTGATATGTCGGCTGTGACACCTCATATAGGAAGGGGTGTATCTTTCCAAATCATGTCCAATTATCCATTTCTTAATTCTGAAGATAAAGTACTTTTAATCCATATAGAAATGAGCAGTTATGTGCACTGAGGGCAGGCCCAAGCCACTCAGTGCACCCCTGCTCCTCCTGCTTCCTCTACCAGCCCTTCCCTCCCTTTCTTGATTAAGACTTCAGGTTCCTGCCTAGTCATCTTGCCTGGCCTTGTCTATCAAGAAGGAGCCCATATATACACTGTAATGGGACCGCACATGTGCTTGGCTGGTATATGTAGAGACCCACATCCTCTACTGTATTAGTACATTTCTCAGCAGATTTGCATACAACTAAGTGTTGTACTTATTTTTTTAATGATGACCCCACCTATGATAGAGGTAGCCACGGTTCAGACTGCAGCATGCTCTAGTTCTATCATTTCAGAGCATTATTCACCCTAAAACCTCACTTGTCTGTGTGACTTATGTCCAGTTTTTTATGAGACCTCCCATTATCATGCCTGAAGGAGAACCAAAATTAAAGTCATAATTACGCCCCATTCACACAACTGTATTTTTGGTCCACATCCCATACGCATTTTTTGCTGACCCATTCATTTCGAGGAGGTCACTGTCAAGGTAGTGGGGTGCTGTGAAACTCACTGTTAAAGGGGCGGGCTGCTGTGAAGGTCAAAGTTAAGGGGATGGGCTGCTGTGTAGATCCCATTTCAAGGAGCGGGGCACTGTGGGGGGTCAGTCTTAAGGGGTGAGGGGCTGTGGAGTTCACTGTTAAGGGGGCGGGGTGCTGTAGAGGTCATTGTTATGGGGGATATTGTCGATATCTTTTAGCGACACACAGAAACATTAAATGAAATATACCCGTGTGAAGCCAGGTCCTTCTGCTAGTAACTTAATAATGACAGACTGCTGAAACTCACCTGTCTCTACTTTATTCTGCCATTAGTATGGGCAACAAAAAGTTGATAACAGATTCCCTTTAATGTATATATTTATACACCAGTGGTTTTCCACCGACACCACGGAGACATGCCTTATTTTTGTCCCTATTTGATCCCTCACGCCTGTCTATGGATCTGTGAAAACCACCGACACAACACAGGCGTCATCCATGTTTTGTCAGGGTTTTCACGAATTGTTGCTAGGAGATGTTCTGGAACAAATTTTCAGCCTAGCAGTGCACATAAAATACAGATGAGACAAGGGGGGCAAAAATAAACACACAGACCAAACATGGACCCTTCAAGGATGAAGCACAGACCATCTTGTCACAGATGTCATCACAGACATGGACGTATGAAAGAGCACTTGCTGAAGTGTGACAACACATTTTACAGGGAATGTGGGTGTTCTTATACCACACATATTAATATATATACGGTATATGTCTATTATATGTATATGTCTATTATATGTATATGTACTCTATTAACATATACAACACTGCGATCACACATTGAGTGAGCACATTTGAAAAATTCTCTTTATAGCATAACATTTTTTCCTAAATTTTCTTCTCACATAGTATTGGCTATTGTAGTGCCCAGAAAGTGAGGCTACAGATATGATCCAGGGCCTGGAGACAGGGGCGTAACTACCATAGCG
The DNA here is from genome assembly GCA_033119425.1 of Bufotes viridis. Taxonomy (NCBI): domain Eukaryota; kingdom Metazoa; phylum Chordata; class Amphibia; order Anura; family Bufonidae; genus Bufotes; species Bufotes viridis. Next base: position 566,547,676 of record CM065589.1, read on the forward strand.
GCAGACCATGTGACTGCTATGGGGCCCAGGGCAAGAGGCGGCCCAGTCTTAGTTGGGATTATCTCCTCTTCTACTGGAGGTGAAAACTTTGTCAAGACTGTACCCTCTAAGGCCCCATTCACACGTCCGCAATGTTCGTCCGCACCCGTTCCGCAAATTTGCGGAACGGGTGTGGACCCATTCATTTTGAATGGGGACGTGATGGATGCGGAGAGCACACAGTGTTCTCTCTGCATCTGCATTTACGGAGTGCGCCACCGATTTTCCGGCCGGCGGCTCCGCAATAATATGGAACATGTCCTATTTTTGCCCACAATTGTGGACAAGTACAGGCATCTCTATGGGACTGGAGGCAAGGTGTCCGCAACACACTACGGACGTGTGAATGGGGCCTAAAGGAACAAATTTTAGCAAATGAAGCAGTGAAAAAATGGCCAAAGAGTCATTGAAAAGGGTTAGGCAGAAACCCTTCTGTCCTGTGTGGGGGGGCATGGTTTGATCCTTGCTATGGGGCCCTTACTTATTTATGTACACCACTGCCTGGAGAAGCTGGCACTGTACACATGGTGGTGTCATACGGTGCCCGCTTCTTCGACTGTGACTTTAAGCTATCGTTCTTGTATCCTTGGTCCACAAAGGCTTGTTTTGTGCCCATTTTAAAGGGATTATCCCATGACTTATGTAAAAAACGAAAATCAGACATCATATAGTCCATGATGATACCTTTCTAACAAAGTTAGAACCGGCCCTGTACCTCACATGGGTCCAGAGATCTTCACATTCATTGCTCTGCTAGATTTATATCAAGCTGATAGCTCAAGGGGAGGGTCTTTTCTGCTGCAGCTCAGGGGAGTGTCTTTTCTGAGGGGGCGTGTCTCAGCTCTCTCTATCACAGTTTAGGAGGCGTGTCTCAGCTCTCCCTATCACAGCTCAGGAGGCGTGTCTCAGCTCTCCCTATCACAGCTCAGGAGGCGTGTCTCAGCTCTCCCTATCACAGCACAGGAGGCGTGTCTCAGCTCTCCCTATCACAGCTCAGGAGGCGTGTCTCAGCTCTCACTATCACAGCACAGGAGGCAGTTGAAGGATAAAACTGAGCATGTGCGGCCATCTCAGTGAGCAGGTCAAAGAAACAAGAGAAAAACAAACACCAGGTGGCGCTACATTTTATTGAATAACTCAGTGGCTAGGCTAAATTTTTAATTACATGCAATTACAAAAGTATTCAGATGTAGGTGCTGGTTTGATAACTGTAGAATATTTTTGTGGGACTTAAAGAGGACCTTTCACCACTCCTGTGACTATTCCTATGACTCTATGTTCTGCTATTCCTTTATTATTTCTACTAGATGTTATGAATGAATTGCTATTATCCTTCAGTAAGGGTACAGAGGGAGGTAACCAGTTGGGGTGTGTACCTGCACAGATTGACTCTATCCAATGAGTGCTGCCATTTTCAGTCTTTGCAGGTACCCCCCCCCCCCCAACTGGTCACCTCCCTCTGTGTCCTTACTGCAGACTGCTAGCAATTCATTCATAACTTCTAGTAGAAATAATAAAGGAATGGTACACCATAGAGCCATAAGAATAGATGTTCCAGAAGTGTTATTACATGGGGAATGCATGCAGCTATTAAAACAGTCATGTCAGGAGCGGTGACGGGTCCTCTTTTAGTCTAGAGTCATCATATTTAAAGATTAGCCAGTTTAAATGAATGGTGGCGAGTAGGGATTTCTTTTAATAAGGGCCATTAGCATAAAGTAAGTCCTGGCATTGTTATGTATATGCCACCAGGCTGTCGTTTTTTCTTTAGATACTAAAGGGTCCCTGATATCTCTTATCGGGTAGTTCTAATGAGCCTGGCCATGGCAGATGGTTCAGGCTGGTCACACAAGCTGTTTATGGGGGGCTTGAGACGCTCGGTCACCACATTACTAGTTAATGATAACTTAAGACACATGTGCCTCTTGGAGAAGAATCAAAGAGCCGCAACAGAAATGGAAGATGAAAAGTAGAGAAAATATACGAGAAAATAATTTACACTCAATCATATCATTGAGTCCAAAAGATGCCATCCGTCCCTGAGCCTGCAGATTATGGTCCGGAGCTCAGGCTTTACCTCGTAGAGGATTCCCTAGTCTACAACACTAACTAAGGCCTCATGCACACGACCATAGGTGTTTTGCGGTCCGCAAACACGGAAGCTGTTCCGCGTTCAGTTCCACAATTTGCGGAACGGAACGCAGCCCATTGTTGAAATGCCTATTCTTGTCCGCAAAACGGACAAGAATAGGACATGCTATATTATTTTTGCGGGGCCACGGAATGGAGCAAAGGACGGAGACAGAGCACGGAGTGCTGTCCGCATTTTTTGCTGCTCCATTGAAGTGAATGGGTCCGCGCCCATACCGCAAAATATGCGGCTCGGACGCGGACCCAAAATACGTTCGTGTGCATGAGGCCTAAGGCAGCATTCACATCACTGTTTGGTTGTCCGTACTTCTGATCCGTCAGAAGAACAGACGGAAAAAAAAATCCTACACAAGGTTTTTTATTTCCATCAAAAATAACAGATCTCAGACGGAAATGGCAAAAAATTGATGCAAAATGTGCATAACTGAGCATAATGGAGGCTTATTTGACGAATCAGAAGAACGGAAAACCAAATGGCGATGTGAACCCGGCCTAACCTGTCAATCTTGTGGGCAGGGGGAAGTTAGGAGGTTTCCAGCTTTGAATGTTTTTTTGTTTGACAGCAAGTAGAGGTGTTGGGAACTGGAAATAATTCATAGGGGGAGATTTATCAAAACTGGTCAGTTTCTGAAAAAGCAAAATGTACGTGAAATTTGTGAAATCTCATACGCCTTGCTGGTACTGTATTAGGCTGCAGGTTTTCCACGCGAGAATCCATGCAGAGAAACTGCTTGTAATCCACAACGCGTGCAGGTGGTCTTATACGGTGCCCTCTGCAAGCATGGCTCTGACGCGTGGAGCACATAAGTGATCCAGGGCAATTCTCTAGCTCCGTTCCTCCTGGAGATGTTCGGTATGTTACTTCGTTCCTTCTCGTGCGTCGTTCATATCATTACTTCTGACATTAGAAATAGGAAACATTGATGACATCTCCAATATACTGATCCAGGTCACACTTCATGTGCAGACCTCTGTGTCTCCATACTCCATTGAAGTCTCCCATGATTTGAATGACAATTCCCCTGCCTTCTGCTGAGACCGATGATGTCATCAGGCCACATGTCTGACCGCAGCTGACCATTCTCTTACTTTTTTCACTTCCCATCTATGAACCCTGCCTGACCTTACACTGCCTTCTCACACCATATTGAAGTGCCAGCTCCGTTGGTGAACGCATTGTTAGGCAAACAATACAAGGACCTTTCCGGGGTTTATTAGGGAAAGATCTCCATTCAGGGCAACCTCTTAGAATCGTCTTTTTAGCACTGTGCATTAACCCAATAATAACCAGAAGGCTTTAACAGGTCCTACGGTACTTCTTGTAGTACTTCTCGTCCTGTGATATGATATCTTCCCTGGTGGTGCTCTGGTTGATAAAGTCAGGCATGGGATTCAGCCAGTTCCCTCAGGTTCTCCAGAGCCGGATCGGAGACCCGTGTTACCGGCTGAATCCCTATCCGACGCTCCGGAAATGAGCGCTTCCATTCTATAGTTTAGCTCCTTAGGCTTTTTAAAAGTTGGGTGCTATGTGTGTGTAGTGTATGTATGGTGTATTTATGTATGTGTACCATGTATATGGTGTATTTATGTGTGTGTACCATGTATATGGTGTATTTATGTATGTGTACCATGTATATGGTGTATTTATGTATGTGTACCATGTATGTGGTGTATTTATGTATGTGTACCATGTATATGGTGTATTTATGTGTGTGTACCATGTATATGGTGTATTTATGTATGTGTACCATGTATATGGTGTATTTATGTATGTGTACCATGTATATGGTGTATTTATGTATGTGTACCATGTATATGGTGTATTTATGTATGTGTACCATGTATATGGTGTATTTATGTGTGTGTACCATGTATATGGTGTATTTATGTATGTGTACCATGTATATGGTGTATTTATGTATGTGTACCATGTATATGGTGTATTTATGTATGTGTACCATGTATATGGTGTATTTATGTATGTGTACCATGTATATGGTGTATTTATGTGTGTGTACCATGTATATGGTGTATTTATGTATGTGTACCATGTATATGGTGTATTTATGTATGTGTACCATGTATATGGTGTATTTATGTATGTGTACCATGTATATGGTGTATTTATGTATGTGTACCATGTATATGGTGTATTTATGTATGTGTACCATGTATATGGTGTATTTATGTATGTGTACCATGTATATGGTGTATTTATGTATGTGTACCATGTATATGGTGTATTTATGTATGTGTACCATGTATATGGTGTATTTATGTATGTGTACCATGTATATGGTGTATTTATGTATGTGTACCATGTATATGGTGTATTTATGTATGTGTACCATGTATATGGTGTATTTATGTATGTGTACCATGTATACGGTGTATTTATGTATGTGTACCATGTATATGGTGTATTTATGTATGTGGTGTATTTATATATGTGTACCATGTATATGGGGTATTTATGTATGTGTACCATGTATATGGTGTATTTATGTGTGTGTACCATGTATATGGTGTATTTATGTGTGTGTACCATGTATGTGGTGTATTTATATATGTTGCATATATATGGTGTATTTATGTATGTGTACCATGTATGTGGTGTATTTATATATGTGTACTGTGTATATGGTGTATTTATGTATGTGTACGGTGTATATGGTGTATTTATGTATGTGTACCATGTATATGGTGTATTTATATATGTGTACCATGTATATGGGGTATTTATGTATGTGTGCCATGTATATGGTGTATTTATGTGTGTGTACCATGTATATGGTGTATTTATGTATGTGTACCATGTATATGGTGTATTTATGTATGTGTACCATGTATATGGTGTATTTATGTATGTGTACCATGTATATGGTGTATTTATGTATGTGTACCATGTATATGGTGTATTTATGTATGTGTACCATGTATATGGTGTATTTATGTATGTGTACCATGTATATGGTGTATTTATGTATGTGTACCATGTATATGGTGTATTTATGTATGTGTACCATGTATATGGTGTATTTATGTATGTGTACCATGTATATGGTGTATTTATGTATGTGTACCATGTATATGGTGTATTTATGTATGTGTACCATGTATATGGTGTATTTATGTATGTGTACCATGTATATGGTGTATTTATGTATGTGTACCATGTATATGGTGTATTTATGTATGTGTACCATGTATATGGTGTATTTATGTATGTGTACCATGTATATGGTGTATTTATGTATGTGTACCATGTATATGGTGTATTTATGTATGTGTACCATGTATATGGTGTATTTATGTATGTACCATGTATATGGTGTATTTATGTATGTGTACCATGTATATGGTGTATTTATGTATGTGTACCATGTATATGGTGTATTTATGTATGTGTACCATGTATATGGTGTATTTATGTATGTGTACCATGTATATGGTGTATTTATGTATGTGTACCATGTATATGGTGTATTTATGTATGTGTACCATGTATATGGTGTATTTATGTATGTGTACCATGTATATGGTGTATTTATGTATGTGTACCATGTATATGGTGTATTTATGTATGTGTACCATGTATATGGTGTATTTATGTATGTGTACCATGTATATGGTGTATTTATGTATGTGTACCATGTATATGGTGTATTTATGTATGTGTACCATGTATATGGTGTATTTATGTATGTGTACCATGTATATGGTGTATTTATGTATGTGTACCATGTATATGGTGTATTTATGTATGTGTACCATGTATATGGTGTATTTATGTATGTGTACCATGTATATGGTGTATTTATGTATGTGTACCATGTATATGGTGTATTTATGTATGTGTACCATGTATATGGTGTATTTATGTATGTGTACCATGTATATGGTGTATTTATGTATGTGTACCATGTATATGGTGTATTTATGTATGTGTACCATGTATATGGTGTATTTATGTATGTGTACCATGTATATGGTGTATTTATGTATGTGTACCATGTATATGGTGTATTTATGTATGTGTACCATGTATATGGTGTATTTATGTATGTGTACCATGTATATGGTGTATTTATGTATGTGTACCATGTATATGGTGTATTTATGTATGTGTACCATGTATATGGTGTATTTATGTATGTGTACCATGTATATGGTGTATTTATGTATGTGTACCATGTATATGGTGTATTTATGTATGTGTACCATGTATATGGTGTATTTATGTATGTGTACCATGTATATGGTGTATTTATGTATGTGTACCATGTATATGGTGTATTTATGTATGTGTACCATGTATATGGTGTATTTATGTATGTGTACCATGTATATGGTGTATTTATGTATGTGTACCATGTATATGGTGTATTTATGTATGTGTACCATGTATATGGTGTATTTATGTATGTGTATTGTGTATGTGGTGTATTTATATATGTGTACCATGTATATGGTGTATTTATGTATGTGTATTGTGTATATGGTGTATTTATGTGTGTGTACCATGTATATGGTGTATTTATGTATGTGTACCATGTATGTGGTGTATTTATGTATGTGTACTTTGTATATGGTGTATTTATGTATGTGTGTACCATGTATGTGGTGTATTTATGTATGTGTACTTTGTATATGGTGTATTTATGTGTGTGTACCATGTATATGGTGTATTTATGTATGTGTACTTTGTATATGGTGTATTTATGTATGTGTACCATCTATATGGTGTATTTATGTGTGTGTACCATGTATATGGTGTATTTATATATGTGTACCATGTATATGGTGTATTTATGTATGTGTACCATGTGTATGGTGTATTTATGTATGTGTACCATGTATATGGTGTAGTTATGTATGTGTACCATGTATATGGTGTATTTATGTATGTGTACCATGTATATGGTGTATTTATGTATGTTGCATATATATGGTGTATGTATATGTAAACGTGTCGTGATGCCGCGTGCCCGACGTTGAGTAGGGAACCTGTTGTTAAAAATTTGAATCCCACCCCTGGGTAAAGGGCCAAAAATTATTATTATTAGTGAGCAGAAACACTGCAAGGATAGATAAGAGGTCACTTCTTTTATGTGTCCTCGTGTAATATTGTTGCTAGTGTGAACAGAACCTTACATTCATCTGAATAGGTAACACAACATTTCCACTGCAGGCGAAACAGGTCACGCTCCCTGGTGATAATGAAGGCAACTGCCTATTTCAAAGGAAATCCTAACACCCAGCGATCAGATGCAGTTAGAGATGCTGCGTATGTTCTGACCTTTCCAGGGGGAAAAATGTAATATTACATGGCAGCCATTCAGATGAATAGCCGTCCATGTAATGCAAAGCAGGCCTTCCTCTATGGCAACCACAATTAAAGGGGTTGTCCCACTAAAAATATTCTACAGTTCTCAAGTCAGAACCTTGATCTGAACACTTTTGTAATTGCATGTAACTAAAAATTTTGCATAGCCACTGAATTATTCACTAAAATGTATCTGTATAGCGCCACCTGCTGTTTGTTTTTTTCTTATTTCTTTGACCTGCTCACTGAGATGGCCGCACATGCTCAGTTTCATCCTTCATCTGCCTCCTGAGCTGTGATAGGGAGAGCTGAGACACGCCTCCTAAACTGTGATAGAGAGAGCTGAGACACGCCCCTTAGAAAAGACACTCCCCTGAGCTGCAGCAGAAAAGACCCTCCCCTTGAGCTGCCAACTTGAAATAAATCTAGCAGAGCAATCAATGTGGAGATCTCTGGATCCATGTGAGGTACAGGGCTGGTTCTACCTGTGTTAGATATAGACAGTTATGTACAATATGATGTTTGATTTTCAATTTTTACATTAGTCATGGGATAACCCCTTTAAGAGGAGCTGTCACCTCTCCTGACATGTCTGCTTTACTAACTACTTGCATTCCCCATGTAATAATAATTTAGGAGCATCTATTTATATATATTCCTCTGTTATTCCTGCTAGAATTTTATGAATGAAGGCCCAGGTGGGTGTTACCAGTTGGGGGAAAGGGTGTTCCTGTACTGTCTGACATTATCCAATCATGTCAGACTATGCAGGGACCCCCCCCCCCCCCAAACTGGACCTTCATTGCAGACAATTCATTCATAAACTTCCAGCAGGAATAATAGAGGAATGGTACAATATAGAGTCATTAGAATAGATGCTTCATAATTTTTACTACATGGGGAACATAATTAGTTACTAAAACAGATATGTCTGGAAAGATGACGGGTGCTCCTTATGAAGAATCAAGTGGATGTTTTCCGAAAACATGGAGTATTTTGGAAACTGTTCAGAATTGCTGTTCTCGGCAATGACAAGTTAATTAAGATCGTTTTGGAACAGTAATGTATTTAAACTGTACATGTGAACAAAGCATTCATTTGTTATTACATAGCTACCAACTGTTCCCAATTCTGCCAATGCAATAATTACAGTGGTGGAACATGGTGTTTTGGCACCCGCAACAAAGACCCAGTCCTGCTCCTCTCAGCCTAGGCCTCAGCTCATAGGCACTGACTATTCATGTGTCTGTGTTTGTATTTATGGTGATGCTCCAGATTTAATTAAAAAAATCGAATTGCCTGCTAAACGTCATTCATGAGAGATTTACGTGGCTGCTGTCTCCAGAAGAATATTGGCAAATAATGTTTCATGTGTAGTTGTAGTGTGGCCGTCATCCTTCCCCTCTTCGAGTGAGCACATCTTTCCAAGCAGTCACGAAATATACTCTGCATTCCTTCATTTGGCCATCAGGGGCGTAGCTAAAGACTCATGGGCCCTGCTGCTAGAGTTCAGCTTGGGCCCCCCTTCACACAGTGCTGTGTGGCCTTCATGCTGCCTGATGCAAAAATTGAAACAGATTTTCCCCCCTATGCCAAATTCTTGACCTAACCCCTTCCTCAGGCCAGAGGTGTAACTTGACCAGCATGCAATGTCTTCTTATGCAGCACAAGGGTCTTTGTGCCCCCTCAGGCACCTGCTGCCTCTGCACCCCCTATGGCTACGCCCCATCAGGAAGGTCCATCAGCAATGGAGTTATCTCTCTGCCAATGACAGGGGTGGACTGGCCATAGACCCTTCTGGGAAATTTCCTGGAGGGCCAATGCCCACAGGGCTGCCTGAGCCTTCCTCACAGTTGCCGGCCATGGTAAGTAATGATCTGAGGCTCCTCCTGACTCTTGAATTCAACTGTATTGCCATCCTGAAGCAACATAGGAGGACAGAACGTGGGAGCTGATCCTGGCCATAAAGAGGCGATTTTTGGGCAGGTATTTTGTGCTGCTGGGGCTATATTTTGTTAAACACTGTGGTATTTGTCTATGCTTGGGTGGCATAATGTGCCGCAGTATGGCATTGTTGGCCCTGACTACTTGTGTTGGCCCTGCCTTCTGTTAGTCTGACATAGGGGCCACTTAATATGGTGGATTTGGTGATCTCTGTAATGGAGACACCCCTTTGCTCGGTTTTCCTTCCTTTGAGGGATATCTGGCTTTCATTGTGTTGTAGACCCATAACTGGGGCTCCACATTTATTTTGCATATTTCTGATAGTCTAGACCCGACTACAAAATGGGGTTACTTTTAGTTTTTTTTTCCAGGGCCACTTTAAGTTCCTAGCCTGAAAGTGGGAAGATGATTTGGGGGTTGCCATCTCTGGGCCTGAGGCCCTAAAGATATGTACCTTGACACACACACACAATATGTCCTTGGCATCCCAAGCGAAAGAGAAGAACTATAAAGTATTAACAAGGTGGTATTATTCCCCGGTAGAGGTACGTCGTGTGTACCCTTCAGTTTCAGAGGCATGTTGGCATTGTGGTAGTGAACGGGGTACTATGTTACATATTTGGTGGGCTTGCCCTGATATTAATAGGTTTTGGGAAAACGATCTTCGGATCTACGGGCACTATTCAGGGAGGGGGTTAACTAATACTCCTCAGTGCACTCTCTTTTCTCTCATACCTGGAACATTGGCACAAGTCAAATTGACCATTCTGCGACATTTATTAGTGGCAGCTAGAATGGTCATCCCCAGACATTGGAGGTCTCTAGCGTCCTCTCTACATGAATGGACAGAGGAAGTCAGGCACCTCCGTAGATTGGAAGAACTAGTCGCGGCCGCACACAAATGCTCTTCTGCATTTTTAGCATTGTGGAGCCCATGGATGGTATTCACTTCTCTGCTTCCAAGTCGTTTACAAAAGGGTCTTCCAGCGAACTGCCCTCATGGGAGATCCAGTGGTTTTACAGAGGGGGGAGGAGAACTGTTGTTGTGAGGGGATATATATATATATATATTTTTAAAAAAAATTCCCCTCTCTCTATTCGTTTTCCTCATTTTCTTTCTTTCTCCTTTATGTTGGAATTTCTCTTCTTTACTCTTTCTCTATGCTAAGTTTTAATCCTGTTCCTAATCAAATCACCATTGAGAATGGTCAATTTATAGTCCACAGGGTCTTTTGAGGGATTTTCTATATGTAGGTAATTCTCAGTTTTTAATTTGAAGACCAGACTACTGTCAAGGATTTGTTTCTTTGGGTTAGTGACTGCATTTAAGCAAGAACCGCGCGCTAATATGATGTTATTTAAGCGTAAGCTGTCTCTAGCGGAAGTAGGAACAGAAGGCGATTCGAACTTTGCAGTTGAGTATGAGTAAATGGCATGCAGTCAAGGTTGTTTTCAGATAACACTACTCTGACCAGACAATACATGTTTTCATTGTATCGTCTTGTATTTTCTGTATTGATAAAACTGTAATGAAATCAGATTATACTTAAATTCCCAGCCTGCCCCTGGAAATGGAAACTAAGGGCATGTACACATACAGCATAAATGCTGCAGATTTTCTGTCCAGATTTTGCAGGTAGAAATAGTATTACAGTAACAGTAATTGACCAACTCTCATCCACGCACTGCGGAAAAAAATGACTGATGCTGAACTTCAGTGCTGATTTTAAAATGGCAATATTATTATTTATTATTAAAGCGCCATTCGTTCCATAGCGCGGTACATATGATAAGGGAAGCACATACATGATACAGACAATGGCACTAAGCATAAACAAGACGGGTTACAGACTGGTACAGAATGAGAGAGGGCCCTGCCCGCCAGAAGGACACAGTAGGAGAGGGCAGTATCACAATCGAATTGACAGATCTTGCAGAATTTCACCAAGGATTTCACCTGGTCTGATGCATAGGGGCGACGTTCATGGCAAATCCGCAGCAAAATCCATGACAGATTCACATCCAAAATATTTAATAATAAGAGGAAAATACCAGCTCACCAATGTCTCTTACAGAAGCCTCTGGCTGCTCAGGTACTTGTAAGGAGGAATAATAGAATTGATCCGGCGTCAAGTAAAATCCAATTTATCAAGAAATATTAAAACATTTTCTCCCGTGAGACGCCTGGACCACATGCGGTGAAAATGTGTTGGTCCAGGAGTCTCGCGGGAGAAATTGGATTTTACTTCACGCTGGATCAATTCTATTATTCCTCCTTACAAGTCTGGATGTACACTAAAAGCATACCGTATATTTTACTGAAAATCAAAGGATATTCCTTATTGCAGGTTGGCAGGTTTAGACTCTTCAGGAAATACATATTTGTGGGTGTAGAAAAAAAAGGGCATCTGTCAGCAGATCTGTACGTATGACACTGGCTGACCTGTTACATGTGCACTCGGCAGCTGAAGGCATCTGTGTTGGTCCCATGTTCATATGTGTCCTCTTCGCTGAGAAAAATTATGGTTTAATATATGCAAATGAACCTCTAGGAGCAACGGGGGCGTTGCCATTACACCTAAAGACTTTGCTCTCTCTGCAACTGCTGCGCCCTCTCTACTTTGATTGACAGGACCAAGCAGTGGAAACATGATGACACCAGGCCCTGTCATTCAAAGTGCAGAGGGTGCGGCAGTTGCAGAGAGAGCAGAGCCTTTTCCCAGCTCACGCCTGGTCTAAAAAGGGGGCGTGGTGTGGGCGGCCTAATAAATGACGTTGTGTTTTAGTGATGCGTTATAGGGTACAATTATTTGTAGTCTTAATAATAGTATTGCTGGACATGGTATGACATCACTGATGTATGTAGGGAAGTAGATTGGCCTTAATGAAAAGATCTTTTCTCTACTTGGAAAGACGAATTTCATGAAAAATTGGATTCGCCGCGAAGCCGAATTTCCTCGTGCTTCGCTGTAATAAAATCATATTTACCTTATCCATTTGATTGCAACCAGCCGGCTGCTGCCATCTTGATTAAAGATCTCGCACGAAATCCTGTGTGCGGTGACATATGACGTCATCACGGGCCGCACAAGCTTTGGCACTAGATCTTAAATCAAGATGGCGGCGGCCAGTTCGTCGGGATCCAAAGGATGAGGTAAGTATGCATTTATTTTATTTTTCCACACTGTGTTATTGCTGTCAGATGCCGCGACCAGCTATGAACGTGGCATCTAAGGGTTACAATGATGGGGAGCGGCGCAATTGACGCTCCCTGTCATTTCACCCACTATTTACAAAAAAAATGCACTTTGTGATGGAGTACGGTAATTCGTCACAAGGCAAACATTTTTGTACAATTCAGTGAAGCAGCCGAATTGAATTTTCTAATACTTCGCTCATCACTGGACATAATGCATCCATTATATGAATTTTTCCTTTAGCAATTTCCCCATGTACATACATTGCCACTGTCCCCCTCTCTTCCAGATATCCTTGTATTATTTTCAAAAGACAACTGTTTGTCAGTAGCATAACCTGAAAGAAAAGAATGGACACCCACCCGTCATAATATTCATAGTAACTCTTCCTAATAACCACACATTATAGAAGATTAAGGGCTTCTTCCCTACATAAAATGTATGTTAGGAAATGGCTCACTTTTTGGTCGCCCTGGAGTGGTGCTCTAGTCGGTATAAATCACCCGTTCAATTCGGATACAAAAGTGCTTGGAAAAGGACTGGCACTCTAACTCAATGGAATCACATAGAAATAACAATGTATACAATTTGTAAATAGTATATCACATTTATTGGCTAAAAAGTAAAGATAAAATTACGCTGCAAAATTAAAACACACTAAAAAACAAATATACATAATCGGTGTTTGTTATAGAAATTGGTCTGTATAAAATAGATAGTCCGGTTCCCTTAATCAGAATATCCTGATCATAAAACAGAGGCCCGAATGTTAGGTAGTAGGTTACAGCATGGATATAGTGGATCCCTTCTGATGCAGGTCTCCAATAAAGTGCATTAATTATTTGTAACGATGATAGTTTGCTGTAAAGTTAGTATGGTTAGTCCAGTGTCTCAAAAAGATAGCTTTACACCTTCCAAGGCCATTTAGCAGTATAAGATGGAGAAACTGCTATTGCTTAATCATTGTAGGTGGAGGTATATTTCAATTATGTCCCAAATTATATGAATAAAGGTGGACTACTCAGCTAAGTTACAATCAGTTACTTTGTTGAATGTTGAGCAATCAAAGATGTCACTTTATAAATAGTTCAGGGTCAGAGACTGTATGGAAAAAAATGATCTTTTACTCACAGTTTGATCGGTAGGCAATCCTGCTGTGGCGTCCCACGTGGGTGCGCTTACCTAGCTTGTTGTGAGTCTTTCTGTGCGGTCTTCGGGATGTCAGAGAGCGGTTTAGGCCATATTGGCAAGCGGATTCAGCCAAACTTCGGGCTGCGCTGGATGTTGGCGTTCCACGTGATCTGCTTTACATCTTGCGAGACACGGGATTTAGGAGCAATGTTAATATGTCTCTGATCCAACCGATATTTTTGAAGCGCTTCAGATTATTAGAATTTCAGCAATAATACAGTCTTCTGCGAGTGGAATAAGGAAGCTACCAGACGCGTTTCGGGGTACACTTTCCCCCTCTTCAGTGGCTACACTCGCACTTCGTAGTTCCAGTCTTTTATTTTCTAATCTGGTTAACTTAAATATAGCTGGGCTGGATCGAAGATGCCCATTATTCCTTTAATCGTCTCCATGCGATTTTGATGCGTTTTTTGGGTTTGCCATGCGTTTTTTTGTATATATGCATTTTTTTGTCTATATTTGCAAAATAAAGGTATAATCATATTCCATAAATATTAAATAAATATTAAATAAATTAACACAAAAAAAAAATTAAAAATATAAGATATACATAAACATAGTACTATAAAGAATGTATCCTATCATAAATTCTCATTTGCTTGCTTGTATTGATATTATAATTCCTTTTTATATAATTTTACTTTTCATAGCAGATTCTTTTCTTTTCTTAATAAAGCATAAATAATGGTATTCTATACTGGTTTCTATGGTACATTTTCATCTAAAAATTATATTTATCCAACTCTGGAATTATGTAAGCATTTTGGCAGATCTAGGGTTATATTCACATATTGTAGACATTCTAAAGGGGAACTTCTGAAGAGGTCTTGTATTATCTTCAAAAGACAACTGTTTGTCAGAAGCATAGCCTGAAAGGAAAGAATAGACACCCACCCGTCATAATATTCATAGTAACTCTTCCTAATAACCACACATTATAGAAGATTAAGGGCTTCTTCCCTACATAGCAGGTGCATTTGTCAAGAAGCATTATTTCTTTAGACATGATCCATGCGTACCCTAATTGCTTCCGTGTTTTCCATACTGAGTCATTTCATGGTACTTTTTCCTTAGTTCTGTTTAGTAATATATTTTAATTAACGGATCTGTACATTGTCATGATGTCAGGAGGCCCATGGACTGCAGCCACAGAAAATTATCTCATTTTATTCCAAAGAAAATCACAGAAGAAAGAACTTCCATTCTGTTTTATTATGTTACCCTCTAACACTGGTGGCAGCACCAGAATGTGGGCAGCAATGGTGGCGGCGACAGGGCACAGAGAAATGAACACTTCCATTGTTCATCTCCATCTCCTCAGGACAGCGATATAGATGGCTGTGCTGCGGACGGGCAGGGGAGGGAGAGGATTCTTCCTTCCCTGTTCCGGTGATAGGCTGCAAGCCTTGTGCCGGCAGCCTATCAGAGGTTGGCGCAGGCGGCGTGTTGACGTCTTCGCTTCTCCTCAGCCGTACAGCGCGTGACAAAGGCCGGAAGAGACCTGCATCGCATCGCTGCCATGAAGGTAAGTATAAGTGTTTTCGTATTTTTATAAGAGGCACTTGTTATTGGCACATGATGTGGGGGGGGAGGGGGGGTTGGTAAGAGGCACTTGTTACTGGCACACGATGGGGGGGGGGAGGCACTTGTTACTGGCACATGATGGGGAGAGGCACTTTTACTGGCACATGTTGGGGGAGAGGAGAGAGGCACTTTTTACTGGCACATGATTGGTGGGCGAGGAGAGAGGCACTTGTTACTGGCACATGATGAGGGGGGAAGAGGCACTTGTTACTGGCACATGATGAGGGGGTAGAGGCACTTGTTACTGGCACATGATTGGGGGGAAAGGCACTTGCTACTGGCACATGATTGGGGGGAAAGGCACCTGTTACTGGCACATGATTGGGGGGGAGAGGCACTTGTTGCTGGCACATGATTGGGGGGGTTGGCACTTGTTACTGGCACATGATTGGGGTGCATCTATGGGGGTACTTCTTACTGGCACATTATTGGGGGCACTATTGGGGACCACAGCGGTACAGTATTGGGGGTAGTAGGATGTTTTGTGCAGAAGATGGGAGGATGATGGAAAAATAGTAAACTAAGATTTTTTTTGTCAAACTTCAGAGACGAAAAATGGTTGTTAGGTCTGAAAGGAGAAGATGAGGAAAGAGAACATCTACATCAAAGGAGACGTCACTGGAGACGTCACTGGAGACGTCATAAGTATAAGTGTTTTTTTATTTTTATAAGAGGCAGTTGATACTGGGACATGATGGGGGGTGTAACAATGGCAGTTGGCTACGACAACTGTCGCAGGCTACGACAGCTTCTGTTGTATCTTGTAGGAGCCGCAGTTGTCCTGGTACCTTAAGGGTTAATGCACGCCCCTGATTCCGCCCTCTCTCCAATCCTGGCCAGGCACCACCTTTATAAGGGTGCTTCCCTCTTCCTGCAATGCCTGAGCAATATTGTACTTCCTACAGCTAAGGCTCCTGTTGTTCCTGCATTCAATATCCTGCTTATGACCTCTGCCTGTATCCTGACCTCGTCTCTGCTTGATCCTCTTGTTCCTTGCTGCTCTCAAGTTAAAGACCCGGACTGTCGACCACGCCTCTGTCTGCTGTGCAGATCGTTACACCAGCTACACCTGGATTAACTCAGCTCTGCTGTTCTCACAGCACTAGCACTGCTATACCGCTTGCTCAGCTCAGCATTATCCTGCGGCTGTCTGCTATATTGCCTGTTCCCCGGTGCTAGCATCGGGGCTTTCTGGCCTGCCCGGCCAGCTGCCACTTAACCGGGACCACTCTTGCGGTAGCGACCTGGTGTCTCCCATGCAGCTTCCGCATCCTGAAGCGGGATAAAGGGTGAAAACCAGGGGGACACTTAGACTCCGCTCCCAAGTTTGGCCCAAAGCCAAACCGGTAAGTGGCACAGCGGGTCCACACCCGTTGATCCGTTACACTTTGCTCAGGCCATGGACCCCGCTGGCAAGCCCAAGCCTGTGGTACAAGATTTATACCGAGAGCTGCAACGCCAGAGTGAACGCCAAGATGCCCTGCTGCAGTGTCTGAACACAATTTCTGCACGTCTGGACGCTCTACCCACTACTGCTCCTGCGGCACTACAGGTCCCAGCAACTCCTGCAAGTTCCATTGCATCGTCTGCATACCAAGGCACGTCTGCTGTCCAACTTCCCTTGCCTCCACGTTACAGCAGTGAGTCAAAGGCCTGCAGAGGGTTCCTGAATCAATGCTTGATCCACTTTGAGCTACATGGAGACAAGTTCCAGTCTGAAGTGGCGTTCATTGTATCTCTGCTCTCTGGAGAAGCTCTTGCTTGGGCTAATCCTATAGCCAGGAAACTGGCTGTGCCTCGTCTGCAGCCTCTGCTCTTCTCCGTCTGCGTCAAGGCGCTAGGACAGTGGGCCAATACGCAATCCAGTTCCGTTCACTGGCCGCAGAACTGTCCTGGAATGGTGAAGCTCAACGAGCCGTATTCTGGGAGGGTCTGAGTGACCGCATTAAAGACGAACTTGCGGGAAGGGACCTCCCTGGCTCTCTGGACGCTTTGATCACATTGGCCACACACATAGACGTGCGGTTTCGTGAACGTTTTTCTCAAGCCACAAGGATGAAGCGGACGTCTAAACTCGCACCTGTCTTCCAGAGGACTGTTCAGACTCCTGCTGCGATTCCGTCTGAAGAGCCTATGCAGGTGAATCGCCTGAAGCTCTCTGATCAGGAGCGCCAGCGACGGCGAGCAGAGAACTTGTGCCTCTACTGCGGTGGAAAGGAACATGTTGTTCGTACCTGCCCCCAGAAGGCAGAAAACTTCAGCGCCTAGGCTCATTGGGAGAAGTGACTCTAGGCGAAAAAGACAATTCTCCCAAACTTCCTAACCCTGTTATGGTGTCTGCTGGGAAAACCAGTATATCGGTACCTGCTTTCCTGGATTCTGGCACTGCCGGGAATTATGTCAATCAAGCCCTGGTGACCCAGTGCCAGCTTTCCACTACCCGTCTGGCGAAGCCTCTGGTGGCAACTATTGTTAATGGACAAACCTTACCCAAACCTATTCAGTTTATCCGGAAGTCTACCTCGCCGGCTGGAGCCGGTTTCTTCTTCGTGTCCAAGAAAGACGGGTCACTCCGTCCATGCATAGATTATCGTGGACTGAACAAGATTACAGTCAAGAACAAGTATCCTTTGCCCCTGATGTCTGAATTGTTTGACCGTATCCGAGACGCACAGATATTTTCTAAATTGGATCTACGAGGTGCATATAACCTGATCCAAATCCGTGAAGGCGACGAGTGGAAGACGGCATTTAATACCCGTGATGGCCACTATGAGTACTTGGTTATGCCATTCGGCCTTTGCAACGCTCCTGCAGTCTTCCAAGAATTTGTAAATGACATCTTCCGGGACCTGTTATACAAGTGTGTAGTAGTGTATCTCGACGATATTCTCATTTATTCAACCGACTTGTCCACTCACCGGAGACAAGTGCGCCTGGTTCTGCAGCGCCTAAGGGAGAATGGTCTGTTTGCCAAGCTCGAAAAGTGTGTCTTTGAGCAGTCTTCCTTACCCTTTCTGGGGTACATTGTTTCCTGCACTGGTCTGCAAATGGATCCCGACAAGGTCTCTGCCATCCTGAATTGGCCCCGTCCTCAAGGTCTCCGTGCCATTCAAAGATTTCTGGGATTTGCCAACTTTTATAGGCAGTTCATCCCAAACTTCTCTTCTCTCACAGCCCCTATTTCTGCGCTGACTAAGAAAGGGGCCGATGCAAAAAATGGACCCCTGAAGCTGAGTCTGCTTTCTGACAACTCAAAGATTGCTTTGCTGCTTCTCCTGTCCTCCATCATCCAGACACTTCCAAACAGTTCTTCCTAGAAGAGGATGCTTCTTCTATTGGTGCAGGTGCAGTCCTGCTACAGAAGACCTCCAAGGGGACATTTGTCTTGTGTGGTTTCTTCTCGAAGCTCTTCTCTTCTGCAGAAAGAAACTACTCCATCGGTGATAGAGAACTGCTTGCTATCAAGATGGCCTTGGAACAATGGAGATACCTTCTGGAGGGGGCTTTGCATCCAGTGGTTATATACACTGACCACAAGAATCATACTTATCTGCAGTCTGCACAGCGTCTTAATCCACGTCAGGCTCGATGGGCACTCTTCTTTGCCCGATTCAATTTCCTTCTGTATTTTCGACCGGCAGACAAAAATGTGAGGGCTGATGCGCTTTCCCGTTCCTTTGACCCAGCAGATCAGATTGAGGAACCTCAACATATCATCGATCCGTCCTGCCTGGTTTCTGTGGCGCCAGTTCGAGTAAAGATATTCCTCCGGGGAAGATTTTTGTTCCGCAAGCCAAGAGGAGGAAGATTCTCTTCTGGGGACATTGCTCCAAGTACGCTGGTCACCCTGGGGTACGTAAGACCCTTGAGTTGCTGTCCCGTCACTACTGGTGGCCGACCCTACCCAAAGATGTCCGGGAATTTGTGTCTGCCTGTACCTCCTGTGCCCACAACAAGGTTTCCCGAACCAAACCAGCAGGGTTGCTACTACCGTTACCCATTCCGGAAGTTCCCTGGCAGCATGTTGCTATAGACTTTATCACAGACCTCCCGTCCTCTGCTGGCTGTTCTGTAATCTGGGTAGTGGTAGACAGATTCTCCAAGATGGCACATTTTATTCCGCTTCCTGGATTGCCCTCTGCTAAGCGACTAGCCTGTCTGTTCTTCGAACACATCTTCCGCCTTCATGGCCTACCTCTGCACATTGTGTCCAATCGAGGGGTACAATTTACTTCCAAATTCTGGAGAGCGCTCTGTGGGCTACTTGAGGTGAAGTTGGACTTCTCTTCTGGATAGCACCCTCAGTCTAATGGGCAAGTTGAACGAGTTAATCAGACTTTGGAGAACTACCTACGTCACTTTGTCTCTGCTCAGCATGATGATTGGGTGCAGCTCCTGCCTTGGGCGGAATTCTCGTACAACAGCCATTCCGGAGAATCCACGGGCTCTTCTCCCTTCTACATAGTGTATGGACTACACCCTCATGCTCCTTTACCCCTGTCCGCATCTTCCAAGGTACCGGCTGCTAATTCTTTGTTCAGAGACTTCCTCAGCATCTGGAGACAGACTAAGGATTCCATCTCTCAGGCTGTTACTCGTATGAAGAAAAATGCGGATACCAGACGTAGACCTCCTCCTCAGTTCTCTCCTGGCGACAAAGTCTGGCTTTCCTCCCGGAACATCCGCATGAAGGTACTCTGTTACGAATTTGCTCCACGGTTTCTGGGCCCGTTTAAGGTCCTTGAGCGTATCAACCGTGTTTCTTTTAAACTCCGGTTGCCTCCTTCTCTCCGGATTCCAAATTCTTTTCATGTATCTCTTCTGAAACCGTTGGTCCTCAACTCCTTTTCCAGGCCTCCCTCCACCTCTACCTCTGTGCCTACTGACGGTGAGCCTGAATTTGAAGTACAGAACATCCTCAATTCCAAGTTTGTTGGTGGTAAGAGGTACTTCCTTGTAGACTGGAAGAATTATGGTCCTGAGGAACTTTCCTGGGAGCCGGAGGAGAATGTACATGCTCCGAATCTTATCAGAAGATTTTTTCAGCGCATCAAGGCCAAAAAGAAGGGGCGTGAGAGGGGGGATACTGTAACAATGGCAGTTGGCAGCCGCCAGCGTGCAGTGCGTCCGACTACGTACCTCAGTCGAGCTGCACGCGGGGCTCCTCCTCTTCGCTGCAGGCACCGGACCCGCTTTCCTGCGCTGTCGCAGGCTACGACAGCTTCTGTTGTATCTTGTAGGAGCCGCAGGTGTCCTGGTATCTTAAGAGTTAATGCACGCCCCTGATTCCGCCCTCTCTCCAATCCTGCCCAGGCACCACCTTTATAAGGGTGCTTCCCCCCTCCTGCAATGCCTGAGCAATATTGTACTTCCTACAGCTAAGGCTCCTGTTGTTCCTGCATTCGATATCCTGCTTATGACCTCTGCCTGTATCCTGACCTCGTCTCTGCTTGATCCTCTTGTACCTCGCTGCTCTCAAGTTAAAGACCCGGACTGTTGACCACGCCTCTGTCTGCTGTGCAGATCGTTACACCAGCTCCACCTGGACTAACTCAGCTCTGCTGTTCTCACAGCACTAGGTCTGCTATACCGCTTGCTCAGCTCAGCATTATCCTGTGGCTGTCTGCTATATTGCCTGTTCCCCGGTGCTAGCATCGGGGCTTTCTGGCCTGCTTGGCCAGCTGCCACTTAACCGGGACCACTCTTGCAGTAGCGACCTGGTGTCTCCCCTGCAGCTGAGTCCAGCTTCTTCATCCTGGAGTGGGATAAAGGGTGAAAACCAGGGGGACACTTAGACTCCGCTCCCAAGTTCCGCCCAAAGCCAAACCGGTAAGTGGCACAGCGGGTCCACACCCGTTGATCCGTTACAGGTGGGGGTGGCACTTGTTACTGGCATATGATGAGGGGGAGAGGAGAGAGGCACTTGTTACTGGGACACGATGAGGGGGGGAGGCACTTGTTACTGGGTCATGATGAGGGTGGGGGAGAAGCACTTGTTACTGGCACATGATGAGGGGAGAGAGGCACTTGTTACTGGCACATGATAAGGGGGGAGAGGCAGTTCCTATTGGCACATGATGAGGGGGGAGACGCACTTGTTGCTGGCACATGATGGGGGGGAGAGGCACTTGTTACGGGCACATGATTGGAGGGGAGAGGCACTTCTTACTGGCACATGATTGGGGGGCATCTATGGGGGCACTTCTTACTGGCACATTATTGGGGACTACAGCGGTACAGTATTGGGGGTAGTAGGATGTTTTGTCCAGAAGATGGGAGGATGATGAAAAAGTAGTAAAATAAGATTTTTTTTTGTCACACTGCAGAGACGAAAAATGGTGGTCTGGTCTGAAAGTCTGAAAGGATAAGATGAGGAAAGAGAACATCTACATCAAAGGAGACGTCACTGGTTGTAAAAGGTATGGGGCGCTGTATTACCCTGTATTTCTGTAGTTATGGGAGCAGGGGAGTAACGATCGTGGGAAGTGCCTCTCCTGAGACCAGGCTCTGGATCCGCCATTGCCCTCTAGGGGTGGGCCTTGTAGCCTCCTGGCTGATGAAAAGAATGCTACTACAATAGTAAAGGTTGACCCCCTACCCATTTCTCTCCCCTTAGCTCCAGGGAACAGTCAATTCCTGAAGTTTATGTATTTGAAGCAGGAATTGGTAAGTGTAATGTTCTTGATGACTGGGTCGAAGCATCTCCAAAAAGACAGGTCTGGTATGTAGTGGTTAATACCTACCAAAAGTGATCCAAGTAGGGACAACAGGTGAAGGGACAACAAGGCCATGGGTGACCAAGACTTATTTAACACGTGGGGAGCAAGGCTAGCATATCTGGTCTGAACAGCCACTGATATCTCTATTCATTATCTTTAGACAGGAGTCAAAACTTTCTCTGTTATTATGTCTATATGACTTCTGAAGAACCTTTGTAGAGTTTGTGCTTCCATCTTGACAATAAATTTAGGCTAATAAAAGATTAAAAGAGGAAAATGTTCCTTCACCTCCCACTGCACATCAGTGGACATGTTATTTCATCTGGTTTATGAGAGTTTCTGCAAAGCTAAACAGATACAAGAGCTAAAAGGTTTTCACCTCTTACCCCCATGGATATTCCAGTTTGTATAAACTGTAACAAATACATGTGAGATAATTCCTACACAGGACATACACATAATCCATTCCTCAGACCAACCAAAGGATGAGCCATAAATGTTTCATGGGTGAAGGAGAAACAAGAGTTTCCAGATCGCAGTCCTGACAGTCGAGAGCTTCACGCAGATGGAGAGGTGGCCATCCAGGCTTATGGCTCCCTCTATTAAAGTCTGTGGAAGATATGGAGAAAGTCAAGCTGTGGAAATGCAAAATATCCTTTGAAGTCCTTTTTGCCCTGCACCATATTGGTATGCAGCAGTGAGCAGGTCTCCCATAAAAAGCCATGCTGTTACAGTCCAGTGATGGCGCAGGCACTGGAGCTTTGCCCATGTTATCATGCAGCCGACAACCCTGCTCTAATGCCTAGATAGGAGATAATTCAAATCCCAGCTGTTTAACCCATTAGATGAAACTTTTAACAATAAAGTGCTAGGAAAAAATCCAAACTAAAAAATAATCAAGTTGTATGAATAAAAACAAGTTGTCCCTTAAAAATTACTTAAAGGGGCTGTTCAGTCAATCCTTTTAAGACTTAGAACAATATAGGTCATACTCCACTGATCTCCCATCTCTCTTGTTCCAACACTTCTTAGGTTACCAGTTGGTCTCCACAAAATTACTTCTCAGCCAATCACTGGCCATAGCAGTGATACCCCCTATGAGTCACGAGACACCAGGAAAATGAGACCAGTGACCCAGTGAGCTTCAGAATGGGAGGGGCAGTAGATTGGTGCAGCTGAGTATGACTTTTTTTAATGCCACTCTGAACCTTTAAAAAAAAAATAGATTGACCAGACATGTTTTTATACCACACAGTGAACCCTGTAAAATAAAATAAAAAATCTCAAATCTCATAGGGCTACATTTATAGAAGAATGGCTTCTGCAATGTGGTGATGAAAATAAAATGCTGCATCCTTATGACCAAACCTAGGATGTGTCTTTCCCTTTCTGCAAAATATTGTGATTGTACAATGTGTGGAGCTAAAGAAAAAAAAATACAATGCAACAGCACTCTGCAAACCAAATAAAGTACAATAATGCCATAGTTATAGAAAATATTCTGGTGCTAACGCTACGCTTATTTTGTAAATTTGAGATTCTTGGCAAATACATTTTGTACAAAATTATTTGGGCCCGTTTGCCAAACGTCAAGGCGATCTCTGTAAGACGGGAACCTAACACTAAATACGACCTGTTATGTGCCATAACGGCCACCATAAAATTCAGGGAGCCATCTGGCACCAGGAGAGGTATAGAGTGGGTTCAGCATGTATGTTGGTACCTGCATTCCCTGGATTTATTGGAGCATAGGCGTGCGCAGCCTATTGCATTAGGGTGTGCACCCTAAAGCACAAACACACGCCGTGTGCGTGTGTGTATGTATATATATATATATATTATATACACACACATATATATACACAAATACACTCTGCATACATACATACTGTAAGAGGGCGCAAGGTTCCGTCATCGACGGAAGGTACGTGTCACCGAGGTTCCTGGCCTCGGTGAGATAAGAGCCGGATTTTTTGTGTCAGCAGCAGCTAGTGCTGCTTGACACATTGATATTTAGTATGGCTACAAAGCCGATCCGGGCCGGCTCTTATTGGGAATAGTCAAGTGCTGGGTGGGAGACTATTCCCCACGGTCCAGGCCGGACTTTTTCCGGGCCTTTAAAAGGCAGCCACCTCAGCAGGTGGGAGGTGATTATCCTGGAAGCTGCTGGTGTGGCTGTGGAGCTCTCAGGGCTGAGAGCAAGAGTCTGCAAACAGGCGTGCAGTCTACCTGGAAGCCGCTGGTGGAAACTTTGCGTGGCCGACCTAACTGCCCGGTGTGAACTAACACCGACCACTCAGGTGACCTTGCTGTGGGACTTATGTTTTTGCCGGGTGTTTTGCCTTGTGTGAACAAGCACTAAAGACTGTTTCTGTTTTGCCTTGTGTGAACAAGCACTAAAGACTGTTTCTGTTTTGCCGAGTGTGAATAAAACACTTCTGCTTTACCCAGAGAACTGTGTACCTTGCCTCTATACTGCGTCCGCAAGCCTGTCTACCAGAGCAATTCCCCACAATACATACAGACCCACACTCATAATTATTATTATAAACAAAAATAAAAGTTATATTACCCCCTGTATAATATATAACTGAGGGGTATCAGGGTACATTATAAAGGGGACAACTGAGGAAGGTTAGCCCTGTAGCAGGGACAGGGTACATACTTTTCTATAATGCGTTATATAACTTATACAGCGGGTCTCAGCCAGGGCACTAGGCAAAATTCTTGTAGACTTTTTCTTGTAGACAGTCCGGATCAGAATAGCTGGGCAAGTTCCAACACTATCACGCCACCGCCGCTGTCCTCACCTCACTAGCAGGCGGGGCACGCAGCGTGACGTCAAACTCTGTCGCCTAGACGGGACCACTCCCAGCCTGCGCCTGCACACACGGCTCTGCCTCCATCGGGTCCGCCCCCACTATGTGAATTACTAGCCACCGCCCGCCGGCAAACCGCAGGTATTGTATTACAGTTCAGCGGCGGCCAGCGTAACAGCCAGTGGCGGATCCAGAGCCTGATCTCGGGAGGGGCAGTTCCAGATTGTTTTGTGGCGGCGGACAGAAAATATTGTGGTGCTTACTTTTTTTTTTTACAATGTGCAGATAGTATTGTACCCCTCCATCCCCCTTCTCCAACCACCCTGCACCCTTACTCGCATAAAACAAGTAATATATATAATATCGCTTACAGTGAATGACTGTAAATACTTACAGTTCTAAAGACTCCAGCAGGCTCAGGATCAGTGCTCTGGGCAGCTGGACTCAGGGCTGAAAGTGGGCACCGCTCTTTAGTTCAGGAAGGAAACCTATAAGATGCACCGGCCCATAAGACTAGGTTTTAGAGGGGGACAATAAGAAAAAAACATATTTTTCATTACACCTCAGGTCAGACCACCGATCAGACCCCCAATGTTAATCAGACCTCAGCTGACAGCCCCAATCAGACCTCCAATCTTAATAAGACCCCAATAAGACCTCAGATCAGACCCCCAATCAGACCTCAGATCAGACCTCAATGTAAATGACCCCCAATCATACCTCAGATAAGAGCCCCATGCCTCTCATCACTCCCATATTAGCCCCCATGCCTCTCATTAGCCCCCAAAAGCAGCCTTTATGCCTCTCAGCCCCCATTATCAGACCTTATGCCTCTCAGCCCCCATTATCAGCTCTTATGCCTCTCAGCCGCCATTGTGCCTCTCAGGATTCTCAGCCCCCATTATCCCATTGCCTCACTGAGTCAGCCCAATTTATGCCTCAGCCCCCTCATATTATGCCTCTCAGCCCATATTATGCCTCTCAGCCCCCCCATTATGCCTCTCAGCCCAATTTATTCCTCATGCCCCCCATTATGCCTCTCAGCCCAATTTAAGCCTCAGCCCCCCATATTATGCCTCTCAGCCCAATTTATGCCTCAGCCCCCCCATTATGCCTCCAAGCCCAATTTATGCCTCAGCCCCCCATTATGCCTCTCAGCCCAATTTATGCCTCAGCCCCCCCATGATGTCTCTCAGCCCAATTTATGCCTCAGCCCCTCATATTATGCCTCTCAGCCCAATTTATGCCTCAGCCCTCCCATTATGCCTCTAAGCCCAATTTATACCTCAGCCCCCATTATGCCTCAGTCCCCCATTATGCCTCTCAGCCCAATTTATGCCTCAGCCCCCCCATATTATGCCTCTCAGCCCATATTATGCCTCTCAGTCGTCTTTGTCCCCCCCCCCCCATTTTATGCCTCTCAGCCCCCAGCAGCCTGGCCATTATGCCCTGATTGCCCCCAGCAGCCTCAGATAAAAAAGATTAAAACAATTACCTTTTCAGCTCCTGGACGCTGCTCCTCACTGGCACCTCCCGAGATCTTCTTCCTCCTGCGACTCACGCTGTGCGCAGCCTTGCACAGCAAACAGCCGAGAACCAGGAAGCGGTGAGTACAGATTCTTCACCGCTTCCTGGTCCTCCGATACTAATCAGGGCTTCCAAAATGGAAGCGCTGATTAGTATTCATCACAGCCTTTAAGGGAAATCAGCGGGCGGGTGGGGCGACGGACCCGGGAGCACGGCTTGATTAGGGCGTGCTCAGGCACACCCGGCACACCCCGTGTGCACGCCTATGTATTGGAGGCCCTTATGGTACCAAAAATGGTAAAAGGTAGAGTGGATCCAGCATACATGTGGAACCTGCTGTCCCTGAATTTTATGGTGGCCGTTATGGCACATAACAGGTAGTATTTAGTGTTAGGTTCCCGTCTTACAGAGATCGCCTTGACGTTTGGCAGACGGCCCCCAAAAATTTTGTACAAAATGTATTTGCCAAAAATCTCAAATTTACAAAATAAGAGTAGCTTTAGCACCAGAATATTTTCTATAACTATGGCATTATTGTACTTTATTTGGTTTGCACAGTGCTGTTGCATTGTATTTTTTTTCTTCATGTTTCTAGCCAAGGCAGCGTGCAACTATGCATTAGAATGTGCTGACTGACCCCCTTTTTCCTGCAGTTGTAATGTGTGGAGCTGATACTGACTGCATACAGCTATACCGATGAAAAAAAGGTTATAACTCTAAAATGTGGCCACACACAAAAAACCATTCAAAGGCTTAAATCCTACCTCTGCTTGCAAACCAATTTATCTGTAGTCTACCAGAGATAAAGTACCCTGCAACATGGTGCATGACCTGTGACATGAAACTGTATTCCACAACCTCGGCTTTGTAGCAGAGTTTGGCTGTTCCTCATCCTGTTTTAAGCCTCCTACACAGCTGTTTCTGTTAATGACTGTGTTTCATTTGTTTCAGTTAATGACTGTGTTTCCACCTACGTATGAAAATAAAGATCATTATCACGCACCAGACTGGTTAATCAAGCACCAGACTTTAATCTTACAAAATCTCTGAATTTCTTCAAGTGTATCTAGAAGAACTGATGCTGTCTTGAAGGCAAAGAGTGGTCACAGCAAGTATTGATGTGATTTAGATTTCTCTTTTGTTCATTCACTTTGCATTTTGTTAATTGATAAAAATAAACTATCAACTCTTCTATTTTTGAAAGCATCCTTAGGGCGCATGCACACGACTGTGTGCTGGCCGGGCCTGTGCTGCAGACTGCAAATTGCAGTCCGCAATGCACGGGCACCGACCGTGGGGCCGCCGCATGCGGATTGTGAACACTTTCACTTGCATGCACTACTTTTTTGCAATGCGGAGGCACGGACAGAAAACCCACGGAAGCACTCCGTAGTGCTTCCGTGGGCTTCCAATCCGTTCCTCCTGAGTAAAGGGTGTGAATACTAATGTCAATGCAATATTAAATTTTTTCCTTTTCAATAAATTAGCAAAGATTTCTAACATTCTGTTCTCACTTTGTCAATATAGGGTATTAAGTGCAAAATCATGGGGAAAAACATTAATTTTTTTTTTATTTTAGCACAAGGGCGAACCATAACAAAATGTAAAAAACGGGAAAGGGTCTTGAAACTTTCCAAATGCACAGTATATGGATTAAAACTACTTTTTTAGACAGACAGATCGCTAAGTGAAAAGTATCATTACATTCACCTGAGCTAGCCCTACAGTGCACTGTGCCTGGTTTATCAGGGAACCAACTACAAACAGTTATAAAGTGGTACCACATCTGAGTCCTGGGGCCTGATAGGTCTTAAAGACAGGTCTAATCTGTCAATCACTGATTTAAGGTGCCCAAGGGGAGGTCCGTTGATCCATGGTGCCCAGCCGCACCCATTACCGTTCGGTGCCCAGCGCCGCCTTCCCTGACTGCAGCGCCGCCTGCCCCCTCCCCCTCCTCCAGATTCCAGATCCCGTGCGTGCGCACAGGCTCACCCTGATGCGCCCGTGCGGACTGCTGGCATCGGCTTCTTTTTATGAAGTGCGCATCAGGCCGGTGCATGCGCACTTCGCAAAAAGAAGCCGATGCCAGCCGTCCGCTCGGGTGCATGAGGCTGAGCCTGTGCGCAAGTGCGGATCTGGAAGCAGGAGGAGGGGGGGGAGAGGCGGCTCAGAGGTGTAGTAGGAGGCGCAGAAGGCAGGGAAGGCGGCGCTGGGCACCGAATGGAGATAGGTGCGGCCGGGTACCATGGATCAACGGATCTCCCCTTGGACACCTTAAATCAGTGATTGACAGGTTATAAAACCTGTTTTTCAGGAAAAAAAAGCCACAAAAAGATTTTATAAGGCCACCTTAGAAATCATAATATTACCCTGGACATGAGCATATGTTTAGCTCACAGGGGTTATAGGTGGTGATAGAATCCCTTTAAGACCCTATAACACTGCCCGATATTGGCATTACGAGTGTCGATGGATGCACACATCTATTGGAGCATGTTTGTACTGACCTGATTATTGCAAACTTTGAATGTGGGAGGAATGATGGCTATTGCAGTTTTGTTCCATTGATTATTGGTAGCAGATCCCTACACAGGGAGATTTGCTGCCAATAATGGTGCATCTTTTATCACCTGATGAAAGGTGCCCATCAGCTGATGAACAAGTGTTTGCTCATTCATCGACTGATTGGCTGCTCAACTATATGAGCCAATTGTTGGGAACATGCATTCCTATGAACGCTTGTTCCTGATCATTAGGCCGAAAATTGTGCAGTCTAATAGGGCTTTACAGACATCCAGCGGTAACATACTTTACCAAAAATAGCTGAGATTGGTTGATAAGGATTCAACAGAGTCAACTGGCACTGTCCACAAAACCAGCTGACAAGAAGCATCTGAGGTTACCTTACATGAAAACCATTCTGCCCAAACCAGCTAGACTGGATAGCAGCTGATGGTTTCGGATTCCCTGTATGAAGAAATATTTGGCATAGCCCTGGCGCAGTGACACTTCAGGGTTGTCATATGGTTAGTTCATTGTCCAGCTGTCAAACTCTGAGAAGTCTTTTTCCCACTTTTCATCTGCTCTGAAATTTTATCTAATTTTATTTAACTCTAATTTCTGACTTTTTTAAATTAATACTGAAAATATTGGACGAAACTAATCAATAATTATGAAAAACTGACCTAATTAAATAAAAAGATGTAAAAAATGTCTGTTTGAATGATTATTTTGCCACCCGATAAGCCAAGCAGTTGATGGAGCAGATACAGAGGTGTAGCTAAAGGCTCATGGGCCCTGGTAAAAGAGTTTGGCTTGGCCTCCCTTCCCTTAGTGCTCTGTGGCCAGGGGCAGGGGTGCACATGGCCTGAAGCAAAAATTGAAATGGAACCCCCCCCCCCCCCTCCCCATTGCCAAATTCTTGATCCAAACCCCTTTCCTCCAGCCAGAGGTGTAAGTTGATCAGCATACACTTTCTATAATACCAGTGTCTTCTTATGTGGCACAAGGGTTTTTGGGCCCCCTCAGGTTCCTGGGCCCGGTAGCATCTGCTACCTCTGCACC
Organism: Bufotes viridis; assembly: GCA_033119425.1. Classification (NCBI taxonomy): domain Eukaryota; kingdom Metazoa; phylum Chordata; class Amphibia; order Anura; family Bufonidae; genus Bufotes; species Bufotes viridis. Next base: position 566,577,740 of record CM065589.1, read on the forward strand.
TATATATCTACGCCCCTGGTTCTGATCTAATCTTCTGCTGTGACAAGACCGGCTGTGTCCAAAACACAATCGTGTTTGTACTGCGACATGTCCCTGTTTATAGGAATAATAAGAAACAAAGGCTTGAGAGCGGGTTTTGTTCTCTCTTGTGAGGGGAACAATAGGCTGGGTAGTAACATGAAGCTAACCATTCTATCCATCTGCCATTGGTAGTGAGCGTGTGTTTATGTGTACACAGGTGCTCGACTTTCATGTGCGCCGCACACACCTCTCGTTCCACACTGCAGGAGATTACATGACAATCTGTATGTTTTTGGACGGGTAATTTACAACACATATAAACTATGTCATAGCCTACTGCTCTTTTACTATACGTTGTTTATATAGTTGTAGAATTGTCAGCAACACTTAAAGGGGTTGTCCAAGACTGGAAGCTAATGTCCATGGAGACATGCACTATGTAAAAGTAAAAAAAAAAGTCATCTGTTCAAATCGTTACCAAGGGTGATGTGTCATCTACATGCATGCCACTGCTGGTGGACAATCAATGGCCTCAGGGGTAATGTTTCAGGAAGGTCACATGGCTACTGAGCCTCCATGGTCACATGCCGTTTCAGCAAAGGAAGCCGCTAAGGGCTCAGTGGTCACATGCTGGTCCAGCCTAGGAAACGTTTAAGATCTCGGTGGTCACATGCCGGTCCAGCCTAGGAAACTGCTAAGATCTCAGTGACTTCATGAGTTTCCAAAACTCGTAAAACCCCTTCAAGACCACTTTGACATCTTACACGTTGCTTGAGCAAGTCCATAATTATCACACACACAGTAATTGCACAATAATATTGAAAACTCCAATAAATATGAAATACATGGTAAAGATCCACAAGCATGATAAATACTGGATACTGGGTAATATTTGTGTAGGAAACTGATGAAACCGGTGGCATATACATATCCTGAGAAAAGGTCATCAATATTTTACCCCCGGAAAACTAAACCTAGAAATTTGTAGGAAATAATAAAAAAGACATTGGCCCTTTTTTATCAAGAGTAATCTTTGCTACTCTGGTCTCCAAAGGCCTTATGTTGCCGGAGAACGATTCTCGTCATAAATGAAATGCCTCCTTCATCAGCCTGTGCCGTAAATGATGATAAATGTGCTGGGGTCAATGCCCCCCTTCCCGCCCCCACACTACCCTCTTCATGCCCCTTTATCGTAAACTGGAGAGAGTACTGTAAAACTGAGACTAAATTTATTAGCAATGGCATTTAATATTTAGCAAAACTGGGTTTTTGCACCAAAAGCAAGACATAAGGGAATGATTATGGCAATGTCCAGGAACTATGTGACAATGAAAAGGCTGCAGCGCTCATGCAGGTGCCACGGCAACTTTAAACAGGTGAACGGCAGGGGTGCAGAAAGTCAGAATTTTGCCTATCCAAAATTGATGACCTGTCATGATTGGATAACTCATTTAAAGGCGGTCTGTCACCAGGAAATTTACTGTTAAACCAGGCAGAATTGGGGGGATGCCAAGGGGCAGTAAAGCGCGCTGAAGATTTAACGTTAGCGCGCAGTAGGTGAGTAGTGACTGTCTATGATGTTTGCTTACACTGCACATTGGTCTGGTCTGTATGCTGACCTTCCAGTACACAGCTTGTAGTTATGTAAGAGTGACCTTCCCTTTATAGGTCCACTGATGAGATGGGATACATGGCATGTTCGGACGAAAAGCTAGAGCCATTTAGGCAAGTATTGTTAGGTCAGTTTCCAGATAGGGTCCTTCTTGTTAGGACTCTATGGTTAGGCTCACCAGGTTTAGAGCAGCCCTACCTGATAGGGTATACTAGGGGCAGGACATGCCCTTTTGTTCAGTTTCCTAGGAATTTCACCAGTATCAATATGGAACTGTGGTACATCCCACCGTAACACAGGAGATTCTAGGAAGGTGTTGGTTATTTATTTTTGCCTGCTTTGCATGGATGCCGCCGTGCGCCCTAAAATGTAATTGTGTGTACATGTGTGTCTTTTCTTCCCTCTTAGCCATCAATGGAAGGTCTATTGCACTTCACCCTTTCTTTTTCTATTATATGCATGATTTTATTGGTGTACAAATGCAAAACTCACAGAAAAAAGATGCACCACATGGATAAGCAACTGACAACACTGGCTAATCCCTCACTCTGGTGTTAAAAGCTGAGAGATTCGCCAATATTTCCAATCAGGAACATATCGGAGCCCCTTTAGGCACCACTACACGGTATCTCAGCATGACATGGGGTCCTACCACTAGACTACCTATGGTGTGTGAACAAGGTCTGAACAGGTATTAAGTAGCCTACAGCCCCATCCCACTCACCTGCACTGCAGGACCAACAATGCAATGGGGAACACATGAGGCCGCAAGCTACACCTACAACAGACCATGTGACACCGGCTTCCAGGTGCAACAGAATGTTTACAAGCCATATGCAATGGCACATTCAATACATATAAAACAAGAATCACAAAAATAAACGTGGCCTAAATGGGTGGGACTGCTCCAGACCCCAAACACTGTGGCGTGTTTCTAACTTGGGGGGGCAGTTCCTCCGCATGTGGTTCGCAGCGAACGGCTATCCCCAGCAAAAATTGCATACAATGGAGGATGCCGGCGCGAACCACAAGCACCACACAAACATCCTACACAAAATAAAACATGTGCGGATGAAAATATATAAACACATAACTCACAGAAAAAAGATGCACCACATGGATAAGCAACTGGAGCAGTCCCACCCATTTAGGCCACGTTTATTTCTGTGATTCTTGTTTTATATGTATTGAATTGCCATTGCATATGGCTGGTAAACATTCTGTTGCACCTGGAAGCCGGTGTCACATGGTCTGTTGTAGTTGTAGCTTGCGTCCTCATTTGTTCCCCATTGCATTGTTGGTCCTGCAATGCAGGTGAGTGGGATGGGGCTGTAGGCTACTTAATACCTTTTCAGACCTTGTTCACACACCATAGGTAGTCTAGTGGTAGGACCCCATGTCATGCTGAGATACCGTGTAGTGGTGCCTAAAGGGGCTCCGATATGTTCCTGATTGGAAATATTGGCGAATCTCTCAGCTTTTAACACCAGAGTGAGGGATTAGCCAGTGTTGTCAGTTGCTTATCCATGTGGTGCATCTTTTTTCTGTGAGTTATGTGTTTATATATTTTCATCCGCACATGTTTTATTTTGTGTAGGATGTTTGTGTGGTGCTTGTGGTTCGCGCCGGCATCCTCCATTGTATGCAATTTTTGCTGGGGATAGCCGTTCGCTGCGAACCACATGCGGAGGAACTGCCCCCCCAGTTAGAAACACGCCACAGTGTTTGGGGTCTGGAGCAGTCCCACCCATTTAGGCCACGTTTATTTTTGTGATTCTTGTTTTATATGTATTGAATGTGCCATTGCATATGGCTTGTAAACATTCTGTTGCACCTGGAAGCCGGTGTCACATGGTCTGTTGTAGGTGTAGCTTGCGGCCTCATGTGTTCCCCATTGCATTGTTGGTCCTGCAGTGCAGGTGAGTGGGATGGGGCTTTAGGCTGCTTAATACCTGTTCAGACCTTGTTCACACACCATAGGTAGTCTAGTGGTAGGACCCCATGTCATGCTGAGATACCGTGTAGTGGTGCCTAAAGGGGCTCCGATATGTTCCTGATTGGAAATATTGGCGAATCTCTCAGCTTTTAACACCAGAGTGAGGGATTAGCCAGTGTTGTCAGTTGCTTATCCATGTGGTGCATCTTTTTTCTGTGAGTTATGTGTTTATATATTTTCATCCGCACATGTTTTATTTTGTGTAGGATGTTTGTGTGGTGCTTGTGGTTCGCGCCGGCATCCTCCATTGTATGCAATTTTTGCTGGGGATAGCCGTTCGCTGCGAACCACATGCGGAGGAACTGCCCCCCCAGTTAGAAACACGCCACAGTGTTTGGGGTCTGGAGCAGTCCCACCCATTTAGGCCACGTTTATTTTTGTGATTCTTGTACAAATGCAAAAGTTTTAAGGATTTTTCCATTTGTCACCTCAACAGGTTTGATACTTCTTAGGTAGTATCGGCAGGTTTATTGTTATGTTAAAAAAAAAATCAGATCAGCTGAAGAAACGTATAAATATATATATTTTTTAAATGGTCAATTAGAGTCCAATACACGGCAACTGTGATGCAGAAAAATGCATCAAGTCGTACACGATCAGCACCAGGATTCATTAATACTGTAAAAGATTTGTGTCTGTGATTGAGAATTATACGATGTACATTGGGGTGACATACATTAATAAAACATTGAGTACTATAGCTTTAAATGCTGCTGCAGCACTAACTGATAATGGCTGGCAGTTATACTGTACACATTACGCTGACATGTCCCTATTTAAGACTTTCTCTCTGTTTGTTAATTTATTAAATGTAACTATTGTCTCACTACACTCTCCTTTACAGTAAACTAGCTGCATTCTTGGTCTAAAGATAAGATTCCTTTCTTTCTTTCTTTCTTTTTTTCTTTCGATAATATTTTCTGTTCTATATTATATGTGTTATGTTGCAGTATTTTGAGCTTTTGACCTTGCAGTGATTTATTGCCTCAATTTGCAGTGTATACATTACTCTACATATCACTTTTTTATCTGTATCTCCTTATTATAGTCTTTTGCACATTTGTGTATTTGTTTACAAAATCACCAACAAATACTTTTGAATCATAAAGATAAGATTTCTTTTCTCTGTCTGGTGCCGTATTACAGCAATGTATAACCCTAGAAAACACATGCATTTCTTGATTAGAATCTTATATATTACCAATGACACATGTCAGTATAATCCCTCCTGAAACGCTGACGCTGATTATAAGGCCTTATGGGCGAGCCCGTCAGCCACGGTGCTGCCCATGCTCATGTGATCTTCCTTCCTGATCCTCTCTGCCCTGCTGTGTTGTCTTCTGATCTGTAAAATGGGGGATGCCATCTTGAGCGATTTGTCCAAAAAGAATCACAAAAGTTTTGAATTCGCTGGAATATAATTTTCTTCCGGAAATTTGTAATGAACTCAATTTGTTTAGAATCTGTTTGCTTATTTCTAATAATAAGGATATAAATATAATGTTATTTTAATAAAAAATATTCAGCTAAAATGAATCTTATATATATAAAGATTATAACCAATCTACATTTTTTAAAGAAATCTGTCACCAGCTACCTTCCTATCAAGACACATAGCTGTGGTTCATCTGATTAAAATGCTGTTTTAATTTTGTTAATCCGAGAGTCTGTTCACGAGTTATGATACATTTTCTTAAAAAGCAAATTAGGCCTTTGGTGCAATGAGGGTGTCACCATTGCTCTTGTTGCACCCAGACTCTACTCCTTCCTGTGGCCACCCCTGACTCGCTGCTTTGCCAATGCCCGTCTCTGTCAATCAAAAGCAGTGAGGAAGGGACTGGCCACAGAAATGAGTGAAGCTTAAGTGCAACAAGAAAAATGGTGACGCCCTCATTGCACCAAACGCCTAATTTTCAAATTAAGAAAAATTATCATAACTTGGGAACAGAGCCTGAGATCATCAAAAGAAAAACAGTGTCTTAATCAGGTGAACCACAGCTATGGGTCTGTGCAAACAGCTGGATAGAGAGGTCGCTGGTGACAGATTCCCTTTAAACTAACCTCTTTAGAAATCTGAGTCCAAAATTATTTGTTTGCCTGGAGTCACCTTGAGAAATTGACTGACCCCGTGAAGGGAGTAAAAAATCTATCCTTGATGATCACAAGAATAATGCTCCTGCTAATTATCTTAAATACTGGTGATTGCTGAAGCCTAGCTGCGGTCTCCAGATAATGATAAGTGATGTCAATCTAAATGCAACCCATTGTGATTGAAATAAGTGGCACACTGACTGTCGATAGCACCGCCACAAAGTCAGAGGGACCATTTAGCATATTATTATACGCCATCCCTGATGATACAGTAACTTATATTCAAATTCAAGCTTCTGTCCTCTCAGAGGTTATTGGTATTTCTTACTCCGATATTTGACAATTCATTTTTTGTATTTTGTATTTTTGCATTTATTTACATATAAATGTACCATATAAACTGATTTAAAAATGTAAATATCTAAAGGGATTTAGTGTTCCTAGATTCCTTCTTGCTAAAATGGTATTTGTATCTTTAAAGGGGTTTACAGGAATTTGATATGGATAGACGATTTTAAGGATTGGCCATCAATAGAAGATTGGCGCAGGTCCAACCAACATCCCACCAATCAACTGTGCTGAAACTGTACAGCTCCGTCCATTGTGTAGTGGACCGAGCTGGTTGCTGTAGCGCTACTCCTACTGAAGTGAATGGGAGCAGCCCTATGGCTATTAGCTCCGTCCACTACATAATGAAGCTGTGTAGTTCCAGATTCAACCTGCAAGGTAACAGCTCATCAGCAAGGGCGCAGGGTGTTGGACCCCCATCCTTCTCACTTTAATGGCCTATCACAAAGATAAGCCATCAATATCAAAATCCTCTAAAGCAGGCATCCTCAAACTGCGGCCCTCCAGCTGTTGCAAAACTACAACTCCCAGCATGCCCGAACAGCCTACAGGTATCAGCCTACAGCAGGGCATTGTGGGAGTTGTAGTTTTACAACAGCTGGAGGTCCGCAGTTTGAGGATGCCTGCTCTAAAGCATTGTGAAGTGCAGCCAGTCAGGTTACAGCAGCATAATGTGACCATGCGAAGGATAGCAGCAGGAGATGAGCGTGCAGATGATGCTGGAGGCAGTGACCTGCAGGGAGGAGAAGGGTGGATGCAAGGTCTTTAAAGGAATCAATACAATTTAAAAGAAGAGCTGCAAAATATCAGATCAGTCTTCATTCCAGTTCTTAAACTAGACATACACTTTAGACAATGAAGGACCACATTACGTTTGATGGGATTGTCACCCGTGGAATTGTTTGTATGAATAATCCCATCAGAAATATGTCAAACTAACCTAGTCACCAGGAAATGTGTTTTTAAAAACATTAACTCCTTGGACCTTGAGGACAATAGCAAATGATTGACCAAATTTGGCTGATTATGCCTTAAAGGGGCTTTTCAAGATATTTTAAATGATGACTTAAAGGGGTTAAATGAAAATAAGTAAATATTACTCTATTATAAATATAATCCCAAATACCTTTCATTAGTTATAATGGCTTGTTTTATCTAAGGAGCAATCATCAGGGGAGTTAAAATGGCTGCCGTCCTATTAGTACACACAGAACCTTTCCTAATCACACAGCAGGACAAGATACTTCACAACACTGAGCCAAAGAGCTGCCTTATCCTCTCTGTTTTGCTTGTCAGGGATTGGGATCCTGAATACAGCTGATAAGATCTTCAGCTGAATCTCTGTAGGAATACCGTTCATGAAAAGACATGAGAGGAGAGTAGAGATGTGGATAATGAGCAGCAGCACTTGAATGCAGTCTCCATTACCATGGCCTCATATTACCATAGTCTGTCCTGTCCATTCTCTCTATACTTTATGTCTCCTCATGTACTCCATTCCCACAGAGATTCAGCGGAAGATCTTATTAAATTGTATTCAGGTTTATAATCCCTGACAAGCAGAGCAGAGAGGAGGATGAGGCAACTCTTTAGCTCAGTGTTGTGAAGCAACTTGTCCTGAGTGATTAGGACAGATTGTGTTTGTACTAATAGGACGGCGGCCATTTAATTTCTCCTAATGATTGCTCCCCAGACAAAACGAGCCATTATAACTAATGAACGTTATTTGGGAATATAGTTATAATAAAGTAATATTTAAGTATTTACATTTTCTTAATTCCAGGAGAACCCCGTTAAGGTGCATTTACACGTTACAATTATCGGGCATGTTTAAATGATACTTGGGAACAAACATTCCTGCAAATGCTCGTTCCCAACAATCTGCATGTGTAAAGGTGCAGCCAATCCCCTGATGAACGAGCGAAACACTTGTTCATGCAGGCACCTAAATTATTCTTTCTGGGCAGCAGATCGTGCTGTCTAAACAGCGATCTGCTGCCTAGAAACAATGCTGCTGTATAAGGACGAGCAATGGCAAAAGCCATCCCTCGTTCTCACACTGTGGAGAAGATCGCTGCATGTAATGCATGAGTGAGCAACTGACTGTCTGGAAGGAAAGTTTGCCTACCGACAATCTGCTAGTCTAAATGCACCTTAATCCTCTGGATGTCAGACCTCCATCGATCAGATACTTATGGCCTATCTAGAGGATAGATCATAAGTTAAAAAATCTCAGAAAACCCCTTTAGGCTCCATTCACATGGACACATGGTCTGCACTATAATAGAAAATGCCTAATCTTGTCTGCTATTGCAGACAAGAATAGGACATGTTCTTTTTTTTTGCAGAAACAGTGCGGATACGGAAATGCGGATGCGGACAGCACATAGTGTGCTGTCTGCATCCATTCCGGCCCCATTGAAAATGAATGGGTCTGCACCCATTCCGCAAAATTGCATAAAGGATGTGGACCCATTTTGTGGACGTGTGAATGGACCCTTAAACAGTTTTGTCTGACAACAGTTGACATTTCCCAAACTGTCCAATTACATTTCCGGCAGACAAGAACCTGCCATCAGCCATCACTAGTTTTTAAGTGATAGTCGGCCAACTTTAGTCTCATGTGTGTGGCCAGCTTTATCCAGAGGTTTCGATTATCATGTGTTTTTGAAAACCTAAGTTAAGGCTCTATACCTAGTGATATATTATGGCTGGCAAATATTCCTGAATACTTGATAATATAGCATCTATCGGGTCCAATTAATGCCTGATTCAATTAATTTTACTCTAATGCATATTTGGTACTAAAATCCTGCAGGGAAAATGGCCCCTAAAATTTTTGGATACACTGTTTCCCTTCTGGTGTAAATGAGCTTATCATATAATCAGGCGGTACTCTATTGCTCTTAGTAGGATATTAGCATATCTAATAGTATCCTGCCATGCAGACTGCCAAAACATATAAAACATCCCCAGTCAATACTCTTTGTAAATGTAACGCACACCCTCACACTAATCCAGTAATTACTATGCTCACAATGACTCCTGTAAATTGACACGGCTTCACCTGCTGTACAGAGAGAATTCCCGAATGATGCAGGTATTGTAAGCTGGTGGGTGGCATGTCAGGAAGCCAGAGAATTAGCAAAATTAATAATCCATGCAAGATATTATATGAAAGTCATGTTTGAATGATAATTGACTGCTATCGGTAATATGATATGATATATTAATATGCAGAATACACACATGTATATCATATTTATAATAGTAGGTCATGTCATGGAGGAATTTTGCAAGAACAATAAACATTTGTGCCATGATTCTGTGTATGTTATTACCAGTCAGTGAAATATCGCCCAGTGTCTCATCCGTGAAGATGTCTGTGAAGGGTCCATTTCTGTCAATTGTGATCTGTGGACTAGTGTGTGGATATCTGATAATTAGCAGGTTCAGAAGAATGCGGGGGGGTTGGGGAGGAAAATGAAGAAGTGTAAGATTAGGGAATGTGATAGGCTAACCTAAAAAGAGTTTTTAGGGAACGCCTAAAACTGTGGATATTATTAATTAACCTAATTCCTTGGGGTAGGGCATTCCAGAGAACTGGTGCAGCTCGGGAAAAGTCTTGGGACGTAAGTGAGAGGTATAGACCCCCCGATTCACCTAAACACAGTAGTGAAGGTATAGATCAACTATAGATCAGTTTCAATGTCTGTCGGGGGTCTTTGCGAATTTGGCAAATTCCCAGACAGTGACAGTGCCACTTTAGTAGTATAATCCACAAAGTCAGTTTATGTATTGTAGAAACAAGAGCAATGTTGTCAGTAGACTATATTTAACCATTTTACAACGCTAAGCATCTATAGCCTCTCCCTCATTTCTTCAACCCACGTCTTTGTTTGGCCCCCTCTAGACAATTTCTATGTGCCAGTAATAAGAGCCCCCACCACGTTCTCACACTGTGGAGAAGATCGCTGCATGTAATGCATGAGTGAGCAACTGACTGTCTGGAAGGAAAGTTTGCCTACCGACAATCTGCTAGTCTAAATGCACCTTAATCCTCTGGATGTCAGACCTCCATCGATCAGATACTTATGGCCTATCTAGAGGATAGATCATAAGTTAAAAAATCTCAGAAAACCCCTTTAGGCTCCATTCACATGGACACATGGTCTGCACTATAATAGAAAATGCCTAATCTTGTCTGCTATTGCAGACAAGAATAGGACATGTTCTTTTTTTTTGCAGAAACAGTGCGGATACGGAAATGCGGATGCGGACAGCACATAGTGTGCTGTCTGCATCCATTCCGGCCCCATTGAAAATGAATGGGTCTGCACCCATTCCGCAAAATTGCATAAAGGATGTGGACCCATTTTGTGGACGTGTGAATGGACCCTTAAACAGTTTTGTCTGACAACAGTTGACATTTCCCAAACTGTCCAATTACATTTCCGGCAGACAAGAACCTGCCATCAGCCATCACTAGTTTTTTAAGTGATAGTCGGCCAACTTTAGTCTCATGTGTGTGGCCAGCTTTATCCAGAGGTTTCGATTATCATGTGTTTTTGAAAACCTAAGTTAAGGCTCTATACCTAGTGATATATTATGGCTGGCAAATATTCCTGAATACTTGATAATATAGCATCTATCGGGTCCAATTAATGCCTGATTCAATTAATTTTACTCTAATGCATATTTGGTACTAAAATCCTGCAGGGAAAATGGCCCCTAAAATTTTTGGATACACTGTTTCCTTCTGGTGTAAATGAGCTTATCATATAATCAGGCGGTACTCTATTGCTCTTAGTAGGATATTAGCATATCTAATAGTATCCTGCCATGCAGACTGCCAAAACATATAAAACATCCCCCAGTCAATACTCTTTGTAAATGTAACGCACACCCTCACACTAATCCAGTAATTACTATGCTCACAATGACTCCTGTAAATTGACACGGCTTCACCTGCTGTACAGAGAGAATTCCCGAATGATGCAGGTATTGTAAGCTGGTGGGTGGCATGTCAGGAAGCCAGAGAATTAGCAAAATTAATAATCCATGCAAGATATTATATGAAAGTCATGTTTGAATGATAATTGACTGCTATCGGTAATATGATATGATATATTAATATGCAGAATACACACATGTATATCATATTTATAATAGTAGGTCATGTCATGGAGGAATTTTGCAAGAACAATAAACATTTGTGCCATGATTCTGTGTATGTTATTACCAGTCAGTGAAATATCGCCCAGTGTCTCATCCGTGAAGATGTCTGTGAAGGGTCCATTTCTGTCAATTGTGATCTGTGGACTAGTGTGTGGATATCTGATAATTAGCAGGTTCAGAAGAATGCGGGGGGTTGGGGAGGAAAATGAAGAAGTGTAAGATTAGGGAATGTGATAGGCTAACCTAAAAGAGTTTTTAGGGAACGCCTAAAACTGTGGATATTATTAATTAACCTAATTCCTTGGGGTAGGGCATTCCAGAGAACTGGTGCAGCTCGGGAAAAGTCTTGGGACGTAAGTGAGAGGTATAGACCCCCCGATTCACCTAAACACAGTAGTGAAGGTATAGATCAACTATAGATCAGTTTCAATGTCTGTCGGGGGTCTTTGCGAATTTGGCAAATTCCCAGACAGTGACAGTGCCACTTTAGTAGTATAATCCACAAAGTCAGTTTATGTATTGTAGAAACAAGAGCAATGTTGTCAGTAGACTATATTTAACCATTTTACAACGCTAAGCATCTATAGCCTCTCCCTCATTTCTTCAACCCACGTCTTTGTTTGGCCCCCTCTAGACAATTTCTATGTGCCAGTAATAAGAGCCCCCCACCATCATGTGCCAGCAGCCAGAGCCCCCCCCCAATCATGTGCCAGTAGCCAGAGTGCCCCCCCTATCATGTGCCAGTAGCCCCCCCTTATGTGCCAGTAGCCCCCCCTTATCATGTGCCAGTAGTCCCCCCTTATGTGCCAGTAGCCTCCCCTTATCATGTGCCAGTAGTCCCCCCTTATGTGCCATTAGCCCCCCTTATCATGTGCCAGTAGCCCCCCTTATCATGTGCCAGTAGCCCCCCTTATGTGCCAGTAGCCCCCCTTATCATGTGCCAGTAATCCCCCCTTATGTGCCAGTAGCCCCCCCCCCTTATCATGTGCCAGTAGCCCCCACCCTATCATGTTCGAGTATTGTAAAAAAAAAAAAAAAATAAACATTTATACTTACCTCCATGTCAGTGATGCGTTGCAGGCCTCTTCCAGTCTGTGTCCCTCGCTGTACGGCTCCGGCGGTGCGATGACGTCAATGCGCCGCCTGCACCGGTCTCTGATAGGCTGCCCGCCTAGTGCTGGCAGCCTATCAGAGGAACAGGGAGAGGATTCGCCTCTCCCTCCTCTGCCACAGCTCAGACATCTGTATCGCCGTCCTGAGGACGGCGATACAGATGACTATGGAGATGAGCGCAATGGAAGCATTCATCTCCTGCTGTGCCCTGCCTACTAGTCCGGCCCCGGTAGCCTGTAGCATCTGCGAGCTGTGTCGGCCACCGGGCCGGGGGTGACCCTGTTGCCATGGTGCCCTGTGCGGCCGCATCAGCTCGCACACCCCAAAGGCCGGCCCGGACGGAGAGCATGGGTAGGATGGTAGTCAGAAATGAGGGAAGAGATGTAGGGGGGACAGCACTGTGGAGAGCCTTGTGGGTAGTCTTGGCATTTATTGAGGGGATGCAGATTTATCATTAATCATGAACGACTTTCCAACTACACGTCAATGACGAAAAAAGCTAGCACGGCAGATTAACCTTTCAAGAGATATCTACCATCTGTCTGAATCTTAAGAATGGATGAATTTCCAGCACTCTTAATCACTAGTAAAATCAACTTTTATTAGAAATAATATAAAAAATAATACAAGAACAGAGCCACTAAACTGGTTTACGCATGTATTACATCTGTATTAATTTTATATTACTTTGAATAAAGGTGAATTTTACTGGTGATAACTGGTGCTGGAAATTCATCCATTATCAAGTTACCCTGCTCTAGGATATCCATGCACATGGATCAGACATTGGAGGGTGAGCTGAAAACGTATGTGGTGTTTAGTATTGGTCTAAATCTTTCATGCTCATTTGTGTCAAAAAAAGGTGCCACTAGTCGTCTGAAAATGGGCTAAATCAGTCTTGTCCTCCATCCAAAATTTATTGTGTATGTCCACCTCAAAGCCCAATTTTTATGGATACCCTGTATGACAAGGTCTCTCTGCAGAAGCAAAGAATATAAGTTGGTATTAGCTAGCATCTGTCTGGGCAAAGTCTATTTCAGTCTTCTGAATCTCCTCAGCACAGAACAGCTCTAGTTACTTATGTGAGATGCTGATGTATAGCCATTCATAGCTATAGAAGATGTAGAGGTAGAAGGGGTCCATATTTTTAAGTGGAACATGATAGTTGGGTCCCTGTTTGCTTGTGTTCCAATAATCTGTTCCAACTATTATTCTAAGGAATGCAACCTCGGGATCTGAGGGGCAAAATCCATACTCCTGTGAGTCAAGGAGTGAAAGGAGTGAAGGACAGCAGGGCCCCTTAGACAATACAAACTGGTCTATTGATTATGAAACTAACCAACTTTTTCTGAAGAATTGACTCAAAACTCATATGTCTAGTATAACATTTCATCCCAATTCAAGTCAATAAAACTGCACTGCAATACTAGACCCAGCCCATGTGGCAAGAGAGAGGCACATATAGACTCTAGATTTAGGATTATCTGGAGAATCTAAATTAAAGTAATAAAAGATCAGGCCACACTAACCCTAACCTTTCCATTTTGTCAAGCCTCTGCTAGTTTCCCAAACCTCATACTTAGCAAATTAAATAGAGATCTAAGTCATTAATCTTCATTTTATGGTGTCTCGAAAAATAAATTGTGGATGTGTTATTCGCATTCTCCGTCCTGGATATCCTTCCAGAATTAGGACAGTTGACAGCTCTGTTACAGCATGCAGAGATGTTAAATTTAATAAGATGTAGGCTTAACTTGTACACATATTTTACTGCTTAATTCTAGATATTATTTTATATCAACCCGTATACTACAGTCCACCTATATAAATACTTTGCTTTACTTCTTATGTACTGTCGTATACACTGCTGGCATCTTCAATGATGCATAAAAATGTGGAAGTAAACTAAAATGTAAAAAAATAAATAATAATATTCCTTCACACTTAACACATATGGTAATTACAGGAACCTTCTAGGAAACAGCTGAACATGCACATTTTTCATTGAGGGAAGATGCTTCCTTCTCCTGCTCAGCGGTCCCGGCCGCCTGAGTAGTGATGCTCATTTCAGTGGCTCGGTCTCACTGGTGTCTTCCTTTTCCTGCTCAGCGGTCCTGGCCGCTGGAGTAGTGATGCTCGTTCTACAAGGGCTGAGGCCCACTTTCTGTCAGCAATATTCCTCTGCCCTAAGGCCAGCATGTTTACCCTAATCTATCCTAGCCAATAGCTGGTTACCTTGGGATACTTTAGGCACCTTCCCCTGTGGGAAGATGCCTGATCAATCGGTTCTAGTTAGCTAATTACCTGCAAAGGTGTGCTATGTTCATTTGCCTTTTCCATGTACCTGACCGTTGTTTGTTCTCTGTTCTGATCCGTAGCTGCCTGCCCTGCCCTCAGCCTGTTTATCAGATTGCATGCACTCTACCTGTCCTGAACTTGGCATATTCCAGACTACATTTTTACCTGATCCCTCAGTACTCTGCATTGGTGTCTCTTGACCCCTGTGGGTCAGCAGTCATATGAGCATAGACTACTCCAAGAGAAAGTAGCCTGGTGGTTTCTCTACAGTGAAGTCCAGATCCCTGTATAGAGGTAAAAGTGTGAACACCTAGGGAGCCACTTAGATAACACTCTTAAGAGTAGCCCCAAGCCAAATCTGTTCAAGTAACAAAGTGGGCCCACACCCACTTTGTTATACTACCCATACACACCAGATGTCTATGGGTCAAACCGCCACTTCCAGTGTTGTTGGCCAACTTCACTTTCCCCAGAGGGCAGATGTCTCGGAAATAAGAAACAAACTGTTAGATTTCAAATGCCCAATCTTTTGTTCTCGGAGAGCTAAGCTACCACCTGAGGTGTCTAGTAGTGGCTTTCTTCCCTCTCCCCAGTCAGACATGTATATGTAATAGGTAGTAGTCACCAGCACTCACTCAATTGCACACTGCCCGGGAGAGGAGCAAACTCCAAAACTTTAGGTAAAGAAGAAAATCCCAGCAGTCGTGTCTTCATGCGGGTAAATGGTTTTATTGGGGTCCTACAATCAGGACGCGTTTCGGCGACATGCCTTTCTCAACAGCTTCAGTAGGTACATCCAAGCACATAGAGATACAAAGTATATATACACTAGGATCCTCCCACTGGGATGTGGCTCACACCCCAGGAAGAGGAGGGGTAGACAGTAAACAAAATTGACAGGTAAACAAAAATGAAATAAAATAACAATATCATGTGGAAATCACATATTATATAAGATGGGAAAAAATGGCTATCTTACGCCTTGTAGATTAGTCTCATGAGTGGAAGTCTGAAAAAACCAAATATGTAATTAGTCAAAATACCAATAGTCATATTATAAATGCATAATTTCATAATCTCTGTTGAGGCCCTTTGGTTGTAGCGTATCCAGGGTATGAATCCAAAAGGCCTCCCGTCGCAGAAGTAACTTCTTGATGTCGCCCCCTGCGGGGTCTTCTGATTTGCTCCAGGACTTGGAATTTTAGTTGTGCTATGGTATGTCTGCATCTGTCAAAGTGGTAGGGTATAGGGAGCAGGAGGTTTCCTGTCCTGATGTTAGATTTGTGTTTGTTGATTCTGTCCCTCACTGCCTGCATTGTCTCGCCAATGTACAACAGACCACAGGGACATTTGATCAGGTATATAACATTAGAAGATTCGCATGTAAAAACCTTTTACTTCAAATGAACGTCCGGAATGGGGATGGTAAAATAATGAGCCCCTGATGATGTGTGAACACTGGAGACAATGCAGGCAGGGGAACGTACCTTTGCGTGGTGTGGAGAGTGTAATCTGACGTGGTACCTTTTGGAGAGGGCCTATGTCAGCCTTGACTAATATATCTCTATAATTTGGAGTTTTTATTGCAGATCAAGGGTGAGTTTCTGAACTCAGGGACTGATGGATAGGCTTTTCCCAGAAGGTGCCAATGTTTCCTGACAATGTCATCAATCTTTTTATTGAAGGGGTGAAATTTGTGCACCAAGGCTACCCTAGATGTGTCCCTATTGGAATAAGCTGTAGTTCCTGTTCCCTCCACTCTACAATTTGTTAAAATATGTTGTGGATAACCTCTCTCCTGAAATCTCGATGTCATTTCATCTAGTCGTATCTGTTGTGTGGATGGATCAGATACAATCCTCCTGACACGTTGGTACTGTGACTTGGGTATAGAGTTTTTGAGGGCTGAAGGGTGTGCACTGGCATAGTGTAGAAGGCTGTTCCTATCAGTTTCTTTCCTGAAAAGGTCAGTATGTAAATGTCCTTCATGATCCTTTTCAACTAATACATCTAGAAAGCTAACTTTATCCCTATCACATGACATGGTGAATTGTAGACCGTTACACTTGCTGTTCAAATGATCCAGGAACTGGGATAGGGTCTCACGTGGCCCCGCCCATATGCAAAACACATCATCTATAAATCTCTTCCAGATCAAAGCATTCTCCTGAAATAACATTGTCAGGAAACATTGGCACCTTCTGGGAAAAGCCTATCCATCAGTCCCTGAGTTCAGAAACTGACCCTTGATCTGCAATAAAAAAACTCCAAATTATAGAGATATATTAGTCAAGGCTGACATAGGCCCTCTCCAAAAGGTACCACGTCAGATTACACTCTCCACACCACGCAAAGGTACGTTCCCCTGCCTGCATTGTCTCCAGTGTTCACACATCATCAGGGGCTCATTATTTTACCATCCCCATTCCGGACGTTCATTTGAAGTAAAAGGTTTTTTTACATGCGAATCTTCTAATGTTATATACCTGATCAAATGTCCCTGTGGTCTGTTGTACATTGGCGAGACAATGCAGGCAGTGAGGGACAGAATCAACAAACACAAATCTAACATCAGGACAGGAAACCTCCTGCTCCCTATACCCTACCACTTTGACAGATGCAGACATACCATAGCACAACTAAAATTCCAAGTCCTGGAGCAAATCAGAAGACCCCGCAGGGGGCGACATCAAGAAGTTACTTCTGCGACGGGAGGCCTTTTGGATTCATACCCTGGATACGCTACAACCAAAGGGCCTCAACAGAGATTATGAAATTATGCATTTATAATATGACTATTGGTATTTTGACTAATTACATATTTGGTTTTTTTCAGACTTCCACTCATGAGACTAATCTACAAGGCGTAAGATAGCCATTTTTTCCCATCTTATATAATATGTGATTTCCACATGATATTGTTATTTTATTTTATTTTTGTTTACCTGTCAATTTTGTTTACTGTCTACCCCTCCTCTTCCTGGGGTGTGAGCCACATCCCAGTGGGAGGATCCTAGTGTATATATACTTTGTATCTCTATGTGCTTGGATGTACCTACTGAAGCTGTTGAGAAAGGCATGTCGCCGAAACGCGTCCTGATTGTAGGACCCCAATAAAACCATTTACCCACATGAAGACACGACTGCTGGGATTTTCTTCTTTACCTAAAGACATGTATATGTGGCCGGGCCAAGTCTTCATGTATGTGGAGCAGTTGGAAGAGACAACTATCTGTCAAATGACCATTTAGCTGACAGCTGTCGTATTTGTATGGCCAGCTTAACACTTTTTTTTATTAATAAAATGCAACTGTGAAGTGGTTAAAGGAGTTTTCCAGGACTAAGATATTGATGACCTATTCATCGTGACATCCCCACTATCAACTGAATGGGACCTGAGCTGCAGTAGTGGTTACTACATAGTTTCATGGTGCTATGGTATTATAGCTTTGTACACTGTTTTGTTCTTGAATAGCACCTGCCTCTAACAGCTGATTAAGGGGTGCCAGTTGTTGGACCCCCACTGATCTGATATTGATGACCTATCCTAAGAATAGCTCATCAATATGTTGGTCAAGGAAAACACCTATAAAGTAAAAGGGAAACGGTCACCATGAAAATGCAACGTAAGCTACAGGCAGCATGTTATAGAGCAGGAGGAGCTGAGCAGACCGATATATACCATATTTTTTGCCCCATAAGATGCAGTCCCCCCCCCCCCAAGGTGGGGGAAAAATGTCCCTGTGTCTTATGGGGTGAATACTAATGAGCCTTTCCATGATGTACCGGAGGACCGGGAAGCGGTGAGGGCCCTGTACTCACCGCTCACTTCTCGGTTCTCCACTGTCAGCTGTGCTGTGGCTGCGCACAGCGTGAGGGCGCTCTGTGACCTCATGCTGTGTGTGCAGGTTCACAGCACAGCCGACAGAGGAGGAGGAAGAAGAGCACTGGCAGTGTGGAGGGGCGGCCCAGGAGCAGGAGAGGTAAGTGATTTTTTTAATTTTTATGTCATCTGAGGCATGGGGCACATCTGAGGCAATATGGACTAATCAAAAGAGGCATGTGGGCTGATCCAAAGAGGCAAAGGGCTGATCAAAAGAGGCATGGGGGCTAATATGAGACTGGGGCTGGTCAAAAGAGGCATGGGGGCTGATATAAGTCTGGGGACTGATCAAATGAGGCATGGGGGCTAATATGAGAATGAGGGCTGATCAAAAGAAGCATGGGGGCTATTATGAGACTGGGGGCTGATCAAAAGAGACATGGGAGCTGATAAGAGACTGGGGATGATCAAAAGAGGTATTGGGGCTAATATGAGACTGGGGCTGATCAAAAGAGGCATGGGGGCTTATATGAGTATGAGGGCTGATCAAATGAGGCATGGGGGGCTGATTTGAGACTGGGGGTCTGATCTGAGGTCTGAATGGGGTCCTATTTATATTGGGGCTCATATCTGAGGTCTGATTGGGGGTCTGAATGGGGTTTGAGCTGAGGTCTGATTGTGGGTCTGATCTGAGGTCTTATTTGGGTCTTATTAACATTGGGTATCTGATTGGAGCTGTGATCTGAGGTCTGATTAACATTGGGGGTCTGATTGCTAGTCTAATGAAAAATATTTTTTCTTATTGTTCTTCTCTAAAACTCTCTCTCCTTCTGGCACCCAAAACCCAAGGCACATACCCCGCCAACCCCACAAGTCACAACAGTAAGAAAAAAGAAATCATTTTTGCCATTTATAATCTCATTTCACTACAGTAAACCCTGGAAATACCATCTTGTTTTCCATCAATGTTCCAGTCTAGAAATATTCACACGCTAAGAAACCGCTATTTAGGAAATTAAACAGTGGCCGGTGTCATTAATCTTCATTTTACAGTGACTCAGAAAATAATTTGTAGATCTGATACCTCAGTTGGCTTCTCCTGCCTGGATAAACAGCTTGTGTTTTCGCTACCCTGTATGCTTCTATACGTGGCTATAATTGTAATATAATTGAAATGTTATGATGGATGAACTAGATAATTCACTGTGAGTTACGCTGTGCAAAATGTTTTTCTTACTTAATTTTCATTACATGATTGTGTGTCACAGGATGTGACATGTGCTGGCTATAGGAATACGAGGCCTGATTACCATAAAAAGGTTGTTTTCTAATTAATACGCATGACGGGTTATGCAGCAAATATCATTTGCAGGATTTACATAGTTTTACTAGCAAACAGAAAACTTGCAATACCAGTTTAGCAAAATGTCTCACTGCAGCTGAAAGATATAGGGGGTCATTTAAATATATACACCAAAGATATTAGGCGTATTTCTGGCGCAGATTGCGGCGAAAAGGTTATTTGTACTGCAGTCTGCAACTTATACCCACTTATGCCAGGTCTAAAAAAAGTGGGCATGGCCGTCTCATTCATCATTTTCTACTCCTGTCTTAGGAATAGAAAATGGTCTAAATGTAAGCCAACAAGGAAGCTATCTTACATTTAAACTGTATACGCCGAAGGTATGTAGAATCTGGTGCCCCTTCATAACTTCGGCAGATCCACTGCCAGATATAGGGGTTATTAAGACCGGCGTCTAAAACGGGCTGCCAGAAAGCCCAGTTGACATCACCGGCACTGATGGCCGGGCTTTAGCACTGCCCTAGCCTGTGAAACGGCTAGGGCAGTGCTAAAGCGCACCCATTAGAGCCAGTGATGTCACCGAACACACTGCTGGGCAAAAGCTTCCGCCCTGCAGTGTGTTATTGTAAGCAAAAGAGCCCTTGCCCTGCACAATCTAGCGCAGGGCAAGGGAGCGCATAGGAGCATGGGATGCTCCGATGCTAACATCAGGGGTGCTGCCTGGGTGAAATTATGGGTATGTCCAGGTTTAGCTCTGAACCCGGACAACCCCTTTAAAATAGAGGGTCCAGTGAGCATTTTGACCTCAACAGCGTTTCATAGAATTTCTTAGAATTGTGGCATGAAAGTAAAAAAATTACTTCTTAGCAATAATATGTAGTTTAAGCTCCAAATTTTTCATTTTACACGGATTAACAGGAGACAAAGCACCACAAAAATTGTTACACCATTTCTTACAAATACATCGGTACCCCATATGCAGTCGTAACCTGCTGTATGGGCATACTGCAGTGTTCAGAAGGAAAGGAGCACCATTTTGCAACACCATTTCTGTTAGGCTGTGCTTCTCCAGCTTCACCCCTTTGTCCAGGGAGCCAGGCGGCAACTGAGCCACAGACCTTGGGCCACCAGCACTTTGGCCAGGGTACCAGCCTTCTAAAAAAGAGAGGGACATCTAGCTCAGGTCTTTACTCAACACAGAACTTTCTGCTATCCGAGGGGAGCTCAGTACATGTATTGTTTTGCACACTGTTTCACTGTAAACCCTGACTCTCTGGACTTATTTGCCTTTGGGGCACACAATGCCTTACCATCCCCTTCGGAGAGCATCAACACATGGTGACACTTTGAGAGTGTCTGGGAGATCCAGAGTAGTATTTTCGCTACCTCCAACCCGGCCACTGCAGAGAGAGATGGCTACCTCTGTAAACTCCTTAGATGCTGCGATTGCTACTGACCATGGCATCTAAGAGGACCAATCCCGGCAGTTTTAGCAGGGTGTCAGCTGTATTTACAATACAGTTCTATTGAACCAAACTGATTCCACCATAGAAACCAATGATGATCAAAGTTTGGTTCACTAGAACCAAACTTGGTTCTAGTGAACCAAATGGCAGGAGGTTCAGATGTTGCAGTATTAATACAGGCTACAATTTTCTCTTACACATTCCATACCGATGAGAAAAAAGTATGCCTCCGTATGCAGTCGGAGATAAACAAAAGTACAGTATTGACCCACAGATTTCCATAAAACATGATCTGTAGTATCACTGTGTGCATGAGACCTAAGTCGCATACATGAAAGTGTATGTGGAATGGAGTGGAGATAAACCACTGTCTGGTCTGAAGGCAACCAGCAAAATTTGGAAGAATTTTGATTGGAGAAAATATTACAGGAATGCTTCAGGTGAAACTGATACACTGCAGTGAATTTATCAATGGCTTTACACCATACGACTGGCACCAGATCCTAGGCTGTCTCCTTCAGTATTCAAGCCATGGTGATTATGCAGCCGACACTGACAATCCCCATTAAAATGGAGCTCCCTTCTTTGTACTGCACTGCCATCATGCCTAATCATAGCATTAAAGTGGTTATTGGCTTTTATATCCCAGCAGTTGTGGTAGAATTATTTTTTTGGGTGTATTTGTAAGTAGCAAAGTCAACGTGACCAATGGTGTATTTCTACAAAATTGCTATAAGGCAAAAACCGTCAGCACCACTGACAACAATAGCCAAGACAATAATAATGGAAGAATTGCAGATGATAAGAGACTAGGACATTGATCTCTGCACAGACAGTGAAGTATTTATGGAGTGAAGACAGATCATGCCTATGGAAAATCTATGACTGGGAGGAGTAGGGAAGAATAATTTTACTGTATGTGTCACCACTCACCAGCTGTTTTGCAGGAAATTGACATTGTGGCTGGTTTACTGTTCCTTTCCACCCGCTATTCATAGAATAGAATACATAAAAATTTCACTTAAAACACAAAAACAGCCATACTATACATTAGTAAATGAAAATTCAGAGCAGCAGCCAAAGCTGGTATTTATATTCTATTTACTTACATATATTGCCATTTTTCTGTTTAGTTGTGGTGGCCATTTTTACAAAAGTGACAGCAGGAAGTAGTTGTCACATTTCAGTTGTCTTCTTGACTTCATATTGCCCTGGTTTAGGGGTTGTCTGGTTTAGAAAATATAATATTTCTGACTTTTCTGACCTTCGTCTATTAGAGGGCGACTACAACGATCGTCTCACACTCTGGAGGACATAACACGTTCATATTTTATTGAACAGACCACTGTTTTCATGAAAATACGTGTGATGCTTAATTTCCCCTGTAATGGCGCAGCAGGAAAATCAAACCTTTGCTGTTGAATTTTGCACAGATTAAAGCTGTTCACTATGTGTTCCTAAAAGAGATAAACTTTGATGAACATGTTATCAGGACACCTCTAAAGCTACTTTAACATTTCCAGTTTGAATTCAGGCAGGCTGTTGTCGCAGAGAACAACCTTCCAGGAATGCTCCTGATCAGGCGCTGCCGGATGAGGATGGAATGTCTGCTGGCCCTATTAAGTATAATGGGGTCCAGCGGAGATCCCTATGCATTCCGGCAGACAAGCGCAGGAGAATCGGCCGGACACAAACTGCTGCGGTTTGTGTTTGGCCATTTCTCTACTTGTCTGCCGGAATGGCCATGCCGGAGTTTCACACTGGAGGTGCGAAAGTAGCCTAACACAACGGGTTTGTCAAAAATGGAGAACCTCTTTAAAGAGGACCTTTCACTAAGATTTAGGTAGTGAAATACTTACACTACCTTCCTTGGCGGCCCCCGCTGACGTCCAAGCAACATTTTGTTTTTCAAAATGACCCCCCGTTCATGCAATCCGGTCCCCGTTAGGCTTCACATGCAGGGATTTCTTGTATGAGGCGGGGACTTGTCTTTTGCCTGGGGAGTGGTTTTCCTCTCCCTGGCTGTGAGCCGAGCGCTATGATTGGCTGAGCTCGCAGCCAGGGGGAGGAAAACCACTCACCAGGCAAAAGACAAGTCCCCGCCTTATACAAGAAATCCCTGCATGTGAAACCTAACGGGGACCGGATTGCACGAACGGGGGGTCATTTTGAAAAACAAAATGTTGCCTGGACGTCAGCGGGGGGCGCCCAGGAAGGTAGTGTAAGCATTTCACTACCTAAATCTTAGTTAAATGGTCCTCTTTAAATTAATTTTTTTATTTTTTTTTATCTTAATTGGAACCTGTAATATTCTACCTGTAAAATTCGATCTGCAGCTAAAAGTAGCTGTTTCAGTAATGACCTGGAATAGCAAATTTATAATTGTTTTCCCTTTGCATTTTATATTTGTGTTCAAGATTTAAATATAGTTTAATTCACGTTATCATAGGTCAACCATTTACTGAATTTTTCTTAGAGATATTTATAAGAAGAACGAGCCATTAGCTGTTTTGGGCTGGCATCCAGTGTCATCTTAGCTGGCAGGACATTTTTTGTTGCCAGTGGCTCAAATTTTATCTTCGTTTGTGGAATTTAAGGAACACTAAAATAAATTAGGAGACTTAATAAATGGGAAAAAACAATCACATACCACCCACATCAGCGTGCAAGAAGTTTTCTTCCTGATCCTCAAGCCTTCAGCTAGGCACCAACTGAGCGCCGCGGACGAGGTCTTTTGCACACAGTACAGCAGTGGAGGCTCCTCGCCTTCTGGGACCAAATGGGCTGGATTTGTGGTGTGTGAGAAGGAAGAGGAATCTAAAAGTAATCTCTTTGGAAACATGAAACAGGGCTGTAGCTAGGCTTTCTTTCACCCAAGATAAAGATTCAGTTTGCTGCCCTAACTCTGTATCTACACATGTAGACAAAATTGTTGGTACCCTTTAATTAAAGAAAGAAAAACCCATACATTTCACTGAAATAACTTGAAACTGACAAAAATAATAATAAATAAAAATTAACAGAAAATCATCTAATCACCTAAAATCAGACATTTCTTTTGAATTGTGGTTTAACAGGATAATAATAATAATAATAATAATAATAATAATAATAATAAAAACTAATGAAACTGACCTGGATAAAAATGATGGTACCCCTAGAAAAGATAGAAAAAAAATTGACAGGGACATCTTAAACTAAGGTGTGTCCAGTAATTAGCATCACAGATGTCTTCAAACTTGTAAATCAGTCTGCCTATTTACAGGGTGAAACGTAGTCACTGTGCTGTTTGGTATCATGGTGTGTACCACTCTGAACATGGACCAAAGAAAGCTAAAGAAAGAGTTGTCACGGGAGATTAGAAAGAAAATTATAGACAAACATGTTAAAGGTAAAAGCTATAAGACCATCTCCAAATAACTTGATTTTCCTGTTACTATAAGAAGTTTAAAGTCCACAAGACTGTAGCCAACCTCCTTGGACATGACTGCAAGAGGAAAATTGATGACAAATTGAAGAGACAGATAATATGAATGGTAACCAAAGAGCCCAGAACAATTTCCAAAGAGATTAGAGGTGAACTAAAAAGCCTAGGTACATCAGTTCAAACCATCTGTCGCTGTCTTAGCCAAAGTGGACTTAATGGAAGACTTCCAAGGAGGAAATCACTGTTAAAAGCAAACCATAAAAAGCATAACTGGAATTTTCCAAAATGCATAATAACAAGCCACAAAGCTTCCGGGAGAATGTCTTTTGGACAGATGAGACAAAAGTGGAGTTTTGTCTCCACTGTCAAATCAGTCAAATCAGCTATTTTCACAGTAAAATGAAGCATACAAAGAAAAGAATATTGTGCCTACTGTGAAACATGGAGGAGGCTCGGTTATGTTTTAGGGTTGCTTTTCTGCATTTAGCACAGGGAGTCTTGAATTGGCACAGGGTACAATGAGGTCTCAAGACTATCAAGGCATTCTGGAGCTAAATGTGCTGCCCAGTGCCAGAAAGCTTGGTCTCATTCAAAGGTTGTGGGTCCTCCAACATGATAATGATCAAAAACACACAGCTAAAAACATCCAAGAATGGCTAAGATCAATGCATTGGACTATTTTGAAGTGACCTTCTTTGAGCCCTGATCCAAATACTATTAAGCATCTCTGGTAGAAGCTGAGACATGCAGTCTGGAGAAGGCACCCTTCAAATCTGAGACAGATGGAGCAGTTTGCTCATGAGGACTGGGCCAAAATACCTGTGGACAGGTGCAGAAGTCTCCCTGAGAGTAACAGAAGTTGCTTGATTGAAGTGATTGCCTCAAAATGTTGTGTAACAAAATATTAAGTTAAGGGTATCATCATTTTTGTCCAGGCCAGTGTCATTAGTCTGTTCAGACACAATTCAAAAAAAAATTCAGCTTTTTATTAGCTCATTTAGTCATTTTCAGTAAATTTTCATTTATTATCACTTTTGTTAGTTTCAAGTTATTTCAATGACCATTGTGAGTTTTTCTTTCTTTGACAAAAGGGTACCAACAATTTTGTACATGTGTGTAAATACCCTGGCCAGGGAAAAGTGGCTTGTGGATGCTCCCCTGAACATTGCACCTGGAGCAGATTCCTAAATTGCACCTTCACGTAGACCTCTATGACTGCTGTCTTATTCCCATGTACACGAGGCCTTAATCTGGCATGGTATGCTTTTGGACCAATTAAATTAAACAAAATGTTTCAATTAAAATTTTTCTGATGACATTTTCTGATCACATTCTCAGCATGCTCATGCAAGTAGCAACTACATGATACACATGACTGAAACCCAATTTGAATTAAGGCGTCCATCAACCATAAACTGCAAGAAGACTTTTTAATCACTACTTTGGGTAGCCTTATCTAAAGACAAAATGAATTTGGACTGTTTTTCTGAAATCACTGATTATACATAGCCATATTTTGCTTCCAACCTGACCAATTTTTGAAGATGTGATTTTCTAGACTGCCAAATTTTAGAAAGATATAACTTCATAATTTTACTGTGTCAGCAGATGCCAAGTGAGAGGATTGATTTTATGGCTCAAGCAGCTGCTATTTACATGCACAAACTGAATTCCCTCTTTTTCTCAAATTATATTTTCCAACATGCTGGTGAGTTCTTCATCCAACCCAACCAGTTTACATTATTGTTTCCTTCACATATACTCTATGGGGGGGGGGGGGGGCCCATGTATCTTTGGTATATAGACTGTATGCCACTTTTGTGGTGTAAAAAGTCACATATTTTGTCACAATTGACTTTTTTGGAAAAATGTAATTTTTTTCCCTTTTTGTGCCACCAACATCACTTTTCAAAGAGTGTGCAGAACTGGCAGGGCCGCAGGTAATCAGTAACTGACATATTTACTAATATATGCACAGAAATCTATGCCAGCCCCCTGCTGGTGCCAATTTCATTTTCTGGTGCATAAAACTCCCAAAAATGAGACAGAATAATTACCACCCTATTATCAGTGACTGACAGCTATCTCTGTATACACACTTACATGGAGAATGCTATCAATCACTGATAACCTCTTCTGTGTACAACTATCAGTGACTGACAGCTATCTCTGTATACATATTTACACAGAGAATATTATCACTTATAACACCTCCCCCCCGTTTGCAGCTATCAATGACTGACAGCTATCGCTCTATACACACTGACATAGGAAATACTATCAATCACTGATAACACCTTCCTGTGTAGAACTATCAATGACTAACACCCATCTCTATACACAACTTACACATATCTCTGTATACACACTTGCAAAGAGAATGCTAGCAATCCCTGGTAACACCTTCCCCATGTACAGCTATCAGTGACTTACATCTATCTCTGTATACACACTTACACAGAGAATGCCATCAATCACCGATAACGTCTCCCATACACAACTATAAGTGACTGACAGCTATCTCTGTATACACACTTACACAGAGAATGCAATCAATCACTGATAACCTCTCCCTGTGTACAGCTATCAGTGACTGACAGCTATCTCTGTATACACACTTACACAGACAATACTATCAATCACTGATAACACCTCCCCCTGTACAACTATCAGTGACTGACAGCTATCTCTGTATACACACTTACACAGAGAATGCAATCAATCACTGATAACACCTCCCTGTGTGCAGCTATCAGTGACTGACAGCTATCTCTGTATACACACTTACACAGAGAATGCTATCAATCACTGATCCTCCCCCTGTACAACTATCAGTGACTGACAGCTATCTCTGTATACACACTTACACAGAGAATGCAATCAATCACTGATAACACCTCCCTGTGTACAGCTATCAGTGACTGACAACTATCTCTGTATACACACTTACACAGACAATACTATCAATCACTGATAACACCTCCCCCTGTACAGCTATCAGTGACTTACAGCTATCTCTGTGTACACACTTACATGGAGAATGCTATCAATCACTGATAACACCTCCCCCTGTACAGCTATCAGTGACTTACAGCTATCTCTGTGTACACACTTATACAGAGAATGCTATCAATCACTGATAACACCTCCCCTGTGTGCAACTATCAGTGACTGACAGCTATTTCTGTATACACACGTACACAGATAATACAATAAATCATTGACATCACCCCCCATGTACAACTATAAGTGACTGACAGCTATCTTTGCATAAACACTTACACAGAGAATGAAATCAATCACTGATAACCCCTTCCCCATGTACAGCTCCCAGGGACTTACAGCTATCTCTGTGTACACACTTACTCAGAAGATGCTATCAATCACTGATAACACCTCCTCCATGTACAAATAAAGTCAGAAAGAGGAGAGATTTAAATGACAAGTTGAATTGCATCTTAAGCAACAAAACTACATATCAATCTACTCAGCTTCTCCTGCTCTATAACATGCTGTCTGCAGATTGCACGGCATTGCAACTTCATTTACTATAAAATGTCTGATTTTCATTTCTTTACATCAATCACGGCATAACCCCTTTAAAAGGTTTGTCCTACTTACTATACAGTGCAATTATCTTGTCATTTTCATGGTTGCAGTGATGTCGTTCCTATGTACACTGGACAACACAGTAACCAACCAGTGGTATAAGGAAAGGAGATCACTGAGGCCAGTGATTAGCTGCTGTAGTCACATGGAGCCAAACAAACAAAGCCAGGTGGGAGGATCAGAATGGCAGCACTGGAAGCGGTGGAAGATAAAATTGGTGAATATACGTTCTTTTATTATTTTGTGGCAATTGCGGGCTGGGGGGTGTTTTTGTACATAGGTTGGGGGAACCCCTTTATTTTTTAGTTTAGGTCCCTTTACGACATGCTAAATTAAAAATTACACAGTCTGTAAATATAGTGACATAGTGCACAGTTGGCATTTTTTAGATGAATTTAGCAAATTAAAATGTAGCATACACAGGTATAAAATATCCATATAAACTGTGCCGAGAATGTATTTATGGAGACTGTGAAATGTGATGAATGACAACTTTCCAACTTCTTGCAAAGATAATGATTTGGAACAGGAAATAAGGGTGTAATTTTCACCTCTAAGTGGTGTTAATTTGTCATACTCAAAAGAGTTATAAACACGCTGCCGAAAACAGTCCGCAGCCTGGGGAATTAGTAGTATGTGTATTCGATAGTAGGCACCACTTCCTCTCCCCCTGAGATAGGTGAAGCATTTGCTGGAATGCCCTGTGTGCACCGTCTGGAGATTCTACTGAATCATTTA
Source organism: Bufotes viridis (assembly GCA_033119425.1). NCBI lineage: Eukaryota > Metazoa > Chordata > Amphibia > Anura > Bufonidae > Bufotes > Bufotes viridis. Next base: position 566,606,763 of record CM065589.1, read on the forward strand.
TGCATGTTTTTTATCTTGGCATTTGTGTTGACAACTAGAAAAACAAGTAAAGGGAAAGAATCGTCAGAAAATGACATATTGTTTAAATCAAGTTTTTATCTGAAATACATTTCTATATTGATAATTTATCAAATATTTTTAATGCTCATAGAGTGTAAGCTCTTGCGAGCAGGGCCCTTGTTCCTCTTATTTTAATTGTTGAATTGTTTGTTGCTCTGTAATGTATGCCTCTGTTTGTACATGAACCCCCTGATTGTAAAGTGTGGCAGAATATGTTGGCGCTATATAAATAAAGATTATTATTAATAATGTTCCTCTCGCAGTTTTAACACTGTCCAATGAGTGCTTACAGTGGGCTCGTAATTCCTGTTTTGTAGAGATCACCTTTTAGCTTGTCGTGAGTACACTCATAATCATCACAGGCAGGATTACAATGAAAGTTAACACCTCTGTTATAAAGCTAAGCTCTCTTCTGTTCTCTCCTCCCCCTACCTGCTCAGAGAATACTGAGCATGTCACAGAGCATGCTCAAAAAATTCCCACAGGAGTCAGTTTCTTTCTTACTTTTCCTGTGTGGAGGTGTCTACGGTGTCCACTGGCTTCACCCCATAAAGCCGGATGTGACGAAACCAACCTCGCCACTGGATTTTGGAGGGGCCAGATTGCCAGCCTCTTGCCCCAGGATTATGGGCCCTCTCATCAGCCCATGCTAAACGTTTGAACCCCTGGTCTAATTCATGCCATTTTGGGATATGTTAAATGTCTGTGTGTACTGTAAAGGGGGGGACATTGTATATTGAATAGTGATGTCTGTCCTTTTGTCCCCACATGTGTATTGGCGATTTCCCTTTGTCCTGAGAGATAATTGAATGACTCCTCGGTTGTCTCCAGGACAGAAGACATTGTGTATTCTCCTGCCTGTGATGATTACATTAACCCATGTAGGGTAATTGTATCACAGGCAGAGGGGAGGAATATGCTGGGGGTGTTTCTATTGTCCCATTGTGTGTGATTGGCTGCTGTATCCCCTGTGTCTCAGTCTTCCTTCTGGTCCCCTAGGGGAGTGTCCACCAGGTGGGAGACCTGCATAAATACCGGTCAGGTAGCACTCAATAAAGCAGATTCCTGTTTAAACATCAATACGAAGCCTCGTCTCGTACTTGGAGGGGAATTGCTACTTCGGAACATTCTCTTGCCTGTTCCAGGAGAGGAGGACTTCGTATGGTTCCAGTTCGGTGGATTCCAGTTTTTGTGGGTTGCTGTGCTCTTCGCCAGGGGAATCCCCCGAACAGTATTAACTCTCACTATACCGGGTTATACTGTAACACTGGACATCACAGGCCACGCCCTGACTCCGCTAAACCATGCCCCTCGACTCCGCTAAACCACCCCCCCACCCCCCCACCCCATTCCTGGCAAAGAGAGAAAGAAAAAAAGAACTGGAGGACCAGAAGGTGAGCTGGGGGCAGCCCAGGGTGCTTCTCTCACCCTCAGTCAACCACAGAGAGCCATGTCGGAGGGCTCTGGTGATGGATTGGGGTGAGGGAAGCCTCAGTCAGTCAGTTTGAAGCTGCAGCTCACAATCAGATAGCACAATTCTGCTGCCTGAGTGTGAACTACTGAGAAAGGAGGACATCCCTGCGTCCGTCCAATCCCTGTGCCAGACGGAGAACAGGGAGCCAGAAAACCGGACTGTCCGGCATAAAAAACAGACGTCTGGCCACCCTGGCTGTAACTGATACACTGCCTTAAAAAAGAATCTACCATGAACTGCAATTTGCAGGCAGCCTGTTATAGAGGAGGAGGTGCTGAGCAGACTGATATATAGTTTCGTTCGAAAAGATTCAGTAAAAAGTGTAATTTATACATTTAAAGCAGAGTTATTTCTTATTTCTGTTGTACACAGGGGAGGTGGTATCAGTGACTGTGTTTTCCTCTGTGTAAGTATGTACACAGAGATAGCTGTCAGTCACTGATAGCTGTACAGGGGGAGGTGTTATCAGTGATTGATAGCATTCTCTGTGTAAGTGTGTATACAGAGATAGTTGTCAGTCACTGATAGCTGTACAGGGGGAGGTGTTATCAGTGATTGATAGCATTCTATGTGTAAGTGTGTATAAAGATATAGCTGTCAGTCACTGATAGCTGTACACAGGGAGGTGTTATCAGTGATTGATAGCATTCTCTGTGTAAGTGTGTATACATAGATAGCTGTCAGTCACTGATAGCTGTACACAGGGAGGTGTTATCAGTGATTGATAGCATTCTCTGTGTAAGTGTGTATACAGAGATAGCTGTCAGTCACTGATAGTTGTACAGGGGGAGGATCAGTGATTGATAGCATTCTCTGTGTAAGTGTGTATACATAGATAGCTGTCAGTCACTGATAGCTGCACACAGGGAGGTGTTATCAGTGATTGATAGTATTCTCTGTGTAAGTGTGTATACAGAGATAGCTGTCAGTCACTGATAGCTGTACACAGGGAGGTGTTATCAGTGATTGATAGCATTCTCTGTGTAAGTGTGTATACATAGATAGCTGTCAGTCACTGAAAGACGTACATGGGGGTGGTTCTAAGTATAGAGAGAGTGAAGATATAAATGTATAAATTACATCTTGTATTGAATCTTTTTCCATAACGCTATATATCAATCTGCTCAGCTCATCCTGCTTTGTAACATGCTGCCTGCAGATTGCTGTACATTTCATGGTGACAGCTTCTGTTAAACCCCTTATCCTGTTCGATACTAGTGCCTTACATGTACGGTGCTGGAGCGATGTGTAAACATGGCGCCTGCTTGCACGTGCAGCAGGCACCATGGTCGGCAGATCTCTGCTGTTTTAAACAGTAGAAACCTGCGGCTAATTACAGTGACCATCAATAATGCCGATTGCGGTAATCAAATGCTTTAGATGCCAAGTGAGGTCACGGCAACTAAATGCAGGAAAAATCGGAAGCTCGCGCTTCCGGGCTTCCTACCGATGCCCTGTGTGTCAAATTAAGGCATGGGTAGTTGGGAATGAATACTTTCAGCCTCGCTGACAAGGCTGAAAGTGTTCATGCTGCAATTCATATTTTGATAAGAAATTAGCAATATTGAGTTTAAATGTCATTTTAAAAATCCCTGATAGACCAAAATTAATAATTTATAGCCTGATATATGAGCCACAAAATCATCACAAAAAATAAAAAAAAATAAAAAAATATCTAAAAAACAAAAAAATATAAGTATAAATCACTCCCCTTTAAGTATAATAAAAAAATAAATACATATAACAATAAATATAAACATCATGGGTATCACCACGACCAAAAACGCCCAACCTATTATAATAGAAAAAAAAATTCCAATAGGGCTAATGGCATAAAGGAAAAAGGGTCAAAATGGATGGTTTTCCATTTTTTCATTGCTTTACTTACCACAAAAAATGTAATAAAATGTGATCAAAAGTCACGCACACTCCATAATGGTATCAAGAAAAACAACAGATTGTTCTGCAAAAAATGAGCCCCTAAACAGCTCAGTAGACATAAGTATAAAAAAGTTATGGGGGTCATAATATGGTGATGTAAAAAAATTTTTAAATCAAAGTTTACATTTATTTTTACACTATTTAGACATAAAGAACCTATACATATGAGGTAATCGTACTGACCCAGAGAATGAAGGGCATTGGTCAGTTTTGCTGTAAACAAAGCGCCGAGGGAACAAAACCCGTAAACCAGTGGAGGAATTGCGTTTTTTTTCCAATTCCACCCCCTTTTGAATTTTTTTACCGCTTACCACTAGATGTTATGCCATAATTAATGGTGGCATTAGAAAGTACAAAAACCGAAAATATAAAAAAGCATTGTGACCGAAAATATAAAAAAGTTATGGCTCAAAAAAAATAGTGAACAAAAATGAACACGCAAAAACTAAAAAACCTCTGTTATCCTAAGAATCAAGGATGCAGCTTATTTACACTTTTAGGATGCAGTATATATTTTTTTTTTCGTGAAATATTGTGCCAGTTACCAGTCAGAATAAATAGCTTGCTACCTTTATTCCAAGGAGGGGACAGCGTCAGGGAGAGTGGAAGCTGAGTGAACCCCTCTACTAAATATGTATAGTGCAGACACCATTTTGTGCTGCAAGAATACAGCGCTCTGGATTTGTTTTTCATTGAAGCACAATTTCTGTCTGCTAGTGCCAAACTAAAAGTGCTATTTGCAGGTACCGTAGCTGCACAAATTTATTCCTTGGAGTGTAAAAGTGCATTAACTCTCTGTTAACGCATTTCTGTTATTTCTGAGAATTTAGCGCTATGGAATTCTGTATGGCCCGTGAACGATGTTACAAATATCCAAATAGCCCTAAGCAAAAAAGTTCTCCACCCCTGCCATATAGTATTATTACTGCAATACCAAATTTCTATTCAGTATATATTGTTTAATATTTTTTTCCTGTGACAAAGCTCTTAGATGCTGTGGTTGCTAGTGGCTGTGACATCTAAGGGGTTAAACATTGTGGCCGGTTCTCAGCTGTATGTTATCTATTGAGTTGGTGCCATCATAGCATGTATGGTGGCGTGTGGGATCAACTTTCCAATTATGATGAGCATGTACAATGTGATGCATGAAGGTGTAAAAGGGGACTTTCCAGTAAAGATTGATAACATTGCCAATGTCTAATTGGTGGGACAATGATGGTAAGGTTATGGAGTGACATGATCGAGACTATTGCTACCTTGGTTTGAAATTTGATTTGGTTTAATTCTAGAAAATACTGAGGGGATTATTTACTAACAGAAATACATCAATATTAGGCAATTTCTGGCACAGATTGCGGCACAAAGGTTCTTTGCGCCACAATCTGCGACTTTTTCCCAGGTGTACAAAATTTGGCATGGCGTGGGCGGGAAAAGTGAACGGGCTGGATTGCCCGTCTCATTCATCATTTTCTATGCCTGTTGCGTAGAAAATGGTCTAAATTTACGACAGCAAGAAAGCTGGCATAGATTTAGAAGCGGCTGTTGATCTGCCGAAGTTATCTAGAGGACTTCGGCGGATCCACCTGCCAGTGCAGGGCCTTATTAGGACCAACGTCTAAAACGCTGGATATAATAAATGACCCCATGAGTTTTTTATAGACAGGTTTGAATCAAATGCAAGTAAATGTTACTGTTTTATTGGATAGTAATATAATGGTCGACACTGTATTCTGTGTTGTGCTGGCTCTGGCAGCTCTGCTGGGACCAAGTGTTACGTTGCCCTATACCCAGTTACCACAGGGCAGTATGGTCTTCAGCAACACAATTGGTTGGAAGGTAATGTAGAGACTGCCCCTCTGACTGAGACAGTGGGTGGAGAGGCATTCATCCCGTATGATGTAGACCAGGCATGCTCAACCTGCGGCCCTCCAGCTGTTGTAAAACTACAACTCCCACAATGCCCTGCTGTAGGCTGATAGCTGTAGGCTGTTCGGGCATGCTAGGAGTTGTAGTTTTGCAACAGCTGGAGGGCTGCAGGTTAAGCATGCCTGATATAGACAGTGGGTGGAGAGAGTCTGTCTGCATAAAGTTGAAGAGTTCTGTTGTCAGAGGAGCTGATAAGTGCAGCGCTGCTTCCATTAAAGTCAATACTGCAGCAACCATCTCCATCCACTACACAATGGACAGTGCTGTGTAGTTCTGGCACTAGAGATACTGCAGAACAGCTGATAAGTGGGGTGTCGGAACCCCCCCGCCCTTCTTTCCCGGCTTTCCCCACAATCATATAGAGATGGCCTATGTGATAGCCTATAAAGAGTTTTAAGGACAATGCTGTCAAAATTAGAATTTTCAACAAAACCAGTGTCAAATGTTAATGTTTCAGTAGTCATTCTAATTGTCACATTTTAATATGCAAGGCATACAGATATTTGTTACAGTAGCTTGACTGCAGTCTGCAGGTATATGGTTACCAAATGATCACAATGAAGCTTTATTATTGCAGAAAATCTGCTGGAATAGTCAAACGAATTGCCAACATCTTGGGAAATGTTGCTACTTGATAGCCTGAGGGGACCACATTTGCATGTAAATAGCAATCAGCTGTGTATCCGGTGATCTGAGAACTTTAGGAATATCTCATCATCACATTCATCAGTCAATTTCATGACAGCATACATCTTCTCAGAAGATGGACCCACACAGCATATCCAACTCAGTCAGAGGACATGATGTTAGAGACAGAGGGCAAACTCTGGTGTTCTGTACTAGTACAGTATTTATGTCACAGGAAGAAGTATACAGTTGGGAGTCATTAGCATAGAGGTGGTACAGAAAGCAAAATTCACTTTTAGTCTATCCAGTACGGACTGTGCAGAGAGAGAAGAGTACCTAGGACTGAACCCTGAGGAACTCCAACAGTAAGAGGAAGAGTAGAAGAAGTAGAGAATAACTTGGATGAACCAGCTCACCTGCGATGAATGTGTATCCAAGGAATTTTTCCTCCTGTGTTGTGCACGGATGACCTGAACGGATGCTCACTTGTAAATGGATGAAGTAGTCCAGCACAAACCACGAATGTAGATTGCCAAATTTCCTTTATTTTCATTGCGTTAAAATACAGAAACAGCTTAGCTTGATGTTTGGTACACTCTCTCCCAGGGTCTACATGTTTCGGACACAGATGTCCTTAATCATGACCTCCGAGGTCATGATTAAGGACATCTGTGTCCGAAACATGTAGACCCTGGGAGTGAGTGTACCAAACATCAAGCTAAGCTGTTTCTGCAACGAAAATAAAGGAAATTTGGCAATCTACATCTGTGGTTTGTGCTAGACTACTTCATCCATTTAGAAGAAGTAGAGCCAGCAAATGACACTGAAAGAGCTGTCAGGGAGATAGTAAGAGAACCAGGAGAGATCAATGTCCTTAAGGCAAATAGAGTAAAGCATGGTGAGTAGGAGTTGATGGTATACAATGTAAAATGTAGCAGAGAGGTCCAGAAGAATGAGTAGAGAGTGGTTACCATTGCATCAAGCCACCCGGAAATCATTTAACACTTTGGTGAGGGTAGTTTCTGTAGAGCGTAGCGTGCGAAAGCCAGATTATAAGGGGTCAAGGAGAGAGTTAACAGAGAAATAACAGAGAAGCAGAAGTTCTAGTAGTTTAGAGATGATGAAAAGATTTTATGCAATCCTGTAATTCACAGGAAGACAGCCATACAAGGGAGAGTGACCTCCTCTCTGGACAGGGACAGGTCTAGACTGGGGTTCAGACTGGGAATCACATAACACAGCTGCCTATATAATGAAGGGTCCAAAGTGCCTCTTCCTCTTCTTCTTCAAAAAGATGTTTCAACATAAAACATTTATTACCTATCTAGTGGGTAGCTAATACATTTTAAACTTATAGGGGTCCAAGCGATGGACCTCTATTGATTGCAAGAACAAGACCTCTAATTTACTTCCCTACCCACACCAGCATGGCCAGGTGGAGTTTGTTTAGAACATAGAATTTTATTAAACAGCTTGAGTGCCGCCCCATGCAAACTCCTTTTTACAGTAATTATGCACAGGATAGGGGGCATGGGGCCAGGGGCCTCCCATAATCTAACATTTATCACCTATCTAGTCAATCAGCTGTAAATGTTTTCTACTGGAATACTACTTTAAATGATACTTATATTCCAGTTATTCTTTTATTTCCTCTAGTTAAGTACTTAATATATCTTTTTGAAAAAAATAAAAATAAATGAAAGCTTCAGGATAATGGTGAACTCTTAGCTATGAACTGCCCTCTATAATATTAGCATCAGACCCAGCCCCAAGACACCACCCATTTTTTGATCACAGAAAGCAATTATTTTAAGAGTCGAAATGACCTTGCGTCCTGAGATAATACTATGATTAAATGTGTCACCTTCACTCTCGCTTTATTGTTGCTGTGACACGTTTTCAGCAGTCAAGGTTACACTTTCAGGGACATCTAGATAAATGTGCTGTTAAGGAACCATTTGGGTTAAAATGAGAGATTTAAAATATGACAGCCATGTCTTAGGTCATTGCCGCTCAGTGCCAATCTAGATATTGCAGGACAAGGCGTCTCAGTCATCCAGCTGCTATTTATGTGTATTTTTTCACTTTCCTAGCAAGAGCAAATGCATAGAATGTCATTATTTCTAATGGAAAATGAAACTGTGCTGTGGAAGTGGCGTTATCTGTTCAGCTTTCCAAAGATACCGAGTATATGAGGTAACTAAAGCTATTCTGCTCAGGCAAGATCCATTATGAAAAGTCATTTCCTAGACTATTTCAAATGGAGAAGATAGATGATCCGGTAATAAGTGAGGAGTGCTATGCAGGGATAGTAATAATAATAGTAGTAATAATAAAAATGAGGAGGAGACTAACAAACAGCACAGAGCTGCATTACGTGGCATGACTGTAATATAGTATTGATGGCTCAGAGATGATTTACGTACTTCAGAAAGCACATAAATAGTACTTCACTAATAGTTATGTTAATAGAATTGACCCAAGATCCCATCAGTAAGTTATAGACAGGAAAGTCATGAATCAGGACATCAGAGCAAGTACAGGCGTTCAAGGGGTTCAAGGGTTTATCTACTGATAATCTTCATTCAAGAGTCACTACATGAGACCCACACAGTAAGGCTCTACTCACATTTATGATATCCGATTGACATGTATGTTGCATACACCCAACAAATGCTATCAACATATGCAATGGTATACCATACAGTTGCATAGGCCACCCATAGACCACCATCAGTGTTACGGATCAGCGAGTGTGGATCCACTGTGCCCACCATCCCGTCTGGCTTTGGGCTAAACCCTAAGGATGTTATTCCGACACCCCCCAGACATTCAACCTTTAACCCCTGTATAGGGATCTAGACTTCGCTGCTGGGAAGTAAGTGCTACTGTCACGGACGTCCCGACGACATTGAGTGGCAGGAAATCTGTGAGACTGGCAACACGTGGTTTGATTGGACAGGTTTTCCTTGTGGATCAGTAGGTGTCTGTGTTGTTTTTGGTAATGGCCACACCCCTTGCCTCCAGGTGTTGCTTATGTGGTCATTTAACCTTCCTTATTTATAGTTGCTTCTCCTACTTTGCTTTGCGGTTTATAGCTTCTTTGCCTGTGGATTGTTTGTGGTTGGATCTCGGCTGAGTTCCTGGTGCTTCCATAGCCTCTTTGAAGTTAAGTCTTTCCTTTCCATTTTGCATTTTGTTTGGGTTCTGTGTGTTACATTTCACTATTGTTTGTATTAGGCCTAAAGTAAACTCCTGTTCGTCCTTTCTTTTGGAGGAACCGGTAGTCTCGTCCCTGCCATTAGTACCAGGGTCCTATAGGGCTAGATAGGACTCTAGGTATTCCTGCGTATGAACTCACTTACCTTTGGGATCTGTTCATACTGGTAGTCAGTCAGGATTTTGGTTAGGGTTTTCACTAGGAGGTGTCCATTTTCCTTCCCTGGTTCTCAGGCCTGATTCCCTGTTTCCCTCTTCCCTCCTATGCTCGGTGTGGTGTTTCCCTCCCACAGCGTGACATTATAAACTGCCAAAACAGTTATTTATTGTTTGTTTGTGTGCAGCATGAATCCTATTGCTGCACTGGTAGGTCAGCTGCAAGGGCTGTCTTTGAAGGTAGCTGACCTCCGCACGACCGTCTCGCAGATGCAGAGATCACAGGCTGTTGGTTCTGGTGGTAGTGGTGGAGACCAGGCCTATCTGGAGTCTAAAGTTGCCCTCTCAGACAGATTCTCTGGGGGGAGGGACGTGATAATTTCATTTTGTTTAGGGAGGTGTGCAAACTGTATTTTAGGCTATGTTCCTTGCTTAAGGGGGATGCGCAGTCATGGGCTTTTTCTCTGCCGACCGGATTTCAGTCTCTCCGGTCGGGAGATGAATTTTTCTAAGCTTTGGGTCTTATCTATGATGATCCGGATCGGACCTCTCTAGCCGAAACCAAGCTGCACGGCCTTTGTCAGGGTGATCGTTCCACTGAGATTTATTGCTCTCAGCTTTGAAGGTGGGCTACGGATACGGAGTGGAACGATCCTGCCCTCCGTAGCCAGTTTTGTCAAGGGTTATTAGAGAGGCTGAAGGACGCTTTCGCCTTTCATGAAACCCCAGTGTCTCTGGAGGCTGGTATGTCTCTAGCTATACGCATTGATAGACGCCTGAGAGAGAGATCCAGGGGCCCCACTCTCAGGACGTACTATCACACGATGTATTGTCCTCCTCTTACACTTTCGGTGAAGCTACTCCTGGGTTTATGTCGCGGGACGAACTCATGCAATTAGGGGGGAGCTACTCCTTGATCCGCTTTTAAGCATACTGGTAATAGGAAGGGAGTGTGTTTTTTCTGCGGACAGAAGAGACATTTTATCAGAGTGTGTCCATACATTCAATAGCAAAAAGAAAAAAGAGGAACATTTAATTCCCATCTGACTCTTGGAGGGGTAAGAGGAGAGTCAGAAAATGTGCATTTGTCTTTGACTGGTACCCGATTTCTCCTGACTGCTGAGGTGGCGCTGGAGTCAAAAACTGTGGGGAATGAGGTGTTTATCGACAGCAGGGCCGGGTTGAACTTGATTGATGCTCAGTTCGTCCATATGCACAGGTTGTCACCGAGTGCATTAGAAAAAAAACATGTTTATTTTTGCTATTGATTCTGCACCTCTAAGTCAGAAATGTTTATCTCAATTGGAGCATGATTATGAGTGGGTGACTTTCATCAAGAATTTATCTCGTGTTTTGTGTTGGTGGGTCTTCCTGCTCTGGTGGCTCTGGGTTTACCGTGATTAAGCAAGCATAATCCTACCATCGATTGGCAAGCTAGACAGATTCTGAATTGGGGCGATTATTGCATTGACAATTGTCTGAATACATCTTTTTCTGTTTTAACTACTAAGGGTACTTTCACACTAGCGTTTTGGATTCCGTTTGTGAGATCTGTTTCAGGGCTCACACAAACGGTCCAAAATGGATCAGTTAAGCCCCAATGCATTCTGAATGGATAAGGATACTTTCAGAATGCATCAGTTAGGCTCTTTTCCGCTTCTATTCTGTTTTGGAGGCGGACACCAAAACGCAGTTTGCTGTATTTTGGTGTCCGTCTGAAGACGCGGAGCCTAACGGATCCGTTTTGAATTACAATGTAAGTCAATGGGGACGGATCCGTTTTCAATGACACAATATGGTGCATTTGAAAACGGATCAGTTTCCCATTGACTTTCAATGTAATTCAAAACGGATTCGTTTTGGACTTTGTCATTTTTCTTTAAAACTAATGCAAACGGATCCGTTCTGAACGGATACAAACGTTTGATTATAGGTGTGGATCCGTCTGTGCAAATAAACAGACGGATCCGCACCAACGCAAGTGTGAAAGTACCCTAAGACATTACCCTCTTTTTATATCTGATTTTGCTGATGTATTTTCTGAGAGTGGATGCCAGGATTTACCTCTGCTTCGGGAATATGATTGTCCTATCAACCTTATTCCCGGAGCTAAATTGCCAAAATCTAGATTGTATAACCTTTCTGGACCTGAAAGAGAGGCCCTGAGAGAGTATATTGCCGAGAGTTTGGCTAATGGACACATAAGACCTTCCAAATCTCCAGTGGCAGCAGGGTTCTTTTTTTTTTAAAAAAAGGACGGAGGTCTTCGACCATGTCTGGATTTCCGTGAACTCAATCAGATTACTGTCCGTGATCCTTACCCTCTTCCTTTGATTCCCGATTTGTTTAACCAGATTATTGGTGAAAGGTGTTTTCCAAGTTCGATCTAAGGAGGGCATATAATCTGGTTAGGATCAAGAAAGGAGATGAATGGAAGACGGCTTTTAATACTCCTGAGGGGCACTTTGAGAACCTGGTCATGCCTTTTGGGTTGACCAATGCTCCTGCAGTTTTCCAGCATTTTGTGAATTACACTGTTAATCACCTTGTGGGGAGGTTTGTAGTCGTGCATTTGGGTAACATTCTAATTTATTCTCCAGATGTGGAGATACACCAGGATCACTTTAGACAGGTGTTACAGATCCTAAGAGATAATAAATTGTATGCAAAATTAGCGAAGTGTGTTTTTGCTGTACACAAGGTGCAGTTTTTGGGCTACCTGCTGTCATCTTCGGGGTTTTGAATGGATCTAGAGAAACTCCATGCTGTATTGGACTAGGATCGACCCGGAAATCTGAAGGCTCTTATGCGGTTTTTGGGGTTCACCAACTATTACTAAAAATGTATTCAGAACTATTCGACAGTGGTAAAACCCTTAAGTGACATGACTAAGAAAGGGACAGATGCTTTAGTGTGGTCTGATTCAGCGTTGCAAGCCTTTTCTGTGATTAAGGAATGCTTCTCTTCTGCCCCTATATTTGTACAGCCGGATGTATCACAACCTTTCATTGTGGGAGTGGACGCGTCTGAGGTGGTGGTAGGAGCAGTTTTATCGCAGGGCCCGTCACCTGGTAAATGGCGTCCATGTGCATTTTTCTCTAAAAAACTCTCTTCCGCAGAGAGAAATTGTAATGTGGGTAACAGAGTCACTGGCTATTAAGTTGGCTGTTGAGAAAAGGCACAATTGGTTGGAAGGGGGAATTCATCCGATCACGGTGTTCACTGATCACAAAAACATGGCTTACCAGGCTGAACGACTAAACCAGAGGCAGGCCAGATGGTCTTTGTTTTTCACCAGATTCAATTTCACTGTCACCTATCGTCCTGGGTATAAGAACATCAAGGCAGATGCTTTGTCACGTAGTTTTCCTGGAGGTGGTAATTTTGAGAATCCGAGTCCTATACTGTCGAAAGGGGTGGTGATATCCGCTCTTTCCTGACCTAGAGGTGAAGGTGTTAGAGGCCCAGGGAGACGCACCGGATTCTTGTCCCTCTAGGAAACTGTTTGTGCCATCAGAATTGTGTCACAAGGTATTTGAGGAACATCACTGTACGGTTCTTATGGGATACCCTGGGAGCAGATCCACTGCCGACCTGATCTCTCATAGATTCTGGTAGCCAGGGTTGCGTAAGTGTGTTAAGGACTATGTGTCAGCCTGTAGTGCCTGTGCATGCGCTAAGGTGACACATACTCGACCTTCAGGATCTCTACTTCCGTTGCCCATCCCGTCCAGACCATGGACTCACTTATCCGTGGATTTTATCACTGATCTACCTAATTCTTCAGAAACGACAGTTATTCTGGTGGTAGTTGATTGCTTTAGTAAAATGGTGCACTTTATAGTGTTGCCGGGCCTACCTTATGCTAAAACACTTGCACAAGTGTTTGTTGACAACATTGTGAAACTCCATGGCATTCCCTCTGATGTGGTCTTTTCTTCGGCTTTTCATTCTCAGTAGAATGGCCCACCTGCCGCTTGATTGACAGGGCCGGACATCTCGCCCATCCCTCATGCCTGTGCCGCTGTTACTAGTAGCAGCACAGGCTCAGAGGCTCAGCTCCCGCTACTGGAGTAGTGACTCCGCGTGTACCGCTACAGTTCTGGGTAGCGGTACATGATCAGTCACTGCTCTGGAAGCAGAAGCAGAACCTGTACACTTCCATCACTACATGGATAGATACATAGCATTAGATTGTCAGTTCTGGGGCGAGATGTCCAGTCCAGACAATCAAGCAGTAGGTCGGTGATTTTTCACCTGTGGAAACAACCCCTTACAGATGAAGAACTGTTGCTCATGAGACAAATCAATTTGTTAGAATTGATTTACTCATCCCTACTAGTAAGTTTTAGTTTATAGGGTACAGATCAGTACAGGCTCGTGGAGGAGTTTTTTTGGCAAGTTTGTTTTTCTGCTATATGAGGATTTGTTTTTTGTTTCTCGAACTGTAAATTTTTATTAGCAGTGGAAGTGCCGATTTTTCATGATACAGAAAGGAAAAAAGGAAAAGGCAAAAGTGATAACTAAGTGGCTCGGAGCACCAAAATGTTGACATTTTGGGTCCATGGCTTGGAAACTTCCCAGATCTTAATCCCATTGAGAACTTGTGGTTAATCCTCAAGAGGCGGGTGGACAAACAAAAACCCACTAATTCTGACAAACTCCAAGAAGTGATAATGAAAGAATGGGTTGCTATCAGTCAGGAATTGGCCCAGAAGTTCATTGAGAGCATGCCCAGTCGAATTGCAGAGGTCCTGAAAAAGAAGGGCCAACACTGCAAATACTGACTCTTTGCATAAATGTCATGTAATTGTCGATAAAAGCCTTTGAAACGTATGAAGTGCGTGTAATTATATTTCACTACATCACAGAAACAACTGAAACAAAGATCTAAAAGCAGTTTAGCAGCAAACTTTGTGAAAACTAATATTTGTGTCATTCTCAAAACTTTTGGCCACGACTGTATACGAAGTGTTGGGGATGCATGCGTACGTTTGTCAGTCAGTTTATAAAGCTTGGAATAATAGTTGCGAAAACATTGGACAATTACGTCAGGATGATATTGGGGACAGCCAGCAGTGTCTTTCACTGCTTGTGGGGTGCGCTTGGCGGCTGTGTCTCGTAGTTGACGGGCTAGTATAGTGTGTGCTTTATTACCTTTCTCATAGTATTTCTGCTTTGAGTAGAGCAGCATATGCTCCACATTGCAGTGTCTTTGCAGTGTCTTTTAATTTCGCTCGGGCCTCCACAAGGTCTTGGAGAAGGGAGAGGTTCAGCCTTAGGTTCAGTCCGGACTGTAGAGACTCAATTTATGCCGTGAGTTCCCGGACTCGAAGTGTTCAGTTCTTTTTAAGTCGTGAGGACAATGCAATACATTGGCCCCTGACTACGGCCTTATGGGCCTCCCAGAGCATAGCTTGGGATGAGACCGAACCAACATTTTCTCCAAAGAACGTGCGGATGTACCCTGCAATGTCCTCTCGGATGACTGGCAATTTCAATTTCGGCGCCAGTGACTGGTGTGTTGTGGCTTAAAGTATAACTGTCAATTTTTTTTTTTTTTTACTATTGGATTCTGGTGATTAATATTACCTTGTTGGCCCTGTTTTAATTTCTGATTCTTAAATAAATAACCCCTAAAAGCCACCTAAAAGTCCCCAGTATTGGCTATTGTTACCTGAGATAAAATCAGGTTGCTATGCTCCTTCCGTCTACAGATGAGAGGACGGAGCACGCTGCGTGCACTGGGAACTGATAGTGAGTCAACATTGTAAGGGAATGTATAAAAAGCCAGGTTCTTCCTGACAGGAGATAACAGTGCTGGGCTGTGTGTGTGAACTTCTCCACATGCCTGTGCTTGGCAGACACTCCCTTAGCAGTGAAGGACAATGTAGAGCCCAGTGTATAAATGACAGCCTTATCTGATAAGAGGAGAGCTTGTAGAAGGACTACAGGCTTCAGCCAGACCTGGGAACTTCACTGCAAGACCTCCCTATACAGAGCTGGTCTTCACTAACTTCACTGCAAGACCCCCCTATACAGAGCTGGTCTTCACTAACTTCACTGCAGGCGTCCTATGGATTAGCCTCAGGACTGAGGGCGGCCATCTTAACAGAATAGTGAAATTGCAGTTTTATGCAGACTGGTTGCTAAGGGCTAAATCTTATTAAATAAGGGGTAAGTAAGTCTAATAGTTATTGATTCAGGTATATTATCATATTAGTAACTACATATATGAAAACTGAAATTAGGGTCTAAATGTGACAGTTATCCTTTAAGTTGAGAAGAGAGGGTGAGGGTGACTGGGGCGTGATCCGACCAGAAGATAGGCCCGATAGAGACATCGCTCATCATCTTAAGGGTCAGAGCAGTGCCCAAAAAATAGTCTATCCGGGTGTGCAGTTTGTGAGGAGGGGGAGTAGAAGGTAAATGTTCTACTTGTGGGGTTATCCACCCTCCATAGATCATAAAGGGCGTATCTCCTTATCACATCACGGAGGCTTTGGGCTAGACAACCTTGGGCCGAAGGTGGAGGGGTGGAGAGGAGGGACTGCCGGTCTGCGGTTTTGGAAAAAAGCATATAAAAATCCCAGCCCAAAATCCACGCGGCCGGTGACAGTCTATGAAAATTACTAAGGACTCGACGCACAAACTGGAGTTGGGAGGTGTTAGGGGCATACACAGTACAAAGTATGATAGGGCGGCCCTGATACGATTCTTCTAAAATGACATAGCGGCCTGCCGATAGCAGTATGGCTACCCCTGCTTTTCTGCGACTATGGTTAGCTATGTAGGCATGTCGATTGATATATTCTTGGGATTGATACTAGAGTTGGTATCAGATATGTGGCCAGGATAACCAAGAGTGGGGCCAAGACGAGACAGACATCTGAAAAAATCTTGTTATTGCTCAGTTTCCAGTTGATGCTTCTGAAAGGCAGCTAGAGATAATCACCACTGCCTTAGGCCTTCATTGTGCTACAGCTGCATTATGTTGCAACCATGCACACAACTAAAACAAATGCTTTGGCTATGGACCCTGATAGCATGCAATTTCCCACTTAAATATGCATTGATACGCCAATTTTAGCCTTCACTTGGTTTTCCTTGCCTTCAGCTCAGGCATCCTTCTTATCATATTTTACTAGAGCATCGGGAGGTCATCGAACAGTATGTAGAAAAATGAGAACAGCACAATGTAGAACATTTCTATACAAAGATGGAGCTTATAGTTTTTATTTCAGGTTTAGTGCCAGGTTAGCTGGTTGGGATCAGTGCATGGATGCATGAATAGACAGCTTCATTTCCCCTCTCTACAGCCCAAGGCCACTGTAATCACAAACTACAATTACAGGTCACACAAGCAAAGCTCCATTGGCATCAAAGGACGACATTCTTCCGACAACCCTGCCCCAACTATAAATACTAATAACTCAGTCCTAAGAGATACCTAGTAGAGATGAGCATGCCCAGGGTGATCTTGAGAGTTGGGTAATTGATCATTGTTGCTTTAGTTGTGCTTTGTTAAGTGCATTACCTATTAGATCTCCATTGGTGGATTTGATGCAAATATTTAGGTTGAGATCTCCCCATGATGCAGATAATATCGGGGACAGGGCTTCTGTTTTAGAAAGAGCTAACTGGAGAATTGTAGATATACCATGTGCTGCTGTATTTTGCCTCCATAATGCTGTATCTGATGGACCATGCCATGTCTTGTGTTCTGTCAAGCTCCATATGGACAACTTTATTATCTTGAAATCTGAGGTCCAGTGTGTCCCTATAGATTGTTGTGGGTTTATATCTCTAGGCAACTTGGAGCTTTATAGAGCCGCGATAGGGCCATATGCATGGATGCACCGACCGGGCCGCAGGGGCAACACGTGAGCTACGGTGGGCCGAAGGGGGTAGTAGTTGTTTGTACTCACAGTTTAAAGACTAAACAAAAGCAAAGACAGGTGCACTCTGCGATAATACTAGTATTATCACAGAGTGCACCTGTCTTTGCTTTTGTTTAGTCTTTGATTGTTCTTCACATCCACATAATTGTTACCTTATGTAGGATGGTTATTGTGGTACTTGTAGTCCGTTGCTGGCATCTTCCATTGTATGCATTTTTTTGCTGTTAATTGCAATCAGCAACGGACTACAAGTGCAGGATGTGCTCCCCTATATATATGCACAACCGCATGTGGGTTTGAGCATATCCTGCCAGTTTAACATCACACCACGTTTTCTAATGGTTTGTATAATCTTATGTATGGAGGTGTATAAACTCCAATTTAAATGTGCCTGTTTTCATCTACAGGCTACATTCAGGTGCATTTGTTTAGGCCCTGGGCCATATCAGCTGGTCTCGGGTGGGGCTCACAGGCACCTCCCACCTCCCATTGCAAGCATGGCTACATGCTGGAGGTTACTGGTAAGCTGTTTGTGAGTCAGGCCTTATGCTCCCGTAATCCACCCACTGGCCCCTGGTATTGCCCATACGGCACAGGTAGGTGAGTGATAGGGCCTCGGGCTACTTGAGAGACCTTGGCGCGGTGCCCGAGCTTAAGACATGTCCTCCTAGTAGGATATGTCGAACTAACCTCTCAATTTTACATCAGTGTGAGGGTTTAGTATTACCGCAGAGTGCACCTGCCTTTGCTTTTGTTTAGTCTTTGATTGTTCTTCACATCCACATAATTGTAACCTTATGTAAGATGGTTATTGTGGTACTTGTAGTCCGTTGCTGGCATCTTCCATTGTATGCTTTTTTTTCTGTTGATTGCCATCAGCAACGGACTACAAGTGCAGGATATGCTCCCCTATATATATGCACAACCGCATGTGGGTTTGAGCATATCCTGCCTGTTTAACATCACACCACGTTTTCTAATGGTTTATATTCTCACGGTTTAGCAGAGCTTCCCTGGGCCGGCGTGCAGTGATGGAGAAGACAGCAGTAAATCCTCGTGGGCACACTCTAGTACAGGGATCACCAGCCAGATGATGGTTGAGGTGTTCTTAATGGTATAGATTGTTAGGGTGCTTTTGAGGCTGGGACCCTGGTGTTTTTGTGATGCAAGCACCGTTAGGTGCAAAGGTAAGTGATGGAAGTGATGAGGAGTCAGTGATAGTAAAACAGCTGAACTTTACTTGAGCAATTCTTTATCTTTAGGTAGTCAATACAGTTCATAGGTATCGCAAAGCAATAATATAAATATTGGTTCGGCTGTATTCCTTACAACAGGCTGAGTAATTGTAATTTAAGGAGTTTTCCTTATTTTTATATCTGCGTCCACAATCTAGCACTCAGGTACTGGATATAATAGTTCTTACTAGTCAGTAGCAATCCACAGAGCGGTCTCTCTAACGGCAGGCATTAGTCTTCTGCTCCATTCTTTGGAAAGGATGCTCACTGAAGAATTACAGTCCACTATGTCCATAGAGGCATGTGGAAAACTATAATTTTGCACATTAATCATCCGGCTGTGTCCAGGTACTTTTAGGTTCCTCCTGGTCACTGTTGCTTGTGAAGTCCTTGGCTAATTTAGCTCTAATTTCCACTAGACTTTCTCTATACCAGACATAGACTCACTGGTCTGTGCTGTGCTGCTGGAATACTGTTCTTCTTCTACATGCTCCCTTGGCTTGGCCAGAGCCAAGAGGCTATAATTGTAGCTACATGGTGGACTAAACTGGTTCTGCTCCTCTCACTACCAACTCTTCTCTACCACTAACTCACACTTCATTAGCAAACCCCAGAATATGTAAATAAGTAGTGCGAGCACCACCTAGGGGCGAACAGATGAAATGACCTCTCACAGCCTGTCAACAGGAATTACAGCTTACACATAAGTACAGTTGATTAGCGGTCGCAGAGGGTGCGACTGGGCCGGCGGTGGGAGGGGGCACGCTGCACTCATATGTAATGGGAGCGCTCTGACGGGGCCTGGCATGAAGTACAGTGAGAATGTCGGGCCCTGTCAGAACGCTCTTCAAACATGAGGGGGTGCAGGAGGCAGATGGAGCGCAGAGGCAAGGAAGGGGGGCACACTCACCTGGCAGTTCTTGTCACTGCCGGGCTGCTGGTCTATTCGTGTTCAGAGTGAAGCAGGGCGACCTCTCCGCTCCCTGCTTCACTGTTCTTTTGAGCTCCGGCGCTCCCCCTGCTGGCTGCACATTGCGCTGCTGGCTGTAGGAGGAGAGCTAAAAGCCCAGGAATCGGCTATCAGCACAGCCAGCAGTGTGATGTGACTGTGGGAGCGGGTCATCAGGGAAGAGGGTAAGTATGTGGTTTTTTTCCCCCATAAAGCTGCAGATTGGAGGCAAAAGGGGGGCAACAACTAGAGTGAGGGGGCACAAAAGGGGGCATCTTTACTGAGGGGGCTGCCTAATCTGGAATAACTACTGTGAGGGGGCACATATGTGGGCATAACTACTGTGAGGGGGCACATATCTGGCATAACTTCTGTGAGGGGGCACATATCTGGCATAACTACTGTGAGGGGGCACATATCTGGCATACTGTGAGGGGGCACATATCTGGCATAACTACTGTGAGGGGGCACATATCTGGCATAACCACTGTGAGGGGCACATATCTGGCATAACCAATGTGAGGGGGCACATATCTGGCTATAACCACTGTGAGGGGGCACATATCTGGCATAACCACTGTGAGGGGCACATATCTGGCATAACCACTGTGAGGGGGCACACATATGGCATAACCACTGTGAGGGCCCCATATCTGGCATAACTACTGTGAGGGGCACATATCTGGCATAACTACTGTGAGGGGGCACATATCTGGCATAACTACTGTGAGGGAGGCACATATCTGGGTATAACGACTGTGAGGGGGCACATATCTGGCTATAACTACTGTGAGGAGGCACAAAAGTAGGCATAACTACTGTGACAGGAACAAGGTTGGGCATAACTGCTTCGACGGGCCACAAGGAGGACATAGCTATTTTGAAGGGACCACAAGGTGGGCTTAATTACTGTGAGGGTCACAAGGTGGGCATTAATACTGTGAGGGGCCACAATGTGGGCATTAGTGCTGTGTGGTAGCACTTAGGGGAAATGTCCTAGATTACCATGCTATATATTGATATGGCTCAGTCTTACAGGCCAGCACAGTGCCCCCTGCTGGTGATTTCACAGGGGCAGTCACCATCCCTTCCTTATGTGATTATTCTTTTTTTCTCTATGACCACAGGGACCTTCTTCTGGATTCAGTGGACATCACGCTGACACCAGTGAAACCCTGGATGAGGTAGGACCAGATTTTATTAGGACTGGATGAGTGTAGACATGCATTGGGCTTAAGGCTCTTTAACACGAGCGAATCCTGTGCGGGCAATTCGCTGCGTGAAAGAATTCTAAGCCCCATTCCGGACAGCAAAGACACGGAGCATTAACATGATTGATAATGCTCTTTGCCTCTCTGTGATCTTTTTACTACAAAATCATGGTGACAACTTTATCTCACTGTGATTTTGTAGTAAAAAGATCACAGAGAGGCAAAGAGCATTATCAATCCTGTTAATGTTCTGTGTCTCTGCTGTCCGGAACGGGGCTTGGCTCTCTTTCACGCAGCAGATTACCCGCACGGCATCCGCTCGTGTGAAAGAGCCCTTAGTGTAAAGAAAATCTGCCGTCTCTATGTACAAAATGGGGGGGGGGGGGTCCGATCCAAAGTTTGCATTGAAGCCCATTACACACTAGTTACGCCACTGAGTGGGACACTGCATTCCCCACTGCATTAAGTTAAGCCGTACTCAGCGTTTGTCTTGCTAGATGCTGTGGATCTCTACACCGTCACCTGTAAAAAAATAAAAATAAACAATTGCCGCCAACCCAGATATACATAAAATGATTGTTGCAAGGTACTATTATGGCACTTGGATAACCCCCTATAAGTAAAGGGTTATGCATAACAATACACATTTATTGATATACTTTTTTTTCTGTTCTCATGGCGTAAGAGTGACATGGGGCGTTGCATCTTCGGTGCTTGATAAAAAAAAAATGGGAGTTGATCTCATTTTGGGGCAATAAAATAAAGTCTATGACATAGTCCTGAGATAAAGTTCATAAATGTTTGCAGTCCAAAAAGGGTTAAAGTGCAAAGTCCTTGGTTAAAAGAATGTGCGTTGCATAAGATAATAACACCAAAGCAAAACAGAGCAGCAAATATGTAATACAAAAAATAGCAAATTTTATTAAACAAATAATTTAAAAGTACATAAATATATATATATAAAATAGCAGCATAACATTCACAGGAAAAAATGTGCCACAGGACTACAATTCAAAATACATAAACATAAGAAACTGGAGATATAAAAAATCCCCAAAAAGTATAATAAATAAGTGAAGTGCTGATTTGGGATCAGGACTACATTAGTCTGTATACTTTATACGATTGCCACCTGTATGTATTTATATATACTATTGCACTCTGCACTTTACCTATTGATTATACTTTTTGCGATTATTTATCTCTCCAGTACCTGAGTTCACAACAGCGTACGGCATTTCCGTTCTCCTGCTCCGTTAAAGGAGCAGTAGAACGGAAGGGACGGATTCCTGCATGCAAACTTTTGTCTCCGCTCCAAAATCTTTTTTGGAGCAGACAACTAACAGACCCCATTATAGTCTATGGGGTCCGTAGGCTCCATTTGGCTCCAGTTCGGCTCAGTTATGTGCCTAATCCATCCTTTCCGTCTCCTGCTCCTATAACTGAGCAGGAGAACGGAAAGGCTGAACGCTGATGCTGCTAATATATATATATATGCTTGAAAAAGGTGCCATTGGGTGCACCGAAACATCGCATTTACTCGGTAAATAAAAAATGTTTCACTTTTTTTTGGAAGTGCTGTGGAACTGTTGTTATTATATATATATATATATATATATATATATTTACTTTTAAATTATTTGTTTAATAAAATTTGCTATTTTTTGAATTACATATTTGCTGCTTTGTTTTGATTTGGGGTTATTTGACAGTGTTTTCACAGGCAGCTGTGTAAAATCGGGCTTTTGTCTACTAATAGATAAGATAAGATACAGAAGAAAAATCCTTCTGGGCACAAGACTTGAACGTTGCAGAACTTGAGTTAAAAGTCCCAGACAACCTGAGAAGGGGGTAAAAAGGGATGAAAGATGGTGCAACTTGGGGTTTAAAAAAAAATACTCGAGTCAGCAGGAAATCCTGTATGATTAAAGACAATAAATAACTCTTGACGTGGCTGGTTGGTTCCGGACGCTGCTAGGACCTGGACTCCTGGCAAAGGAATCCCGGCACATAGGGGGTTTGGTGGGCGGAGTTGTGGAAGAGGTGGCCTCTGGGGAGGCAACTGGGTCCCTGGTCTTGTTTAGCTCCGCAAGGATGTCCGGTGGAATATGAGGTGAGGGATGAGGCCAATATGAACTGGGACGGGAGATGCTCCTTCGAAGCATCCCAATGGGAATCATTTAGCTCCTCTACTCACAGGTGCGGCTTAGGGGTGCTCTGACATGTCTCCCATCCGTTGGTTCCTCCTGCCGTGACACTACAGTCTTAGAATTGGCTTCTTGACCCCCGACGTCTCCAGGCCTATAAATCCTGGGTAGACTCGCTATCTCGGTACAGGCCCCGGATGGGGATTGCACTGCCTTAGTGTGACTGGCTGCGCGTATCTCCCGTAACAAGCGCTGATGCATTCGGAACCGGGGATCTGTCGGCTGGTCCCAGACGCGAAACAATGTACAGCGCTCTTCTGCCACCGTGCTAGGAGAGGCTGCACCCCTCTTCAATCTCGACCATAATGTCTCCTTCGCTTCTATCACGTCCTCGCGTAGTCCCCCCGGGTTTCTTGCGTGTGCACGTACGTCATTCTCTTCTCGTGCAGGGCCCGCCTCCTAGGTCCATTTTGCATAGGGCAGGTGCCGGTTTTCTAGATACTGAGGCAGCGTCAGGTTAAGCACAATGTTAAACAGTTATTTTGCATAAAGGGATTGCCTATTCTTTTCCCGCTCTACAGAGGTCGTTTCTCTCCGGGATGGCGCAGCAATAATATAATGAAGCCTTCAGGTGGCCATTTTAAGTACAACACAAGAGTCCATTCACTGACTGCAACCAGTGTTGTTGACACAAAAATATACGTTTTTCTCACTTTCAGCACTGCGGTTTAACGGCAGGGGCCTGGCACAGTATCCCTGTATGGTTTTCAAGTAATTCAAACAATTCTCCAGCACAATAAAGGCATGCAACGTACAGAGTCTCTTTCAAAGCAAGTAGGGCTTATTCTCATAAGGCATACAGAATTTTGAGGTGTCTTATTCGCATCCTGTTTGTGACACCAAAATTATGCCGTGACCGGGCCGCAGGGGCAACACGTGAGCTACGGTGGGCCGAAGGGGGAAGTAGTTGTTTGTACTCACAGTTAGCAGAGCCTCCCTGGGCCGGTGTGCAGTGATGGGGAAGACAGCAGTAAATCCTCGTGGGTACACTCTAGTACAGGAATCACCAGTCAGATGGTAGTTGAGGTGCCTTTGATGGTATAGATGGTTAGGGTGCTTTTGAGGCTGGGACTCTGGCGTTTTTGTGACGCAAGCATCGTTAGGTGCAAAGGTAAGTGATGGAAGTGATGAGGAGTCAGTGATAGTAAAACAGTTGAACTTTACTTGAGCAATTCTTTATCTTCAGGTAGTCAATACAGTTCATAGGTATCGCAAAGCAATAATATAAATATTGGTTCGGCTGTATTCCTTATAACAGGCTGAGCAATTGTAATTTGAGGAGTTTTCTTTACTTTTATATCTGTCTATACTTCGTCCACAATCTTGCACTCAGGTACTGGATATAATAGTTCTTACTAGTCAGTAGCAATCCACAGGGCGGTCTCCCTAACGGCAGGCATCAGTCTTCTGCTCCATTCTTTGGAAAGGATGCTCACTGAAGAATTACAGTCCACTATGTCCATAGAGGCATGTGGAAAACTATAATTTTGCGCATTAATGATCCGGCTGTGTCCAGGTACTTTTAGGTTCCTCCTGGTCACTGTTGCTTGTGAAGTCCTTGGCTAATTTAGAATGAGGGTTAGTAAGACTGCAGAGTGCACCTGTCTTTTCTATTGTTATTGTTATATTGTTATATTATCACATCCACACAACTGCCATCTTGTGGTTTTTGTGGTACTTGTGGTCCGCTGCGGGCATTGTATGCATTTTTGCTAGGGATCGCCATTAGCAACGGGCCACAAGGGCAGGATCTGCTCCCCTGTTTATATTTGCACAGCTGCATTTGGGTTTGTGCATTTCCTGCCTGTTTAACACCACGCCATTTCTTCAGTCGTTTTGTATATTGAGTTGTTTGGAGGTGTATAAACTCCTAGGTAAATGTGCCTGAATTTCATCCACAGGCTACATTTTGGTGTACCTGTGAGGCCTGGCCATATCAGCCAGTCTTGGGTGGGGCTCACAGCCCTCTCCCTCCTCATATTGCAGGCATGGCTACATGCTGGAGGTAACTGAGGAGTTTGCTGTGAGTCGGCCTTTACACTCCTGTAATTTAGCCCACTGGCCCCTGGTATTGCCCATACGGCACAGGTAGGTGAGTGTTAGGACCCGAGCTACTTGAGAGACCTTCGCGTGGTGCTCGGGCTCAGACATGTCCTCCACAGTAGGATATGTTGGCTAATTCTCAATTTTAACATGAGAATGAGGGTTAGTAAGACCGCAGTGTGCACCTGTCTGTTCTATTATTATTGGTACATTACTAATTTAGCTCTAATCTCCACTAGACTTTCTCTATAAGTAAATATGTAAATAAGTAGTGCCAGCACCACCTAGGAGCGAATACATGAAATGACCTCTCACAGCCTGCCAACAGGAATTACAGCTTACACATAAGTACAGTTGATTAGCAAATACAAAAGTTTAAAGTACCCACGCCACGACCATCACTGAGAGGGACAGGGGCTGCCTAGTTGGGTAGTTGGATATGTTATAAAGCAAAACGTCTAAGGACATTGCTAGGTCCATACTTGCCAGGGAGATTCCAAAGGGGGTGGCAGAAAATGGCACCCTGTAAAATTTAATCCCCAAACCCTGTAAAAATTCAGACCAGAATATAAAAACCTCACACCAGATGCAAATGTTTCCTTTAACAGACCAAAGGTTTTAATACTCACCCACTGCAGACAATGTCTTGTCACAGATCGGTCTCAGGACATTGTAAGCAGTGGCAAGGGAAGGTGTAGGAGAAGTGAATATGTATGGTACCCAGTAGATTTACCCATTGTTCAGAGTACGATAGCTCTCCACTTTTCATGAACTATCAGGATATTCTGTAGAGTTGGCAAGTTTAGTCAGCACATGCTCTGATATTACATAGAGGAGGATGGCCATCAGTCCCAAGAACTTTATTTTATATATGTTTTTGTGTTTTTATTAACGTTCTTGGCTTGGTAAGGCTGTTGGAAGGCTTCTTTAAACAAAATTCATTGTAGACTAAATCACAATGTGTGACCCATCTTTTTCTGTGTTTTGTTATTGTGATTGTTCTGTTAATTAGCTTAATTGGTGTATTTGGTAAAAACAAAAATAAAATGAAGAGCGAAGAGCAGTAAAGTCTCCATCAGCATGATCCATATGGTGCGTGGTGCGGTAATTACTAGCTATATATTATTAATGCGCTTATACACTGTATGTCATTAACGTAGACCAGATTCCCAGCTGCCTGCTTTCTGGAGGTGCAGAGCATATAAAATCTTCATCATCTAAAGCTGGCAGAATGTTTCACGTTGCGAAAATGTGCCATGTTTTACTACAAATTGCAGCTGTCTGTCAAATTATAGCATTCTTACTGAATTTCACCTGGAAAACTGTCTGGTCAAAACTGCCCTGAAAAAACTCAGCACCGCATGTGGGTCCAAACCACAGAAGAGTTACAAATCTTTTGACTTCTTCTCAGTGCCTGAGGGTCTTTGTATGCAGAGCCTGCACAGTAGCCAGTGTGTAGCATGGGTTGCCACTGCCCGGGGCAAGCCAAGTATTGCACCCCCTAACCTGCTACTCTTACTCTCATTGGGGCTGGTCAGGGGCCTGAATGGGGATTGGTAATGGCCTAATAAGGAGGATTGTTACTGTAGGCTTCCACAGTAATAGTCCTCCATATCAAAGGGATTGTCCAGCCTTTTTTATGTGATGTGTCACTGCCTTCCCTGTGAGAAATCTGAGATCGGATAGACTCGTGGCACTTGAGTATCTGACAGGTCTCTCTGTTTTTCCTTTTGTTTGTTATTGTTGGCAGAATCCCACCTCTCCACAGGTTCTGATCATTATTAGTGAGGAGGCTCTATTTAAGTCCGCCTTTCACTGTTGACCATGCGGTTGATATTACCTGCTGGAGTTCTGTGCTGTTTGTTTGTGGATATTCTGCTTCCCTTTTGTCTCAAGCTAAGTTCCCCAGTTTTCTCTTTTGTGTGTTTGTTGTTACTAGGTCTCAGGGAGACGCTGGTTCATTCATAGTGGAAGGAACCAGTTGGCTCATCTCCTGCTCCCTAAGTTAGGGTTTGCGACAGTGTCAGCAGGGCTAAGTTTCCAGCGTATGTGCTCGTTCACCTTCAGGACTTGCTCATACTGTCAGCAGTCAGGGAGAGGCTCAGAGATTGTTAGGAGGTTACCATCCTCTCTTCCCTAGCTTTGAGGCCTAGTCTGCTTTCTGTCGCTGTTTGTATATTTGGTGTTCTTCTCATCCCCACCTACCTGTGACAAATAGCCTATGCAAAGATAGGCCATCACTAACTGTTCGGCATCAATCAGCTGTTTTGTATAACTACATCATTGGAAGTCGGTGCTGGAACTGCACTGCACCACAGGGGTGCACCTAGCCTCTCTGCTGCCTGAGGCAAAAACTGAAATGCCCCCCCCCCCCCCCATGTCAGTTTCTTAACCTAACCCCTTTGCCACAATGAAAGCGCTCATTGCCTATGGCCCTTCTGCCGCCTCACACTTGCCCCTACCTGGTGCTGCCTGAGGCAGTCGCCTCGCCTGGCCTCATTGGTGGTGCTCTCCTGCCCAACCATCAGCATTGCAGTGGACTGCAGCCCTGCTCCAACTGAAGTCAATGACAGTAGCTGTGCAGCGTCCTCCACAATGTTGACAGTGCTCTGTGCTGACTTCTTTCTCTTCCCCTCTTTCTCTCTGTTCCCTTTCTCACTTTGATTGTGCTGAATCAAATCACACAAAATAATCCGATTTTTTTCTTTAAAGTGGGTCAAAATTCAGATTTTTAGAATGGATTTGCTCATCTCTAGTGGATACCCACATAGTTACAACCATCAAGTGGTTTTTTTTGTTCTTGAATGATTGATATATTAACAGTAATTAATCATATAAGATAAAAATAATGATATCATTGTTTTATAGTAACATTGATACTAATCATTTTATCTTTTTTATTTATATTTTAAGGTCAGAATATACAATTTGATCTTCTTTGTGGTCACGCTTTGAAGACATGGGGTGGCTTTTAAGTCTAAATTTTTGCACACATTCCTCATCGTGGTCTTTACTCAAGCTTCCAGATTCCAGATTCATAGACGACATTTTTTTCCATGATGTCACTGACAAAATAGGTCTCAGCTGTGAATGTACATACAGTGACATCACAAACAGCTGCTTGCTTTGTACGCTGCAGGTGACACTCTCTGTGACCTCACACCAGCAATGTGTACCCAGGCCATGTGGCACAGATGGCACCATGCTGTCAGATTGTGGCAGGTGATTGCTGCTCATTGCTAAGTAATCAGTGGCTGTAATTAGTTAGACTGGACTCAGGCTCAGATAATAGAGCAGACAACCAGCTGCCAGTCACAGGGAGTTCTCTGCTGCAGGGGGATGGGAGCCGGTTATTATCACTAACATACCATGCCTTTAGTAGCAGCCAGGCCTAATAAGCCATAACATTGGGTAAATCTAATAAGCTTTGCAGCATGGCTCAGTTCTGTTAGTAGCACTAGGCCTGATACTGTAACACGTGCCGCAATTATTCATTGTTTGTAACACTTAATATAGCATCTGCTGCAGATCTCACCCCAGGTAGTCAAAAGAAGCTTCCAATGAACCCATTGTCTGCTAATGGTTACAAATATACATGAAAAAACAAGGACATTTTTTTTCTTTTTATTTGAACATCAGATATTTTTTGATTGGCCCGTTAGATATGAATGTGTGCAGTGACCCAGCAGATCACCGCTAAAGGTTAATTATTTGTTAAATGGTGTGATTTAATGTTAAAGCACTTTTATCTTTATGCACTGTGTATCCCAAATGACTCTGAATGGACAACAGTTAACACTGGCAATGCCAGCTTAGATTCCAGGGTGATGGGCTGGTTCCATCCCTTGGGGTCTTAGCTGAGTAGTGCTAGAGGCGAGACCTACATGTGAAAGTTCCTGTCAAAGAGAAGCCTCATCCAGGAAACTCCATGCCTGCTACTGAAAAGCTGTCAGACAACAACTTAAGTGAAAGACAACCCCTGAGAAGAGATATTTACAGAAGGTCTAGAACCATCGATGCCATGCTGGATTCCGACAGTAAAGTAGCACACGTTTATGGCAATAAGACTTTACTGCTTGAGGAAAGGACTTTACTCTTTGGGCCACCCAGCACACTTTGATCTGCACTTCATGAAGAGTTAATGGGAACGGAATTGTATGCATGTGGTTATTTGGGAAGATTTCAAAGTGATCTTAGAGTGAGACTCAGATTACTGCCATCATTGTTACTGTGGCAATCCAGTTGTTGTGAAACTACAACTCCCAGCATGCATGCTTGCTCTACTCTCATATAAAAAAATGGAGTATGTTGAGAATTGTAGTTTAACAACATCTGGAGTGCACCCTCCACTTGATGCACAGCC
This sequence comes from Bufotes viridis, assembly GCA_033119425.1. Lineage (NCBI taxonomy): Eukaryota > Metazoa > Chordata > Amphibia > Anura > Bufonidae > Bufotes > Bufotes viridis. The sequence continues at coordinate 566,636,075 of CM065589.1, forward strand.
ACAGGGAGTGTTGGAGTGAGGATAGCCACTGTGCCACGAATACCACTCTCCTCCCCCCGGCTCTCCCCCTGCTGGTATCTACATATGTAATATGTGCCTATCCTTCATACAAGTCATTGGGTCTCTAGGTGTACAAAGTATTAAGCAAGCAGAGAAAATTAAATCCTGAAATCTATCTATCTATCTATCTATCTATCTATCTATCTATCTATCTCATATCTACCTATCTAACTATCTAGCTATCGAATCCCATATCTATCTATCTATCTATCTATCTATCTATCTAATCTCATATCTATCTATCTATTTATCTATCTATCTATCTATCTATCTATCTAATATCTATCTATCTATCCATCTATCTGCCCATCAATCAATAAAACTATCTGACATAACAGCACTTCTTGAAGCTGTTTTACTCCATATTGCTACCACCATTGAAGGCAGATTTGTTTTCACCGACCCCATTGATTACACTTAATTTCTTATATTCTTGATTCAGTCCCAAGACCGTCAATAGATCAATATTCAAGAGTCAGTTGACTCAACTATATTCAGTGGTTAATGTTCATGAGGTTTTGGTTTCACATTAAGGTACAGTCATATAAGCTTTTAGCTAGTTTTATCTACCATATGAAGTTAAAGGGAATGTGTCATCAGAAAATTACCTATTGTTTAAATCACTTTTTTAAAGTTTAATATATTTTTAAAGAATTGTTGATAATATTTTTAAACAGTCCCGGACCGCCGTACGCAGGATTGCGTCCTGCGGGCGGCCGGGATCTTCTGAGTGGACGCATCGGTGCGTCCTCTCGCGAGACCCGTGAGTTCCTGTGTTCACAGGGGCGCGCGTCTCAAGAGTTGAACTACAGCCTGATGATCCATCGCTGGCAGGCTGTAGATGCGATATAAATCGCATCAAACATGTATACCAGACGCTGTTTTGTGAACAGCGTCTGGTATACCTGCTACCTGGTCCTCTGGTGGTCCCATTTGCTGGGATCGACCACCAGAGGACCAGGTAACTAAGTTGCACCAAACACTACACTAACCCCCCCCCCACCCATTAACCCCTTGTTAACCCCTTGATCACCCCATCTAGACCCCCTGATCACCCCCCTGTCATTGATCACACCCCTTGTAAGGCTCCATTCAGACGTCCATATGTGTTTTGCGGATCCGTGGATTCACGGATCCGCGGAACTGATCCACGGATCCGCGGATCCGCAGATCCTCAAAACACGGACACCGGCAATGTGCTTTCCGCATTTTGCAGATCCGCACATTGCCAGAACTATATAGAAAATGCTTTTTCTTGTCCGCAATTGCGGACAAGAATAGGACATGTTCTATTTTTTTGCGGAACGGAAGTGCAGACCCGGAAGCGCGGATCAGTAATTCCGGATCCGTAATTCCGGATCCGAGCGGGACAAAGTATGTCCCCATAGAAATGAATGGGTCCGCAATTTCGTTCCGCAAACAGAATTGCGGACGTGTGAATGGGGCATAAGGGTCCCTTATCACCGCCAGTTAGTTAGATACTTGTTAGGTAGCTAGCGCCCAGCCCACCGCACCGCAGTCACTGATTTTGGCAGAGATTTTTTCATCCACATTGATTGATGCGAATGAAAAAATCTGTGCCGTTCATTTTATTTTTTTTTTTCAGCCCAGAGGCTGAACGGAAAAAAAAATCTCATTACCCGTATGCTCAATATAAGGAGAATCGCAGAAACTCCTAATGCTGGCCATACGTGTAATGATTGCGGAGACCCTCAAATGCCAGGGCAGTACAAACACCTCACATGTGACCCCATTTTGGAAAGAAGACACCCCAAGGTATTCGGTGAGGGGTATGGTGAGTTCATGTAAAATTTTATTTTTTGTCACAAGTTAGTGGAATATGAGACTTTGTAAAAAATAAAAATAAAAATCAATTTCCGCTAACTTGTGCCAAAAAAAATTCTGTGAACTCGCCATGCCCCTCACGAAATACCTTGGGGTGTCTTCTTTCCACAATGGGGTCACTTGTGGGGTATTTATACTGTCCTGGCATTTTAGGGGTGCTAAAGCGTGAGAATCCAAATGCATAAAAATGCCCTGTGAAATCCTAAAGGTACTCATTGGTTTTAGGGCACCTTTGCGCATCTTGGCTGCAAAAAAGTGGCACACATGTGGTATCGCCGAACTCAGGAGAAGTAGGGCAATGTGTTTTTGGGTGTATTTTTATATATACCCATACTTTGTGTGAGAAATATCTCTGTAAATGACAACTTTTAAAAATTTTTTATTCAAAGTTGTCAATTTACAGAGATATTTCTCTCACCCAGCATGGGTATATGTAAAAATACACCCCAAAACACATCGCCCTACTTCTCCTGAGTACGGCAATACCACATGAGTGACACTTTTTTGCAGCCAAGATGCGCAAAGGGGCCCAAATTCCCATGAGTACCTTTTAGGAGGGAATTTTTACGCATTTTTCTTCTCACGCTTTAGGGCCCCTAAAATGCCAGGGCAGTATAAATACCCCACATGTGACCCCATTTTGGAAAGAAGACACCCCAAGGTATTCGCTGAGGGCATAGTGAGTCCATGAAAAATTAAACTTTTTGTCAAAAGTTAGCGGAAGGTGAGACTTTGTGAGAAAAAACAATAAAAAATCAATTTCCACTAACTTGTGCCAAATATTTTTTTTTCTATGAACTCGCCATGCCCCTCATGGAATACCTTGGGGTGTCTTCTTTCCAAAATGGGGTCACACGTGGGGTATTTATACTGCCCTGGCATTTTAGGGGCCCTAAAGCGTGAGAAGAAAAATGCGTAAAAATTCCCTCCTAAAAGGTACTCATGGGAATTTGGGCCCCTTTGCGCATCTTGGCTGCAAAAAGTGTCACTCATGTGGTATCGCCGTACTCAGGAGAAGTAGGGCAATGTGTTTTGGGGTGTATTTTTACATATACCCATGTTGGGTGAGAGAAATATCTCTGTAAACTGACAACTTTGTATAAATAAATTTAAAATTTGTCGTTTACAGCGATATTTCTCACACACAGTATGGGTATAAATAAAAATACACCCCAAAACACATTGCCCTACTTCTCCTGAGTACGGCGATACCACATGAGTGACACTTTTTGCAGCCAAGATGCGCAAGGCCCTAAAACCAATGAGTACCTTTAGGATTTCACAGGCCATTTTACGCATTTGGATTCTCACGCTTAGGGGCCCCTAAAATGCCAGGGCAGTATAAATACCCCACATGTGACCCCATTTTGGAAAGAAGACACCCCAAGGTATTCCGTGAGGGCATGGCGAGTTCACAGAATTTTTTTTTTTGGCACAAGTTAGCGGAAATTGATATATTTTTATTTTTTTATTTTGTTTTTTACAAAGTCTCATATTCCACTAACTTGTGACAAAAATAAAATTTTACATGAACTCACCATACCCTCACAGAATACCTTGGGTGTCTTCTTTCTAAAATGAGGTCACATGTGGGTATTTATACTGCCCTGGCATTTTAGGGGCCCTAAAGCGTGAGAAGAAGTCTGGAATCCAAATGCGTAAAATGCCCTGTGAAATCTTAAGGTACTCGTTGAATTGGGCCTTAGCACCAGGCTGCAAAAAGTGTCACTCATGTGGTATTGCCGTACTCAGGAGAAGTAGGGCAATGTGTTTTGGGGTGTATTTTTATATATACCCATACTGTGTGTGAGAAATATCTCTGTAAACGACAATTTTTATATTTTTTTATACAAAGTTGTCAGTTTACAGAGATAATTCTCTCACCCAGCATGAGTATATGTAAAAATACACCCCAAAACACATTGCCCTACTTCTCCTGAGTACGGCGATACCACATGAGTGACACTTTTTTGCAGCCTGGGTGCGCAAAGGGGCCCAAATTCCAACGAGTACCTTTAGCTTTTACATGGCTGCTCACAATTTAGCCCCGCCCAAAATGCCAGAACAGTACAAACACCCCACAAATAACCCCATTTCGGAAAGTAGACACCCCAAGGTATTCACTGAGGGGCATAGTGAGTCCGTGGGAGATTTTTTTTTTTTTTTTGCCAGAAGTTAGCAGAAATGGAAACTTTATTATTATTTTTTTTTTCCTCAGAAAGTGTCATTTTCCGCTAACTTGTGTAAAAAAATGAAATGATACATGAACTCCCCATGCCCCTCCGCGAATACTTTGGGGTGTCTTCTTTCTAAAATGGTGTCATTTGGGGGGTATTTATAGTATCCTGACATTCTAGCACCTGAAGAAACATGACAGGCGCTCAGAAAGTCAGAGCTGCTTCAAAATGCGGAAATTAACTTTTTTGCACCATAGTTTGTAAACGCTATAACGTTTACCCAAACCAATAAATATACACTTATTGGACTTTTTTTTTATCAAAGACATGTAGAACAATACATTTAGAGAAAAATTTATATAGAAATGTAGTTTTTTTTGAAAAATTTTACAACAGAAAGTGCAAAATGTCATTTTTTTGCAAAAATATCGTTAAATTTTTATTAATAGCAAAAACAGTAAAAATGTCAGCAACAATGAAATACCACCAAATGAAAGCTCTATTAGTGAGAAGAAAAGGAGGTAAAATTCATTTGGGTGGTAAGTTGTATGACGGAGCAATAAACGGTGAAAATAGTGTAGTGCAGAATTGTAAAAAGTGGCCTGGTCATTAAGGGTGTTTAAGCTAGGGGGGCTGAAGCAGTTAATTTTCCTTGTCAATATGTATATTCAAACAAAACCTATAAACTCCTGCAGTTTTGGCATTGGCCATTAAGGCTAATAATAGGCGCCACTTCTTGGTCTGTAGAGATCACTTTACTGCAGTTATCTTCTTATCTACACACACAGAGGCGATATCATTGCAGGCAGGTTTAGAACAGATAAGACAGGATCCACCATTCACGATACGTGACTGTCAGAGATTATCTATTCTTTCCTTGTACAATGACCTCTGCACAGGGCACAGAGCTGCCTAGAAGACTCTCCCATAGAAGTCACTGAGGTCTCCTCCTGACCATTGTGTCTATGGACCATGTGGCTGCCGTAAAGCGATTTTCTTAATGCTTTGTAAATGCTGTTAAGAACAGCTCAGGCAAGATGGCCGCTCCCATAATAATGTTCAGGAAATAGAATGAAAACTCTGCAATCAGAAAATAAAAAGAGATAAAAAAGAGATGTGCCGCTCTCTGGTTTTAACTGGCAGATAACATTTTGGTGACACATTTCCTTTAACTGGCTTGTCCCAAGATTTAAACATATCCCCTAAGATCGGGAGGTGATACTGTACATGTAAATACTGTACAGCGCTTCACCTCCACATGAAAAGACAGCCGACTGTTGGGAAGGAAATCTTCCTTCCCGAAAATCTGCTGCTCATTAGCCCATATAAACCCACCTTAGGACGCTCTCAGATCTCAAGAATGGGGTCCTGTTTGTCCCTATATGAATGGACACCCATTTTTGTGATTAGCAGATCGCCACAGATAATTAATCCTGTACATAGGGGATACGGTATTGGGAAAAATCTTGTAAGGGATGTCTGAGAGCTGCTTTGAGCTGTTGCCTATAGTAGTTTAGGATTATAGTAAGAGGACCCCATGCAGCGCACTGTCCCGCAGGGGATTCCACTATACAGAAATCTGCCCCCATCCAAATTCCAAATCAACCTATCAGCATGTTTTGGAGTGTGGGGAAAACGGGAGGAAACCCACACAAACACATGGAGAATGCAGATGTTGTCCTTGCATAGATTCAAATCCAGGACACTAACGCTGCAAGGCACCAGCGCAAATCACTGAACCTACATGAGTTATAGCAATTAGGGCCCTTGCATACGACCGTATGCCCTCTGAGATATACGGTCCGTGAGCGGGCCATATGTCCCGGAGTGGCATTGATCGTGCGCAAGGGATCATAGATTACAATGATGCTGTGCACGTCGGGCTGCCCGTGGGACTATTGCTGAAAAAAGTAAGAATTGACTTTATTGTCAGCTACCAGAGGGGGAAGGAGATTGATTCTGACCAGAGCCCACTCCTGCAGCACAGATTAGCAGCATCAAAGATGAAACATGGTAGCAAAAATGATGAAAAGGTTTTTTCATGCTAGGAACACAGCCTGTAACAGCCATTCTGGGCTTTTGGTATGAAAAGATTCCTAGGATAACCCCTTTAAGTGTGCTTAGTTTGGTTCTATACATCTGCATTTTTCTTTAGATATGGATAAAGGGGATTACATCTTCCAATGTAAATGAAATTCTGGTATAAAGCAGGAATGGCGAGCCACCCATGGTTTCAACTGTTGGGAATTACTATATTTAACAAAAATGAATTCAAATTTAAAATAATATTTCTTAATTTTATTCCTTAAAAAATAAACAAAAAAAACTACTTTAATAAAATGTTATTTTGCCACAATGAAAATGATTTCTCCTTGAACAGTTGTGCAATATTTTTCCAACATTTTGTCTTTGGCATTCTAAAGCAGTTTTTCCATTACACGATGATTATATCAAAAGATGCTGTTACACAAAGTGCATTAAGGGAATCAATATCACAAAGTGGAAGCCCAAATAAGATACGTGGTTTATGCTTTATTTTGCAATCCAATGCCAACAGATTCCCAGAAAACTAGCTGAGCTGATGTCATTTATGAATATCTAAAAATACATAATTTCAGTAAAGCTTAACATTAAATAAGATGACAGTGACGCTACTGTACATAAAAATGACTGTGAAAGTGCTTTAGACCTAAAAACTTGGAAATTGTTCTTCCCTTTTTTTTTCACTTTTAGGCTACATGCACACGAACGTTGTTTGTTTCCGTGTGCTGTCCGCATCGGTATGTCCGTTCTGTAGTCCCGTAAAAAAAATAAAACATGTCCTATTTTTGTCCGTTTTAGGCATTGTTACAATGGATCTGCAAAAAAAAAAATGGGTGGCATACGGATGTCATCTGTTTTTTTTTGCGGATCCGCAATTTGCAGACCGCAAAACACATATGGTCATATGCATGTAGCCTTAAGCCGCATTTACACGACCATGTGACGGATGTGTCTGTTTTACAGACTGCGAACCGCAGGTCAGCAAAATACGGGCGCCGGCCATGTGCACCCCGCATCACGATACGGACCATTTGACTTCAATGGGTCCACAATCCACAAGATATGGCCAAAGATAGGACATGTCCTATCTTTTGTGGTGCAGAGGCATGCACCCGGAAGCACACAGAAAGGCCTCCATGTGTTTCTGTGTGCTTCTAGGTCCATGCCTCCGCACTGCAAAAGTTAGGACATCCTATCTTTGGCCGCATTATGTCAATGGGTCCACATGGTTACAGTTCTCTTACTGACACACAGCTCAGTGGTTAGAGTTCTCTTATGGACACACAGCTTAGTGGTTCTAGTTCTCTTTGGGCACACAGTTTAGTGGTTACACAGCTTAGTGGTTACAGTTCTGTTATGGGCACACTGCTTAGTGGGTAAAGTTATCTTATGGATAAATAGTTTAATGTTTTTAGTGCTTTTACAAACACACAGCTTAGGGTTACAGTTCTGTTATGGGCACACAGCTTACTGGTTGCAGTTCTGTTACTGACACACAGCTTAGTGGTTAGAGTTCTCTTATGGGCACACAGCTTAGTGATTACAGTTCTCTTTTGGGCACACATCTTAGTGGTTACAGTTCTGTTATGGGCACAGCTTAGTGGTTACAGTTCTGTTATGGGCACACAGCTTACTGGTTACAGTTCTGTTACTGATACACAGCTTAGTGGTTAGAGTTCTCTTATGGGCACACAGCTTAGTGGTTACAGGTCTCTTATGGGCAAACAGCTTAGTAGCTACAGTTCTCTTGTGGATACTTAGCTTAATGGTTTTAATGCTCTTACAGACACATGGCTTAGTGGTTACAGTTCTGTTATGGGCACACAGCTTACTGGTTACAGTTCTGTTACTGATACACAGCGTAGTGGTTAGAGTTCTCTTATGGTCACACATCTTAGTAGTTACAGTTCTTTTATGGATACTTAGCTTAATGGTTTTAGTGCTCTTACAGACACACAGCTTAGTGGTTACATATTTGAAGAGACTCACTTAGAATTAAAGCACATGTAACAATGTCAGTTTTTCATAGGACTGAAGAACTGGACCTCAACTATAGCAGTCTCCTTTCCCAAGTGCTAACAGTATATCTTGGTACTCAGATTTAAATTTCTCTGCTTTTAAAACAGATAGTGATGCATTCTAAAATAGTTATTCCTTTACATTTCCCATATGTCTACTTCATGTTTGGATCATTTTGTAAATGGCATTTTCTTTTTTTGGGGACGTTAGAAGGCTTAGAAGTTTAGGAGCAAATCATGAAATTTTTCAGAAAAGTTCCAAAACCCACTTTTAAAGGACCAGTGCAGGTCTGAAGTCACTTTGTGAGGCTTACATAATAGAAACCACCCATAAATGGCCCCATTTTAGAAACTACACCCCTGAAGGTATTCAAAATTAATTTTACAAACTTTCTTAAGCCTTTCCACAAGAATTAAAGGAAAATGTAGATGAAATTTCAGAATTGCAATATTTTTTCAGATTTTTCATTTTATCCAATTTTTTCCAGTAACAAAACAAGGGTTAAGAGCCAAACACAACTCAAAATTTATTACCCTGATTCTGTAGTTTACAGAAACCCCCCATATGTGGTCGTAAACTGCTGTACGGGCACACGGCAGGACGCAGAAGGAAAGGAACGCCATATGGTTTTTGGAAGGCAGATTTCACTGGAATAATTTTAAGTTGCCATGTAACATTGGAAGATGCCCTGATGCACCCCTAGAGAAGAAACTCCAAAAAAAAGGACACCAATTTTGGAAAATACACCTCTCAAGGTATTCAAAACTGATACTACAAACTTCGGTAACCCTTTAAGTGCTCCACAAAAACTAAAGGAAAATGTAGATGAAATTTCAGAATTTAACTTTTTTGGCAGATTTTCCATTTTAATCCATTTTTTCCCTGATGCACCCCTAGGGTAGAAACTCCCAAAAAATTACCCCATTTTGGAAACTACGGGATAAGGTGACAGTTTTGTTTGTACTATTTTAGGGTACATATGATTTTTGGTTGCTCTATATTATACTTTTTGTGAGGCAAGGTAGCAATAAATAGCTGTTTTGGCCCCGTTTTTATTTTTTGTTATTTACAATGTTCATGACAGGTTAGATAATGTGGTATTTTTATAGAGCATGTTGTTACGGACGTGACAATACCAAAAAAATATATTTTTAGTGTCTCTATATTCTGAAAGCCATAGTTTTTTTTTATTTTTTGGGCGACTGTCTTATGTAGGGGCTCATTTTTTTCGGTATATGATGATGGTTTGATTGGTATGATTTTGGGTGCGTGTGACTTTTTGGATGCTTGGTATTACACTTTTTGTGATGTAAAGTGACAAAAAAATGGCTTTTTTTACACCGTTTTTACTTTTTATTTTTTTACGGTGTTCATCTGAGGGGTTAGGTCATGTGGAATTTTTTATACTAGGTTGTTACAGACGCGGCGACACCTAATATTTCTACTTTTTTTTATTTTTTTTACATTTAACACAATAAAAGCATTTTTGAAACAAAAAAAATCATGTTTTAGTGTCTCCATAGTTTGAGAGCCATAGTTTATTTTTATTTTTTGGGCAATTGTCTTAGGTAGGGGCTCATTTTTTCGGGATGAGGTGACATTAGATTGGTACTATTTTGGCAGGTTTTGCACCTTTTTTTCGCTTGGTGTTGCACATTTAGTGATGCAAGGTGACAAAAAAATGATTTTTTTTTTAGCACAGTTTTTATTTTATTTTTATGACGGTGTTCACCTGAGGAGTTAGATCATGTGATATTTTTATAGAGCCAGTCGATACGGACACGGCGATACCTAATATGTCTACTTTTCTTTTTTTCCCTATTTTTACAATTTTTTTTGGAAAACTATTTTTTTCACTTTATTTTTTGTCCCACTCTGGAACCTCAACTTTTTGGGGTCTGATCCCCTTTACAATGCATCACATTAATTCTGTATTGTAATGCACTGGCTGTAAGTGTATTACACTGAGTAATACACTTCAGCCTGCTTGCCTGTGAGATCCAGGGGGCTGGATCTCAAAGGCTGTCATGGAAGGCAGCCACGATGACTAAGGAAGGCATCGTGCTGCCTTCCCTGCCATCGGGTTCCCATCACAGCAGTGCGGGGGCCCGATGGCCACCCCGCATTTGGCACGATCCTGCACGTGCTGCTGTCAGCGCTGACCGTGGCAGTGAAAGGGTTAATGCGTCGGCATCTGTGTTTTCACTGATGCCAGGGCATACAGCATGGGTCTGGCTATCAGTGACTGCCGCTGATCGGGCGGCAGGGCCGGACTGGGGATAAAAACCAGCCCTGGAAAAAGTTGCATACCAGCCCCGGAAAAAGTTGCATACCAGCCCCAAACACACACGCCGCGAGCGTGTGTATGTATGTGTGTGTGTATATATATATATATATATATATATATATATATATATATATATATAAATTATATACACACACACAGGCCGGGCCTTACCCTAGCGTTGCCGTGACTTGGCCTCTGCGCAGTGGCAACTCTAGGAACAATATATGGGAGGCACATAAGATACCACAGTCAAAATGGGGGGGCACTAATAATTTTCCCCACTTAAATTCATACAACTGAAAAAAACGAAATAAGTATATATAAATTCAAAATACGAGAGTATTGCGGTATGCAGGGATACATTTATAATAAAATAATTTACTTACAAAAGAACCTATTCCATCTTCTGCTGTGCTGTCCTCTGCTTGCTTCCACGGATCTTCCCCTCTTTTCAATCTGTCCTCAGTGCGCAGGGCAGGCACACTGCTATGGGGATCTGTGGATGACACACTGTTATGGGGGATCTGTGGATGACACACTGTTATGGGGGATCTGTGGATGATACACTGCTATGGGGATCTGTGGATGACACACTTTTATGGGGGATCTGTGGATGACACACTGTTGTGGGGATCTGTGGATGACACACTTTATGGGGGATCTGTGGATGATACACTGCTATGGGGATCTGTGGATGACACACTTTTATGGGGATCTGTGGATGACACACTGTTGTGGGGATCTGTGGATGACACACTGTTATGGGGATCTGTGGATGACACACTTATGGGGATCTGTGGATGACACACTTATGGGGATCTGTGGATGACACACTTATGGGGATCTGTGGATGACACTGTTATGGCGGAATCTATGGATGACACTGTTATGGGGAATCTGTGGATGACATACTGTTATGGGGGTACTTTTACACCTGCGGCATGGCTATCCGACCTATCCGGGCTGTTCACCCTCCTGATCCGCCATGCCGCAAGTACCCGTGCACTGCCGTGCTGCTGCTCTGTCCCCATTGACTATAATAGGGGCAGGGCGGAGCTATGGTGCAGCATGGCAGAGATCGCCGGACTAAAAAGTCGGACATGCAGTACTTTTTAGTCCGGCGATCTCTGCCGTGCTGCGCCATAGCCCGTCACCTGCCCCTATTATAGTCAATGGGGACAGAGCAGCAGCACGGCAGTGCACGGTACTTGCGCATGGCGGATCAGGAGGGTGAACAGCCCGGATAGGTCGGATAGCCATGCCGCAGGTGTGAACACCCCATAACAGTATGTCATCCACAGATCCCCATAACAGTGACATCCACAGCGCCCCCATAACAGTGACATCCACAGCGCCCATAACAGTGACATCCACAGATTCCCCATAACAGTGTCATCCACAGATTCCCCATAACAGTGTCATCCATAGATTCTGCCATAACAATGTCATCCACAGATCCCCCATAACAGTGACATCCACAGTGCCCCATAACAGTGTGCCAGTAGCCGTCCCCTTTAGTGCCAGTAGCCCCTTTATGTGCCAGTAGCCCCTTTAGTACCAGTAGCCGTCCCTTTATGTGCCAGTAGCCGCCCCTTTATGTGCCAGTAGCCGCCCTTTATGTGCCAGTAGCCGCCCCCTTTATGTGCCAGTAGCCGCCCCTTTATGTGCCAGTAGCCGCCCTTTATGTGCCAGTAGCCGCCCCTTTATGTGCCAGTAGCCGTCCCTTTATGTGCCAGTAGCCGTCCCTTTATGTGCCAGTAGCCGTCCCTTTATGTGCCAGTAGCCGTCCCTTTATGTGCCAGTAGCCGTCCCCTTTATGTGCCAGTAGCCGTCCCTTTATGTGCCAGTAGCCGTCCCTTTATGTGCCAGTAGCCGTCCCTTTATGTGCCAGTAGCCGTCCCTTTATGTGCCAGTAGCCCCTTTAGTGCCAGTAGCCCCTTTAGTGCCAGTAGCCCCTTTAGTGCCAGTAGCCCCTTTAGTGCCAGTAGCCATCCCTTTATGTGCCAGTAGCCCCTTTATGTGCCAGTAGCCCCTTTATGTGCCAGTGGCCCCTTTAGTGCCAGTAGCCCCTTTATGTGCCAGTAGCCCCGTTTGGTGCCAGTAGCCCCTTTAAGTGGCAGTAGCCCGCTTTAAGTGGCAGTAGCTCCCTTTATCTGCCAGTAGCCCCTTTATCTGCCAGTAGCCCCTTTATCTGCCAGTAGCCCCATTTAGTGCTGCCAGTAGCCCCTTTAGTGCTGCCAGTAGCCCCTTTAGTGCTGCCAGTAGCCCCCTTTAGTGCTGCCAGTAGCCCCTTTAGTGCTGCCAGTAGCCCCTTTAGTGCTGCCAGTAGCCCCTTTATCTGCCAGTAGCCCCTTTAGCTGCCAGTAGCCCCCTTTAGTGCTGCCAGTAGCCCCCTTTAGTGCTGCCAGTAGCCCCTTTAGTGCTGCCAGTAGCCCCTTTAGTGCTGCCAGTAGCCCCTTTAGTGCTGCCAGTAGCCCCTTTAGTGCTGCCAGTAGCCCCTTTAGTGCTGCCAGTAGCCCCAAGAAAAAAAAAAAAAGAACACTTATACTTACCTCCAGCGATGCGATGCAGGCCTCTTCCGGCCTGTGTCTCGAAGCTGCGGCTCGGCGGCGCGATGATGTCATCGCGCCGCTGAGCCGGCCTCTGATAGGCTGCCAGCCTAGTGCTGGCAGCCTATCAGAGGAACAGGGAGAGGTCACGCCTCTCCCTCCTCTGCTGCTGCTCCGCACGGAGATGAGCGCAATGCAAGCGCTCATCTCCGTCGCCACTGGAGCCCAGTGTGCCTGCGGCCGCCGGCCGGCCGTGCGGCAGTCAGGGCTACCGGCCTACCGGGAATTTTCCCGGTATCCCGGTAGGCCAGTCCGGCCCTGTCGGGCGGGCGAAGCTCCATACATGTACGCCGCTGGTCCTTAAAGGGCTTCTGTCACCCCCCAAAAGTCATTTTTGGCCTTATTAAAATCCTTATTGTGCGATTGTTTAATATATAGTGCTCTTACCTTTTTCTGTGGCTTAGTTTCTTAAAAAATCGCGCTTTTACTATATGTTAATTACTTCGCTACCAGCAAGTAGGGCGGTTACTTGCTGGTAGCTGCAGCATCCTCCTTTCAAAAAACCGCCCCCTTCTCCAGTTGATTGACAGGGCCAGCGAGCGCTCTCCTCCTCCGGCTGGCCCTGTCTGCACTTCAAATCCCGCACCTGCGCCTTACGTGTCTTCATTCGGCGCAGGCGCTCTGAGAGAAGGACGCTCGCTTTATCTGCACTTTCACAGTGCGCCTGCGCCGATGACGTCACCTCTGCACCCGGAGGAGAAGACGTCGGCGCAGGCGCACTGTGGAAGTGCTGATGAAGCGAGCGTCCTTCTCTCAGAGCGCCTGCGCCGAATGAAGACACGTAAGGCGCAGGTGCGGGATTTGAAATGCAGACAGGGCCAGCCGGAGGAGGAGAGCGCTCGCTTTTGTGTCTACGCTCCAGATTTTTTTTTTATTGAAGCACAATTTTTGTAGCTTATTTTGTAACCAAATATAGCAGTCAAATTTTTAAGTTGAGAATTTTGTATGGCCCCTGAACGTTGTTACAAATATCCAAATGGCCCTCAGCAACAAAAAGTTTCCCCACACCTGCTCTATGTTGTGCTATTCCTCCATTAGCAGGCAGGGCCAGCGCCACCTGTAAGGCGACCTAGGCAACCGCCCAGGGCGCAATTTTGCAGGGGGCACCGGAACCCTGCGATAAAAAAAAAAAAAAAAAAAACTTGTAAGGGAACGTGGCAGCCGGCGTGGGACCCCGCTCTCAGCCTGCACCGCCTGAGGGGGGTGCGGACCGTACCAGGTGACACCAGTCCCTGGGGTGACACCCGGTGCGGTCGCCCCGCCCCCAGACGCTAAATTCCGGCGCGGGCAATGGACTTTATGCCAGAGCAGAGTCGCTGCAGCAGAGTGTGCAGGAGGAGGGCTGGAGGCGTGTCCCGTCCCCTGTTCATCTGATAGGCTGCCGGCCTAGTGCTGGCAGCCGATCAGAGGCCGTTCAGGAGGCGCGATGACGTCATCGCGCCGCCTGAGCCGTACAGCGCGGGACACAGGCCGGAAGAGGCCTGCATCGCATCGCTGGCATGGAGGTAAGTATGTGTTTTTTTTTTTTTTTTTTTTTACAAAACAAACTGGCACATAAGTAAGGGGGCTACTGGCACATAAGTAAGGGGGCTACTGGCACATAAGTAAGGGGGCTACTGGCACATAAGTAAGGATGTGCTCTGCAAATGAAGCAGTGTATTATATTATGGGGGCACTAGGAGGAAGGCGGGAGAGGAGCACTATGGGGGCATTTACTAGGGGCACTATATAGGGGTATTTCATACTGGTACATTATGGGGACATTAGCTCAGCTGGGGTATTACAAGGGGGTATTTTTTGCACTGTATATTATAAGAAGAATGATTACTACTGGGGGGGGGGTATTATGGTGGGCTTTATTACTCCCCCATGTTATGACCCCCCAGTAGTAGCACCAGCCTCTCCCTGCTCTGCTATCCCTCTGATCCTTCTCTAAATCCTTATTCTGAAATCTTTCTCATTAGGATAAAACACATCATCAGCTCTGCTGATCCCCACAATATACAGTATACCTCTACACCGATCCCCCGGCCAAAGTGTGAAGTGGTGTCCGAGATCCCCAAGGGCCAAGCCAAGTAACTGTAAGTTTTCATGTGAAATATGTTTGTTATACACATATAGCATACACTGCGCACAGCGTCATTGGTTGCTATGACGCCGTGCGCTTCGTGCCGCCGCTACAGTACTGTAAGGGCAGATCATCTGATTGGGGGGGGCGGCAATTTTTATCTTGCCTAGGGCGGCAAAAATCCTTGCACCGTCCCTGTTAGCAGGTATGAGTGAATTCCCAGCTATGTGCAATTCAGGTCCAGATTGGTGTTACCAGTTGGGGGTGTGTCCCTGCACAGTCTGAGCCCTCATGCACCGTAGTTTTGGTCCGCATCAGATCAGCATATTTTGCAGATTGGATGTGGACCCATTCATTTGAATTGAGCTGCAAAAGATGTGGACAGCACGCCGTGTGCTCGTGTGTTGTCTGCATCCGTATTTGCTTTCCGTTACTCCACAAAAAAGTTTGTACATGTCCTATTCTTGTCTGAATTTCTAAAAGAGGGCAGGATGTGCTGATCTGCAAAATGCAGAATGCACATGGCCGGTATCCGTGTTTTACACATCAGACTTCTTACTTTTTTCAATATTCCATTATCCATCCCCTAAAGTGCTCTCAGCCGTTATAATGCCCCT
The DNA here is from genome assembly GCA_033119425.1 of Bufotes viridis. Lineage (NCBI taxonomy): Eukaryota > Metazoa > Chordata > Amphibia > Anura > Bufonidae > Bufotes > Bufotes viridis. Next base: position 566,651,800 of record CM065589.1, read on the forward strand.
TAAATTAACCCCAGTAGTTACACTGCCCCCTATGGCAACCCCAGTAGTTACACTGCCCCCTATGGCAACCCCAGTAGTTACACTGCCCCCTATAGCAACTCCTGTAATATGCTCCCAGTAGTTATACGTTCCCCATCGACACCACTCTATGGCACCATAGGTTTCAGGCCTAGAGGTCTGTTGCTGATTAAAGTAATATGAGGGGACGGGAGCCATGGTCTCCCGTAACCCGTTATAGTATTGAAAGACATAGCACTGGGCAAAACATCCAGGGCCCAAGTGGATATTTGCCCGGTGAATATAGACTGGTGTTTTGGGTGGCTATGGGCCCCTCAGCAGCATCGGCTCGGGGCAACCAACCCAAATGTCTCCTATTGTAATCCACCATTGTCCCCAACTGGTAATTCCCAGATGGACCTTTATGGCAGACTGCTGCAAAATCATTCATAATTTCTAGAAGGAATAATACAGGAATGGCACAATATAGTCATAAGCTCCAGAATTATTATTACATGGGGAAGGCAACAGGAGACAGGTCCTCTTTATCCAAACACCCCATGGATCATATCAAGATTTTGTTGTGTATTAGCCTACATGCACACGGCAGTGTTTTTTTGCGGCCTCTGTTCCGTTTTTTTTGCGGATCCGATGGTTTCTCATTCATTTCTATGGATCCGTTAAAAATGTGGATGCCTCTTCCGTTGCCTGTCCGCATTTCACGTCCGCAAAAAAAATATGGCATGTCCTATTCTTGTCCGCAAAAAACGGTTTGTGGACCCTTAGAAGTCAATGGGTCCGCAAAAAATGCGGATGACCAATGGAAGCCATCCGTTTGTCATCCGCATCTGTACTTTAAGAAACTGGTTCAAGCCTTCCGTTTTTTTGCGGATCACGGAAACACAACCTACAAAATTTGCGGACACACGGAACGGATGTGGATGTGAAAAAAAAAGGAAGATGGATCCACGATTTGTGGACAGCAAAAAACAACTGTCGTGTGCATGTAGCCTTAATCTGAGCGAAAACCCTCTGTATACGTCCACGATTAAATAGAACACATTGTAAAATTATGATAAGGCTACATGTACACGACAGTTTTTTTTCTCTTTCTCTTTTTTTGGGCACTGCTACATCTATATGCTGTGTGCAGCTGTCGGCCTCCCACATACAATGTGCAATGCAACGACACTATGAGTTATGTGGTGCAGGTGCTACAACTATCTGCGATATAGGCCTAAGGCCTGTATTGCTGGTTACCAGCGCAGGTCGTCACGATGCCGCCATCGCGTAGCCTATGTCCTGCGCAGGCAGTCACAATGACATCATTGCGCCTGTGGATTGCAGACCCATTCAAGTCAATCATCCGCAACATGGAGTGCACATGGGCGGTGCCTGTGTTTTGCAGTGCCGCTATTTGAAGTCCGCAACACGGGCACAGTTGCCATACGGATGGGCCCTAAGATTGAATATAGCCATCATGATATACCCCATGCTGTACAATACAAGGAGTATATAGCGCGTATAAGATATTTATGGGGGGAGCATATGTTATTTAGATGTTTCTAATTGTTTTTTTAATTGCGCTGTAAATTGCGAGCGCTAACCTTCAACCTTGCAGGGCGAACAATTTCAATTTCCTTCCATTTCCGAGCGGCAGGGCTGGGTAACAGATATTGGAGCCATAAATAAATGATGCAGATTTGGCCGCAGTGTGGGGTTACACATTGTGAGCCATGTACGGCCGGGCCGGCTCTGGCTGTGCAGCTGTTGCCTTTATGCATGCAATTGTTAGTGAGATTACAACATACAAGTCAGAGCCTGGGGGGGGGGGTCTCAGCATTGATAACATTTGGCACTGCCCCCGACGGTAGTCACAGGCTTATTTGCTGAGTAGTTTTTGTCCTTTAAGTGAATCAGCAGCTTTTTTTCGGAGACTGTTACTTTCTCAATGTCACAGATGGACATATAAACGCTCACGGGGCCCGTGTCAACAGATGGTGACAAAATCAAAAGGATAAAATGAACAATTATTTTTTTTCCGCCGCTGAATATGCAATATTAAACAGGTGTGGAGGTCAGGACAATGTGACTGGATGCATATTATTAGACACATTGTGAAAAGAATAATTCACTCTCCAATAATCTCAGCCCGTGCGTCTTTCAAGGACATCCGGACAATAGGGAGACTATTATGTAGGAGTCTTGATTTTCTTCAGTTTTGTCAGGTTTGATGTCTCCATCCAATGTTAGAAGGAGATATTTCATGCTAATAATATGCTAATATCACACTGCTACAGGGCAGGACGTCACAATACGGTCCTGGAAAATGACTGATGTGAGCGCTAAGGACAAGTCAGTACTACACTCCTCTATAGTGTTCAGCATTTCAACTAGTCGTTTTAGTATTTCCTTTTTTTGGTCCGTATCCGAGACGCAGTTTTTACGCCTGTGATGCGGAGCCATTCACTTCAATGGGGCTGCAAAAGATGCGAACAGCACTCCATGTGCTGTCCGCATCCGCTGCTCCGTTGCGTAGTTCGCAAAAAACATATAACTTGTCCTATTCTTGTCCGTTTTGCGGATAAGAATAGGCAGTTATATCAATAGCTGTTCGTGCTGTTAAGCAAATTTCGGAACGCTCACGGACGCCTTCCGTGTGTTGCGGATCCACCATTTGTGGACCGCAAACACACAACGGTCGTGTGCATGTAGCCTAAGGGCTCATTCACACAAACTTTTTTGCTTTCTGTATACTGGCCGTTTTTGCGTTCCGTATACCGTCTGTACACGGAACCATTCATTTCAATGGGTCTGCAAAAAAAAACAGAATGTACTCCGTATGCATTCCATTTCCGTATTTCCATTTTTCTGTTCCGCAACATTTTGAGTCAGGTCCTATTATTGTCCGCAAATCACGTTCAGTGGCTCCATTCAAGTCAATGGGTCCGTATAAAAAACGGAATGCATACGGAACACATGTCCATATGTCTTCCTTTTTTTTGCGGATCCATGATGTAGAAATGCTATGCCCAGCCCATTTTACACATGTGTTTGGTGTTTGCAATGATTACAAAGTTCCTGTTTTTGCGGAAATGGAACGGAAGCAGTAACACAACGGATACAAAAAACGGATCAGTGAAAAACAGATCGCAAAACCATACGGACGTGTGAACAAGCCCTTAAGGCCACTTTACACAGGTCAGTGATCGGGGCAATAATCGAGAAACGGCATGTCTAGGAACACTCATTCTTGATATTCAGCCCGTGGACAGAAGATCACCCGATAATGGAGTGACAGCAACATTGAAGTAGGCAACAAAATCATAATTTCTAGGCAGCAGAAAGTGCTGTGTAAACTGGGATCTGCTGTTCAGAAATAATAATTCTCTATGGGGATGAATGACCGCAGCAGCGATCATTCATCTCCACACAGAAAGGATTGCTGCATGAAGTGCAGCTCTCACCTCCTTTGACGAGCAGGCAATTATCGGAAATGAACACACCATTCCTAATAATTGCCAACTTATTCTGCCCATGCTTTAAGGGTATGGGCACATGTGGCATGTGCACGTGTGAAAATTTCTGCAGCAGAATTGGAAAATCGAGCGGGAAATTCATCATTCCCCCTATGCCTGTTTTTGGCACAGAAAGGGTGCAAATCCGGTGGATTTTCAACTTTTCAATGCCATTGCGATTTTTCAAGTCCTGACCCTAAGAACAATAGCATTTGGCATTGGTCAGCTATAAAGGGGTTGTCTCACTTCAGCAAGTGGCATTTATTATGTAGAGGAAGTTCATACAAGGCACTTAGTAAGGTGTTGTGATTGTCCATATTGTCTCCTTTGCCGGCTTCATTCATTTTTCCATCACATATACACTGCTCGTATCCAGGGGTTATGACCACCCTGCAATCCAGCAGCAGTGGTCATGTTTGCACATTCTAGGAAAAAGCTGTCCGGGACCAAGGGAGTGTGCATAGGCAGGTGTTTTTTTCTATAGTGCTCAAGCATGACCAGAACTGATGGATTGCAGGATGGTCGTAAACCCTGGAAACGAGCAGTGTATAATGTGATGGAAAAATTAATCAAGCCATTTGCTGAAGTGAGACATCCCCTTTAAGAAAGGTTCCAGTATGACAGGTCCCACATGTTGCATTTTGACTATTTTCACATCTGTGTAAAATGGGTGCAAATGGCGCCCGATGGTCCTTATAGAGTTAGAATGGAGTCCTTGAGGCATACTGAACTATTCTTATAGGTAAAGGTGATATACCTGCTGACAGAGGCTCCAGCTGGAACCCCAAATTATCGTTTACCGGCTGCAGATCGTGCTGTGTAAACACGATCTGCTGCAGGCAAACAACGAGTCCTCATGGGGAAAAGCGATGGCATTGGAGGAGATCGCTGCCTGTAGTAAATGCACTGGTCTCCTCCACTAGGGATCAGCAGATTGTCGGGAAGGAAGAATTCATTCCCAGCAATCTGCTGTAATATTGTCCCGTGTAAAGGGACCTTTACTGAATGGTTGCTGGCTGCAGTACAATACTAGTTGCCTTGTGGTGTTCTGCCAAAGCTATTGTACACTTTTGCTTTTCGTAATGTGTAAATGAGGTGCCCAGAGGTCTGGCTTTGCCCCTCGGAGTACTGTTTCACCTTCACCTTTTGCCTAATATACACGACCGTTGTGCATGAGTCCCTAGTGCACGGGCAACGTCCGTGCGGCGGCCGGCAGGGATCGAGACACATTCATACTTGAATGGGTTTGTGATCCGTCCGCACCACAAAAAAATTTAAGTGCTTCCATGGGGTTCCGTTCCTCCGTTCCGCACCACAGCTCTGGATTGCGGACCCATTCTGTTTGCGGGCCACAATACAGCCACGGCCGGGCAACGGCCGTGTGCATGAGGCCTTTCCCTCTTGTGACTGCCCCTCCCAATGAGATTGACAAAGCTAGGCATCCTCACTACTCCGATGACCGTCCCTGAAATCTCACCCATGCACAGGCGCAGTGAAGATTTCGGAGCAGTAGTCCTCAGTGATTTTCACTGCCCATGTGCCGAGGGTATTGCAGCTGATGCATGCATGAGATTCCAGGGCCAGGTTTCAGATCAGTGAGGATGTCTGGCCCTGTATATTTCACTGGGGAGGAGGAGGGGCAGTGGTGCATTGAGGACCTCATTTACCTATAACTAGAAGTAAGAATTTCTCTGCGTCGGTAATACCGATTGCAGAAAAAAAGATCAACCCTACCAGGCATAATGATAATGGTGACTGTTGCTCTGTAAGGCCTGTATTTGTTTCGTGAAAAATAATTTTTTTTCCGTAAATTTTACACAACATAAAGCAAAAATGAAATGTGAATGCAGCCTTGGGCTTACTCATGCAGCCATAGAAATCTATTGACTCACACTGGTCACAGTAAAATAACGGTGGCATGCTCCATTGCGTATTGTATTATAGACGTTTTCTCCTCTAGAAGGATTGTTTTTATGGTAGAATACAATGCAGGACAGAGACACCATATGTCAGCACTTGAATACCATACAAGTATGAACACCTAAGGTCTTATATATACTACAATATTCATCTCCATAAAAACTTGCATCGGGACAATATTTGGTGCCCTTAGAAATCAGTCTTGCCATACTGTACATCTGTATGCCTCCAATATGGATGCATCTTGGGGTTTTCTTTTTTCTTGAGACTGTATGCCATCAGGGGTGTACCACCAGTGAGGCCAGGTGAGGTGATCGCCTCAGACAGCACCTGGTAGGGGCAAGAGAGGGACAGCCGAAGAGCCATGGGCTGAGGGGAAGGGGTTAGGTTAAGAAATTGGCATTAGGGAGGGAGGGGCGCCATTTCAGTTTTCGCCTTTAGGCCGCAGAAAGGCTAGGTGCCATATTCCATCAGATGCCAAACTATGTCGGAGAACAGTTTTATAATACAGTCCTGGATGGTGGTACCATACAGCGGCACATGAGGTGCCTACAGAGCTGCTTGGCCATGCTGTGTACATGAGGCCTAACATATAACACCAAATAATCTGTGTTAAGCTAGTCATACCACTAGTGATTTAGATTGCCAACTCCTCGTTCACAGTTAATGTTGACAGATGTGTGCTGATTTATCTCCATTTTCTTGACAAAATGACGCGTGTAATATATGTAGGGGTGGAAAAACTTACATGGGTAGAAGCATTTTTACAAATTAATCTCTGATGTCAGCCTGGCCATGTGAACAAACATGTAATATTCTTCCCCATTTTCTCAGCAGACATTCGTTGGGAAGCATGCATTCATTTAGTAACATAGTAACATAGTATATAAGACCGAAAAAAGACATTTGTCCATCCAGTTCGGCCTGTTTCCTACAAGTTGATCCAGAGGAAGGCAAAAAACCCCTGTGAGGCAGAAGCCAATTTTCCCCACTTAAGGGGAAAAAATTCCTTCCCGACTCCAATCAGGCAATCAGAATAACTCCCTGGATCAACGACCCCTCTCTAGTAGCTGTAGCCTGTAATATTATTACACTCCAGAAATACATCCAGGCCCCTCTTGAATTCCTTTATTGTTCTCACCATCACCACCTCCTCAGGCAGAGAGTTCCATAGTCTCACTGCTCTTACAGTGAAGAATCCTTTTCTATGTTTGTGTACAAACCTTCTTTCCTCCAGACGCAGAGGATGTCCCCTCGTCACAGTCATGGGGATAAATAGATGATGGGACAGATCTCTGTACTGACCCCTGATATATTTATACATAGTTATTAGATCCCCTCAGTCATCTTTTTTCTAAAGTGAATAACCCTAATTTTGATAACCTTTCAGGGTACTGTAGATCCCTCATTCCAATTATTACTTTAGTTGCCCTCCTCTGAACCCTCTCCAGCTCTGCTATGTCTGCCTTGTTCACAGGAGCCCAGAACTGTACACAGTACTCCATGTGTGGTCTGACTAGTGATTTGTAAAGTGGTAGGACTATGTTCTCATCACGGGCGTCTATGCCCCTTTTGATGCAACCCATTATCTTATTCACCTTAGCAGCAGTTGCCTGACACTGGTTTTTGCAGCTTAATTTGCTGTTTATTAAAATTCCCAGATCTTTTTCCATGTCAGTGTTACTGAGTGTTTTACCATTTAATATGTACGGGTGACTTGCATTATTCCTTCCCATGTGCATAACTTTACATTTGTCAGTGTTAAACCTCATCTGCCATTTCCCTGCCCAAGCCTCCAATCTATCCAGATCCCTCTGTAGCAGAAAACTGTCCTCTTCAGTGCTAATTACTTTACACAGTTTAGTGTCATCTGCAAAAATAGATATTTTACTGTGCAAGCCTTCTACAAGATCATTAATAAATATATTGAAGAGAATAGGGCCCAATACTGACCCCTGAGGTACCCCACTAGTGACAGTGACCCAATCTGAGTGTGTACCGTTAATAACCACCCTCTGTTTTCTGTCACTCAGCCAGTTACTTACCGACTTACAGACATTTTCTCCCAGTCCGAGCATCCTCATTTTATATACTAACCTTTTATGAGGTACAGTGTCAAATGCTTTGGAGAAGTCCAGATATACGACATCCATTGATTCGCCGCTGTCAAGTCTAGAACTTACCTTCTCATAGAAACTGATTAAATTTGTTTGGCATGACCGATCCCTCATGAAGCCATACTGATATGGCACTATTTGCTTATTTTCATTGAGATACTCCAAAATAGCATCTCTTAGAAACCCTTCAAACAGTTTACCAACAATAGATGTTAAACTTACCAGCCTATAATTTCCAGGCTCTGTTTTTGGACCCTTTTTGAATATTGGCACCCCATTTGCTATGCGCCAATCCTGTGGAACATTCCCTGTTAGTATAGAGTCCGTAAATATCAGAAATAAAGGTCTGGCTATGACATCACTTAATTCCCTTAGGATAGGGAATTCGATTGAAAACCTTTGTCTGACTGGACTGTGAACCCATTAGTTTCACTATGCCTTCAAAGACGAGAGCTACTACTAATAGTAGACTACTTGACATACTGAGTATTTTGAAAAGGGATTATCCAACTTTTTGTAACTGATGACTCAGTTAGAGCTGTTTGAGAAGGCTCCGGTGCTACTGAGATTGACGTGGCCTTCTCGCTGCTTACCCTAGCCCAGTGATGTCACGATCATCAGTCACGTGGCCTAGGCCCAGCTTAAACCCATCCAAGTGAAAGGGCCTGGGCTGTGTCTAGGCCATGTGACCAGTGGTCGTGATGTGACTGGCCTGGGGTATCAGTGAGAAGGCCATGGCGCTCAAAGTAGCGCCAAGGCCTTCTCAGATACCTGATTGGCAGTGGTCTCAAGTATTAGACCCCACCGATCAGATGTCATCAGTAACAAACAGTTAGATAACCCCTTTAAGATCAGAAAAGAAATTGATCTATGCACCGCTATGAATAAACGGGGGGGGAAAAAACTTCTGTACAGGAAGAAACTGTACCTCTCGGTAGAAACAGTAGTACTATCATTATCAATGGATAAGATAATGCGTATTTACTTATACAATGGATGAAAACAGATATGGCCTAAAAAGTCATGAATCTTTATATAAACCTGAATAATCAGACAGTTCGATATTGTTACAGGCGTCCTACAAGAGGGTCATCTTGTGTTTTAACGTTAGATTAACTGCAAAACAGTCTTTTCTGCATCCACATCTGAAATTTCACTTGATCACCTTAAAGGGGTTGTGCAAGAATGGTGGAGGGGGGTGGGCAAACCACCCCATTCTGCAGGACCTGCAAAGGGAAGATGACTTTTCTGCATCCCAGTGCCAGCTCCCTGCTCCTTCTCCTGCAGGCTTGAGATGCTCCACCGGGTGCCAGTAATGTGTTCATGCAGTTTGACATTGCTGCAGCAAATCACAGGCCGTGGTGGTGTTCAGCTCCTCTTGCGACCATTTGTCATCACACAAGTAGAGTCGGACACCGCCGCAGCCTGTGATTGACTTTATGTTGACATCGCTGGCGCCCAGTGTAGCAAACAGGCCTGGAGGAGAGGTTGCGGGGAGCCGGCAGCAGGAAGCAGGTAAGTAATCTTTCTTTGCAGGTTCTTGCAATTCTTGCACAACCCCTCCTGACAGCTAAATGCTAAATTCTTCTCGACCTTTCTGCAGCATTTAACACTGTAAGACCACTTTGCCCCAAACTTTTAAGGACACAGTTCTTTCTTGGTTTTCTTCCTATTTCTTTGGCCGCTCTTTCAGTGTATCACTCGCTGGCTCTACCTCCCCTCCTCTCCTTCTTGCTGTCGGGATTCCTCAGGGTTCAGTCCTTGGTCCTCTCCTCCTTTTTCTCTACACAGCCCATATTGGACAGACTATCAGCAGATTGGGTCTCCAGTACCATCTCTATGCTGACGACACCCAACTATATTCTTCTTCCTGTGATATCACCCCTCCTGTACTACAGAACACCAGTGACTGCCTGTCCTCTGTCATGTCCTCTCTCTCTCTGAAACTGAATGTTTAAAAAACTGAACTACTAGTGTTTTCTCCTTCCACTAACCTACCTAAACCACATATCTCCATCTTAGTGTGCGGCACTATCATAACTCCGGGGCAGCACGCCTGCTGTCTCGGTTTGACGTTTGACTCTATACCCCCTGTATTCAATCTCTCGCCTACTTATGTCACCTGCACCTCAAAAATATCTCTAGAATCTGCCCCTTTCTTACTGTGGAAACAACAAACTCTCTCATTGTTGCCCTGATGCATTCCCATTTTGATTACTGTAACTCATTACTAATTTGCCTCACCCTCATCAGACTTTCCCATCTGCAATCTCTCTTGAATGCAGCAGCCAGGCTCATCTGTCTAACTGCTACTCCGATGCCTCCACTCTGTGCCAGTCACTGGTTGCCTGTACAGTATAGGATTCAATTTAAACTGCTCGTTCTCACCCACAAAGCTCTCCGCAGTGCTGCACCCCCTACATCTCTTCCCTCATTCTGTCTACCATCCTACCCATGCTCTCTGTTCATCTAATAACTTAAGACTGACATCCACCGTAATCCGAATCTCTCACTCCCGTCTCCAATACTTCTCCTGAGCTGCACCAGTTCTCTGGAATGCCCTACCCTAAGCAATTAGGTTAATTTACAATATACACAGTTGTAGGTGCTCCCTAAAAACACATCTTTTTAGGTTAGCCTATCATATCTCCTGATCTAACTGTTCTCCATTCACCGCTCTCTCCTTCAAAATCACTCCTCTGAACCTAATCTATTAGCATCTACCACTCTTCATGCGTGTTTGCATGGGTTTCCTCCGGGTACTCCGGTTTCCTCCCAGACTCCAAAGACAAACTGATAGGGACCTTAGATTGTGAGCCCCATTGGGGACAGTTGGGTGCTAATGTCTGTAAAGTGCTGCAGAATATAGTAGCGCTATATAAGTGCATAAAATAAATAAATAGGGAGAGAGCTGTCCATCAGCAGCTGGAGGAAGGGGGAGTGACAGCGTGCATATCATTGGACTCATGGGCTCATCTGGCAGCGTTGGTCACTCGTTCCACCGTTTCAAAAACGACTTCATGGTAACACGCAAGTGACGGACCACTACAATCATCAAGTCTGTCACTAATTTCACAGTAATGTATTTGGCAGAATCACATAGCACAATTGAATAAAACTCGGCTGTCCATTCCATAACGTAGATATTGGTAACTTTCCTCCTATATATCGATATAATGAATTAAATAACTACTTGTCTATACTGCAGGTAACAGATCACCAGGCACATACTCCATCTGACCTGACCTCATTGCATTCAGCACTCAGTATTACCCAGATTGGATAAAGTGTTAGATTTCCATGGAAATGACCCCTCTGGGACCACTGAACCTCCAGCTGTTTGTTCCTCAAGATACTTTGACCTTCATTGCCTCCTATAAAGAGCAGCTCACCACCAATGAATCACCTCCATATAATCTGCCAAGCATATCGTAGTGATGTAACCTTGTGGTTTATTAATTTGGATTCTCGACCAAGTCCAGATATATTTAGCTGTGCCCCTTTGTCTTTGTTATGTAATGACAGCCCGGTGCCTCTTATAATAGTTTTGTCATGAGTTATTCCAGAAGAATCAGTGCAGCCAGCCCTGAGAGACCGAGAAAATACAAAATCCTGATTACATTAAGAGGAAACCTGCTCTATTTACATTTAAAGGGAATGTCCACTTTAATAATACAAGTTACATACAGCCTATTAGGGAATGCTGAGTAATTGGAGTCCTCTGTTCACATCCTCATCTCCTGGCCACAATGCAGGTTAGTTACAAAGAGTGTCTTCTTTGGAGGATCTGTCATGTTTTGCATTAAAAAGGCAACCTATTGATTTGAATGGGCACTGAGTAATACTTAATTTCGCCTGTGGAGGCACTGTAGGGAAATTGAACCTGTCAGTGATCATGTTTCCCCACAGGATACAGCTGATCACTGGGAGGGGATCTGTGGGAAACTCTGTAATTATCTTTTTATCAAAGGAATCTTCTAAAGCTGGATTCACACATCCATGTGACAGACGTGTTATTCTTCAATATTACTGGAATGTATCTTGGCCCAACCTTGGGTTTAACTGACCTGAACTTACAGCATCATAGATCTTCCAACACCAAGGGCTTCTAACCAAGATCAGGCAGGAGACCTCCACACCTGGGTTTTCCCCTGTCTGTAAGGGCTCATGCACACAAACGTATTTTTTGTCTGCATCCAATCCGTTTTTTTGGCGGGTCGTATGCGGACCCATTCACTTCAATGGGGCTGCAAAAGATGCATCCGCAAAAATATAGAATATATCCTATTCTTGTCTGCATTACAGCAATTTGCAGACAGGCAACGGTCGTATGCATGAGCCCTAAGAAAGGGTGCGACCCTCCCTTCACTGTAAATGTAGCCCTAGAAGAACTCGGAAGCGGTATCAAACGCCAATGCCTGGACAACCACTCCCATCTTTTCCACCTAGCCTAGCACTTAGCCTGGAGTTGCACAGGTATCAATTTTAATCATGTTGTGAGTCATGTTGCCCCAGCCTCAAACTGTGACTAGAGACCAAGACATTACCAAGCCATAGAGGCCTACGTTCATCACATACCTTGACAGACCGTGAGAGAACGTCATACATTGCAACCACTACGTTTCGTGCCGTAATTGTAACCGCCAAGTAGAATGGCCATTAGAGACTTTTTCTGCCAACCCTTGTAACCACTAAGCCCAATTGTAACTGTACCAGTCAAGCTCAGTGCCACGGTTTACGCTGCTTGCCCCAACTGGAGTAAAGGTCTCTTCCTTCGAACTCTGCTGTGTCTGCGTCAATTACTGCACCATTCTCAAGTGTTTGGGTCAAGTGATACACATCAAGAGCTGGCTCACAGTACCTAGTCTCTGTATGGTATTGTAGCTTAGATCCATTCAAGAGAATAGGCCTAAGCAGCAACACCAGTCACAGTCCAAGCACAAAGTGGTACTATTTCTGGAAGAAAGTAGACCTTTTTTGTAATCTTAGCCAGCTCCTCTAACTCATATCAGTCCATGACCAGAAAAATGTGCATGGCTCTGGGTTGGTGGATCTCGGTAGGATTTGCTCACCTTACCCATTTTTTTTCTTTATCGCTATCCCATACAAATCTGAGAATACATATTATTTTATGGAGGATCAGGAGGACACTTCATGGATGGATGTATCTAGGGAGTAGTGTCTGGCAGGGCATGACTAATTTTCTTCATTCATGTAAATATTTTCTAATTTTATATGCGATGCCGGGGCAGATCATGATAAGCTGCCAGCAGTTGTCTCTATGTAGGCTTTATTAATGGATTAGAAGATAATGCTTTTCCGAGTTATTTTCTGCTTTATGGAAACTTTATCTCCAATTTCTGGTAATGGCTGAATTGTAAATATTGACGAGCCCGACGGGATGAAATGGATGACTGTCTGAAGCCGAATGGCTGGTGTAAATAGTATTAATGCTTCAAGGAGATTTCTGTTTTCTGAACGTTTATCATTTGTAAAGCTCCACATGAACATAATAACCACACAATATAACATCATTATTATGCAAATGAAACCACATAATGCAGGTCTGTCTGCATGTAGAAATACAGGGAGAAATGAGGACAACAATGAGCAATGTTAATATTTAACTGCTTTAATGGTTTTTATGACTCATTCTTATACATTTTAAATAGGAATAAGACTGCAAGATGAATCATCTCCTCTAGTGATATGGCATACGGTTCTCCGTACAAATTATTATTTTGGGAATACAAAAACAAGCAGAGGGTATAGATACACAACTTATAGACCATTCTAGAGATATAGAGATGGGAATTCACAAGAGCATAACCATAGCAAAGGCAGGTGCACTCTGCGGCAATACTAAACCCTCACACTGATGTTAAAATTGAGAGGTTAGTTCGACATATCCTACTAGGAGGACATGCCTTAAGCTCGGACACCACGTCAAGGTCTCTCAAGTAGCCTGAGGCCGTACCACTCAACCTACCTGTGCCATATGGGCGATACCAGGGGCCGTTGGGCATTACGGGAGCGTAAGGCCTGACTCACAAACAGCTCACCAGTGACCTCCAGCATGTAACCATGCTTGCAATGGGAGGTAGAAGGTGCCTGTGAGCCCCACCCGAGACCGGCTGATATGGCCCAGAGCCTACCAAGTGCACCTGAATGTAGCCTGTAGATGAAAAGCAGGCACATTTAATTGGAGTTTATACACCTCCAAACATATTATACAAACCATTAGAAAATGTGGTGTGGTGTTAAACAGGCAGGATATGCTCAAACCCATATGCAGTTGTGCATGTATATAGGGGAGCACATCCTGCACTTGTAGTCCGTTGCTAGGGGCAATCAACAGCAAATAATGCATACAATGGAAGATGCCAGCAACGGACTACAAGTACCACAATAACCATCCTACATACGATAACAATAATGTGGATGTGGAGAACAATCAAACACATAACCATAGCAAAGGCAGGTGCACTCTGCGGCAATACTAAACCCTCACACTGATGTTAAAATTGAGAGGTTAGTTCGACATATTCTACTAGGAGGACATGCCTTAAGCTCGGACACCACGTCAAGGTCTCTCAAGTAGCCCGAGGCCCTACCACTCAACCTACACAAGAGACCTATGGGTGCTTATGTGAATGAGGGCCACAACACTGCTGCTAGCGGCGGTTCCTTCTCAAGCAGCTGGTCTGCAGGGGTCCCGGGTGTTGGACCCCCACTGATCACATACTGACGACCTATCCTATAAGTCTTGGAAAAAAAACTTTAAGTGCAGAATGCAGAACTGATAATGCATGAATGCACATTGAGACAGACGATAAGAAGCCTAGCTGGACAAATTTTACACTCGCATATTTTAAGGGACACATCAATAATTTTTAATCACATATTAACAACTTGTTTGTGAATGTTTTTTTTGCCATTTTTTGGCCTTTATTTTAAAAAAACAGGTGGATTTTTTTTGGCCTTTCCTGGCTCTTTAACTTGCTTTTTTTCTGGACTATTAGCACGGCAAACAGTCTCACTTAACTCTCTCATGCAGACCATCACTGTTGTCAGAGAGGGCCCCTTGAGTGACTCAATTCACACATTACACTGATAATTACAATGCTCTTCTGTAGCCATCTTTATCTAGGTCTATCAGGAAAACAACAGAGCTGTCATATTGTTATCTCAATTCTACATCTAATATCATAACGAGGTTTACTCAGCAGATAACATCTTCCTCTCACAGCAGCAGTAAACTGACCCTGGATTACTTAGGCATTTGAGGTCCTAATATTTGTGATTACAGCTACAGAAGGATGATTTTTTGTACTTCCTGTTAAAAGGCACAGTATTTCTGAAATGAAAAGGAAACATTGTAAAAACAAATTGGTTTCCATGCATATTGATTTAAAAAATAACCATCTTTGATAGAATTGTCACTTTATATAATTTTCTCCTTGCAGGCCCCTGTATGGGCTAGGACAATAAATAGAGAACCGATACTGGTGACATTTGTGGTATCAGCGGTATCAGTCTTCAATTACTGCACATAACTGTAGGACAATTCTTCTCTATGCATCAACATAAAAATATATACATAATATTATTTAAAAATGAACATACAAATAATACATATTTGGAATCCCATAAATTGCAATACCCTGGGCAATAGGGGAAGCTCAGGAGGAGAACTAAAACATTTTATTGTCAGGGCCCCCCAACCGTATTATAAAATTCCATTATATACAGTGACATGGACAGAGCAGCTGCCGGGCCTCATCTGACAGCGCAATCTTGACTAGCCACAGGAGTGGGGGTTACACAGGAGTCAGGAGTTGTGAGGAAGTTGTTAGGAGAGGAGGCCCGTTCCAAAATTTGCTGTAGTGCCCGGTCATTTCTAGTTACATCACTGACCCTGGGCAATAAAATTAAAAATAAATTTATAGTGCACTGTGAACTGCGTATGAAAAAATACAATGTCCGAATTGTCTTTTGCATTCCACTATTCAAATAAAAATATATAAGTTCAGTCCTACAAGGCATTTTACCTGATTTACAAGCAAATTTCCTGGTGACAAATTCCCTTTGAGGCCCCCATTCACTCGAGTGTATTTTTGGTCTGTATCTAATACACATTTTTTTGTGGATCGGATGCGGAACCATTCACTTCACTGGAGTCGCAAAAGATGCGGACAGCACACCGAGTGCTGTCTGCATCTGTATGTCCGTTCCGTGGCCCTGCAAAAAAGTAGAACATGTCCAATTCTTGTCCATTTTACAGACAAGGATAGGACAGCTCTATAGAGGGCAGGACTTTCTGTTTTCGCAAAATGAGGGACGCACACAGCCGGTATCTGTGTTTTGCGGATCTGCAACACGACAGGCTACGTTTGTGTGCATGGGACCTTTAAGACAGACACTGAAAAGTGCAAGTATCAAAAATGAACCGTTTGTTTTCAATAATTTCCTATGCAGCTATCACCTTTGTTGTAGGGGAATAAGCAATATGCCTCTCTGACCTTTCCCCACTCGCAAGCTGCAATTACGTGTGGAAATCATCCACTCTGTATGGGGATCGTAGCAATTCTTCTTCCCCATACAGATTAATTGTTTGTGATCAGCAGATCGCTGTTTACACAGGATGAATTTAATGTACATGTGGACAGTCTGACTGTCCATTGATAACAGTTGTTGAGGGAGATGAGTAGTGTTGAGCAAATCAAAGTTAACGAAGTGGAATTCAATCCGAATTTGATTAAAAATTTGATTCGCCATGAATCCCGATTTCTTGGTGCTTCGTGGTAACATAGTAACATAGTATATAAGACCGAAAAAAGACATTTGTCCATCCAGTTCGGCCTGTTTCTTACAAGTTGATCCAGAGGAAGGCAAAAAAAAACCCTGAGAGGCAGAAGCCAATTTTCCCCACTTAAGGGGAAAAAAAATCCTTCCCGACTTCAATCAGGCAATCAGAATAACTCCCTGGATCAACGACCCCTCTCTAGTAGCTGTAGCCTGTAATATTATTACACTCCAGAAATAAATCCAGTCCCCTCTTGAATTCCTTTATTGTTCTCACCATCACCACCTCCTCAGGCAGAGAGTTCCACAGTCTCACTGCTCTTACAGTGAAGAATCCTCTTCTATGTTTGTGTACAAACCTTCTTTCCTCCAGACGCAGACGATGTCTCCTCGTCACAGTCACAGTCCTGGGGATAAATAGATGATGGGAGAGATCTCTGTACTGACCCCTGATATATTTATACATAGTAATTAGATCTCCCCTCAGTCGTCTTTTTTCTAGTGAATAACCCT
The DNA here is from genome assembly GCA_033119425.1 of Bufotes viridis. NCBI lineage: Eukaryota > Metazoa > Chordata > Amphibia > Anura > Bufonidae > Bufotes > Bufotes viridis. The sequence goes on from CM065589.1 coordinate 566,668,670, forward strand.
AATTTTGATAACCTTTCAGGGTACTGTAGTTGCCCCATTCCAGTTATTACTTTAGTTGCCCTCCTCTGAACCCTCTCCAGCTCTGCTATGTCTGTCTTGTTCACAGGAGCCCAGAACTGTACACAGTACTCCATGTGTGGTCTGAATAGTGATTTCTAAAGTGGTAGGACTATGTTCTCATCATGGGCATCTATGCCCCTTTTGATGCAACCCATTATCTTATTCACCTTGGCAGCAGCTGCCTGACACTGGTTTTTGCAGCTTAATTTGCTGTTTATTAAAATTCCTAGATCTTTTTCCATGTCAGTGTTACCGAGTTTTTTACCATTTAATATGTACGGGTGACTTGCATTATTCCTTCCCATGTGCATAACTTTACATTTGTCAGTGTTAAACCTCATCTGCCATTTCCCTGCCCAAGCCTCCAATCTATCCAGATCCCTCTGTAGCAGAAAACTGTCCTCTTCAGTGCTAATTACTTTACACAGTTTAGTGTCATCTGCAAAAATAGATATTTTACTGTGCAAGCCTTCTACAAGATCATTAATAAATATATTGAAGAGAATAGGGCCCAATACTGACCCCTGAGGTACCCCACTAGTGACAGTGACCCAATCTGAGTGTGTACCGTTAATAACCACCCTCTGTTTTCTGTCACTCAGCCAGTTACTTACCCACATACAGACATTTTCTCCCAGTCCAAGTGTTCTCATTTTATATACTAACCTTTTATGTGGTACAGTGTCAAATGCTTTGGAGAAGTCCAGATATACGACATCCATTGATTCGCCGCTGTCAAGTCTAGAACTTACCTCCTCATAGAAGCTGATTAAATTTGTTTGGCATGACCGATCCTTCATGAAGCCATGCTGATATGGCGCTATTTGCTTATTTTCATTGAGATACTCCAAAATAGCATCTCTTAGAAACCCTTCAAACAGTTTACCAACAATAGATGGTAAACTTACCGGCCTATAATTTCCAGGCTCTGTTTTTGGACCCTTTTTGAATATTGGCACCACATTTGCTATGCGCCAATCCTGTGGAACATTCCCTGTCAGTATAGAGTCCGTAAATATCAGAAATAATGGTCTGGCTATGACATCACTTAATTCCCTTAGGATACGGGGGTGTATTCCATCCGGTCCTAGCGATTTATCTTTTTTAATCTTTTTAAGTCGCTGTTGTACTTCTTCCTGGGTCAGACAGGGCACTTTTAATGGGGAATTTACTTTTACATTCTGCATTTCATCTGACAGTTTATTTTCCTAAGTGAATATAGTGGAGAAAAAAATATTTAATAGTTTTGCTTTATCCTCGTCGCTATGTAGAGGGCCGAATCAATTTTTCCTGAAATGGCGGTAAAAAAAAAAAGTTACTCACCTCATCCATTAGATTGCCATCAATCAACTTACTCACCTCATCCATCAAGGCCATCTTGATTGAAGAAAATGCACTAATGCTCGAGTGTGGTGATGCGTCACATCATCATGCTGGGTGGGCGCGGTAATGTCATCAGTGATGACGTCACCAAGCCTGCCCATCGTGATGACGTGGTGATGTCATCACGTCAGCGCGCAAGAGAAAAGGCGCATTTTCTTCAATCAAGATGGCTGCGATGGCCTCTCCACAATCAAATGGATAAAGTGAGTATGTATTTTTTTGTTTTAACCCCAGATTAACCCCCTGATAGGCTTAATGTGACTCACAGATGCTGCGATCAGTGTTGAATACGGCATCTGAGGGGTTAAATGATAGGGGGTGGCGTGATCGCCGTTCCCCATCATTGCGCCTGCTCCACACAATGGAATGCAATTTGTTACAAAGTAATTCGTAAAGAATCAAATCTCTTGTCGAAGTTCGGCGAAGCAGCAGGATTGAATTTTTGAAAACTTCGCTTAGCATTAGGTATGTACTGAAATACATGCTCTGTTGAACTAGGTGTGCACAGATAAGGGGAGTTAGAGGGTATACTGTAGATGTCAGTCAGATGAGGATTCATCTTTTATGTTTATGGTAATGCATTTAACCCATAAACGACCTCCGCCGTACATGTACGGCGCTGGTGGACGGGACTTAAGGACCAGCGCCGTACATGCACCCGCCCGATCAGCGGCACAGACTGGCAGTCACTGACAGCCGTGCCCCTGCTGCAGACGCCGGCATCTGTGAAAACGATGCCAGGGTATTAAGCCTTGTATGCCGCGGTCAAAGATAACAGAAGCCTGTGAGATCCAGTCCTTAGGCTAGGTCTCACAGGCAGGCTGTCAGCATACAAGCTGACAGTCAATGCATTACAAGACAGGATGTATTGTAATGCATTGCAGAGGGGATCAGACCCCAGAAGTTGAAGTTCCAGAGTGGGACAAAAAAAAAAAGTTAAAAAAAAGTGTTTTTCATAATAATTTTTTTTTTAATAAAAACTGTGCTAAAACAACCATTTTTTAGTCACCTTACATCACAAAAAGTACAACACCAAGCGATCAAAAAGGCATATGCCCCCCAAAATAGTACCAATCAAACCGTCACCTCATCCCACAAAAAATGAGCCCCTACAATTGAGCTAAAAATAAAAAAACTATGGCTCTCAAAATATCGAGACACTAAAACATGATTTTTTGTTTGTTTCAAAAATGCTTTTATTGTGTTAAAAGTAAAAAAAATAAAAAAAGAAGACATATTAGTTATCGCCGTGTCCGTAACAACCAGGCCTATTAAAATATCACATGACCTAACCCTTCAGATGAAAAAATAAAATAAAAACGGTGTAAAAAAAGCCAAAAAGTCTGACACCAAGCGATCAAAACGTCATACACACCCCAAAATAATACCAATCAAACGGTCATCTAATCCTGCAAAAAATGAGACCCTACCTAAGAGAATCGCCCAAAAAAAATAAAATAAAATTATGGCTCTCAGAATATGGAGACACCCCAAAAACAATTTTTTTTTCTAAAAAAAAATTCATTATGTAAAACTGAAACAAAGAACCAAAAAAGGTATTCATATTTGGTATTGTCGCATCCATAACAACCTGCTCTATAAAAATAGCACACAATTTAACCTGTCAGATGAACATTGTAAAAAACAAAAAATAAAAACGGTGCCAAAACAGCTTTTTTTTGTTACCTTGCCTTTCAAAAACATAACCATAGCAAAGGCAGGTGCACGCTGCGGCAATACTAAACCCTCACACTGATTGAGAGGTTAGTTCGACACATCCTACTGGTATCGCCCATACGGCACAGGTAGGTTGAGTGGTAGGGTCTCGGGCTATTTGAGAGACCTTGGCGTGGTGTCTGAGCTTAAGACATGTTCTCCTAGTAGGATGTGTCAAACTAACCTCTCAATTTTAACATCAGTGTGAGGGTTTAGTATTACCGCAGCGTGCACCTGCCTTTGCTATGGTTATGTTTTTGATTGTTCTCCACATCCACATTATCGTTATCGTATGTAGGATGGTTATTGTGGCACTTGTAGTCCGTGGCTGGCATCTTCCATTGTATGCATTTTTTGCTGTTGATTGCTCCTAGCAACGGACTACAAGTGCAGGATGTGCTCCCCTATATACATGCACAACTGCATATGGGTTGAGCATATCCTGCTTGTTAAACACCACACCACGTTTTCTAATGGTTTGCCTTCCAAAAAGTGGAGCAACCAAAAATCATATATATCCTAAAATAGTACCAACAAAACTGCCACCTTATCCCGTAGTTTCCAAAATTAGGTCACTTTTTTAGAGTTTCTACTCTAGGGGTGCATCAGGGGGTGTTCAAATGTGACATGGCAATTTAAAATTATCCCAGTGAAATCTGCCCTCCAAAAATCACATGGCGCTCCTTTCCTTCTGCGCCCTGCCATGTGTCCGTACATCAGTTTATGATCACAAATGTGGTGTTTCTATAAACTACAGAATCAGGGTAATAAATATTGAGTTTTGTTTGGCTGTTAACCCTTGCTTTGTTACCAGGGGAAAAAAAGAAAAAAGTGAAATTCTGAAATTTCATGTACATTTTCCTTTGATTCTTGTGGAACACCTAAAGGGTTAACAATGTTTGTAAAATCAGTTTTAAATACCTTGAGGGGTGTCGTTTCCAAAATGGGATCACTTTTTGGGAGTTTTTACTCTAGGGGTGCATTAAGTGGTCTTCAAATGTGACATGGCAACTTAAAATTATCTTAGTGAAATCTGCCCTCCAAAAACCATATGGCATTCCTTTCCTTCTGCGCCCTGCCGTGTGCCCGTACAGCAGTTTACGACCACAGATGGGGTGTTTCTGTAAACCACAGAATCAGGGTAAAAAATATTGAGTTTTGTTTGGCTATTATCCCTTGCTTTGTTACTGGAAAACATTGATTAAAATGGAAAATCTGCCAAAAAAGTCTTGAATACCTTGAGGGGTGTAGTTTCTAAAATGGGGCCATTTATGGGTGGTTTGTAAGCCCAACAGTTACTTCAGACCTAAACTTCTAAGCCTTCTAACGTCCCCAAAAAATAAAATGTCATTCACAAAATGATCTAAACAGAAAGTATACATATGGGAAATGTAAAGTAATAACTATTATATCTGTTTTAAAAGCCGAAAAATAGAAATTTGGAAAGTTGTGAATTTTTCAAATTTTTGGGTAAATTTGGGATTAAAAAAAAATTAAAATTAAAAATATTGACTGAAATTTACCAAGAGAAATTTTTTTCAGAATGGCTTGGATAAGTAAAAGCGTTCCAAAGTTATTACCACATAAAGGGACACATGTCAAATTTCCCAAAAACTGCCTGGTCCTTAAGCTGAAATATGACAGGGTCCTAAAGCGGTTAATAAGACTTGGAGTTATCAGCGCATTCCACAAGAGACAGAAAAGCTAGTAAAGACGTCAAATGATGTGTCGTATGTTATCAATGCTCTTTTAAATACATTTTACTAGAAAACACAATAACATGCAGCCTCTGTCATCTCTAGAGTCCAAACAAAGAGAACAAGGATTGAATAACAAACAATATTAGAAAATGTAGGTATACAGTACCGAGAAGGACTACTGCAAAGAGTTAATTATCATTGACCGAGTTAATGCAATATTTCTTTAGTTAAGGCTACATGCACGCGAATGTATTTTGTTTCCATGTTCGTTCCGTTTTTTTTGCGGATAGGATGCGGACCCGTTAATTTTAATGGGTCCGCAAAAAATGCTGACAGCACACTGTTTACTATCCGCATCCGTATGTCCGTTCTGTAGCCCTGCAAAAAAAATTGAGTATGTCCTATTCTTGTCTGTTTTGCGGACAAGGATAGGCATTATTACAATGGATCCGCAAAAAAAACGGATGCCATATGGAACGCAAAACACATACGGTCGTGTGCATGTAGCATTAATGTTGTGATTTGTTATGTACATACACTTAATGGCAATGTGTGGACAACATATGTTTACAACTTGGCAATTGTGTAGCCTGGAGGGAAAACATATCTGTTCAACTTCCTGCACAACTAGGCCCAAGTTCAAAGAAAGAGACAGAACCTTAATCTCTGACCCTACAATTGCCCAGAAAGCAGCCATACTACCAAGGTACTCCTGATTAAAGGAGACCAGATATCTGAGAAGGTCTACAACAGACTAGACCATGCATTGGACTCAGACATCAAGGTATTGTGCTCGTATGTGGCAGAAAGGCTTGGCTGCTGTGGAAGGGAATATTGCTAAATCATCCAGCCACACTTTGAGACGGATTGGCCACCCGTATCTCAGTTCTGCACCCCGCAGTCCAGGAATTGCATAAGGACTTAACTGCCTGTGGCTCTGCTGAGAGACTGCAAAGTGTCATTAGGGAGTACTCTAACCACCAGTAGACAAATAAAAGAGAACCGCGCTGCTTTAACACCGACTTTTCCAATAAGCAGGATACCAAATTGTGCTGCCCAGCTTCCAAGATGTTAAATGGATCCACCGATCTCTCCAGTTAATCAGTCACCGGCTCGCACTTTAGCTTCCTCAGGGGCATCATGCCCCTGAGGAAGCTAAAGTGCGAAACCCGGGTCGGGCGGTGACTGATTAACTGGAGAGATCGGTGGATCCATTTAACATCTTGGAAGCTGGGCAGCACAATTTGGTATCCTGCTTATTGGAAAAGTCGGTGTTAAAGCAGCGCGGTTCTCTTTTATTTGTCTACATGTTTCGAAGTGTGAAGGTCCAACACACTATTAAGAACCAGCAGCGCGATTAGATCCGTGTCCGTCGGGAATATTAAGACTGGTTAACCCCTGTTAGTACTCTAACCACCGCCATTGCTGTCCATACACTGCTATTGAGAGAATATTACACGGTGACAGACTCTTGGAATTTTTGCTGCTATTACTACAATCCTTATCATCAAATTAGTAAAGAGAGAGTTTATTTATTGTAAACAGTGGGCCTGATTATTCTCTCCATCATTAAGCGGTCCTGCTTTGCACCCAGCAAATCATCCAACATTAAGGGCACCCCAATCAACATCAGACAGAAGCCCCAATATCAGGGTATGACCCAAGAGAAACAAGGGTGTGCCCTCCAGTCACTGCACAGGCCTAGGGAGCGCAAGAGTGGAGATTGTCACCATAATCTGTGAGTATTACCATCACCCCCAGAACCACAAATTCCATTCCTATCCTCCACGCACTCCCCAGCAGATACAGCAAAGCAAAAATATAGTAATGGGTTGAAAATATATAGGGGGAGATTTATCATCTCCTTTCCATATAAAAAATGGCATTAAAAAGTCGTAGGTGGAACTTTTACCACGCCACTTTTCTGAAAGGGGAGTGGCAAGGGCAGGGAAGGGGCATAGTCAGCCACCCCGACAAATTTATCTTTATTTACGCCAGTTTTCTGGTGTAAATGAGGCCAGAAATCTACGGCAGCTCTGAGTTGTTGTAGATTTCTGTTTAGATGCACGGACTTTAGGTGGATGCACCTAATGTATGATTGATATGTCGTATGCTTCGTCATAAATTAAAAACACAAACAAAAACTATGCAACACACTCTGCAAGCACAAAAAATAAAGTAAATACATTTGTGCCATACTATACACTATAGAAAATGTACTAGTGCTAATGCTACATTATAAATGTGAGATTCTTGGCAAATACATTTTGTAAAAAATAATTTTTGCCTGTCGACCAATGACAAGGTGATCTCTTTAGGACAGGAACGTAGCGTAGGTTCCTGTCCTAAAGAGATCACCTTGTTGGCAGGCAGGTACAAATTATTTTGTATGTCTGTGTTGTGCCATTGTTGAATAATTCCTACAATAAGTTTATGAATGAATTACCAACATTCTGCAATAAAGTTCCATCTGGATGTTATCAGGTTCCTGCCTCAGCATCCAATCAGGGACTTAAGACTGTTACACAGTGATTGTGATTGTAAAGCGTCCTGGCTCTGTTTGTTCTTCTGTGATTTTTACTTGAACTTAAGACCAGCTTGTTAACCTTCTGCATACTAACCGTGGCTTGCTTTCTGGATTAACCCCTTGACTCATGATTTGGCTTCTACTCATTCTCCTGGTATTTTGACTGTTGGGCAGTTTCTGGATTAACCACCTGTCTGCTGTTTTAGCTCTTTCTGTCTTCCTGGTTCTGACTCTGCTCATCTACTACTCTTTGCACCCCGGTCATTCTGATAGGTCTGCCTCTAGCAAGCTCGCACCAGTTTTGTGCTGGTTTACTCCACAGACATAACTTGGGTCCTTAGCAGCCAAGTCCATCCAATCTTGTGGCAGGTTCTGGTGAAGAACTGAGGGGTAGCCTTATCTTCCTACCAACTGAAGTGGTTAAGGATGACTTGCAGCAGTTCCTGAGTTTGCTGGCTGTGGTTCCTGGAGAGTGACCATAGTAATTCCTTACAAAATGCAAGTAGTTAATAAAACAGACATGTAAGGAGAGGTGACAGCTCCTTTTTAACTATGGGAAGGGGAGGGGGTGATACACAGGACAATAATTTGGAACAAACCTGATCATAGCCCGCTTATTAGCCATATTTACCTGCAGCAATCATTTTCTCTGTATGGGGATTGTTGCGATCGTTCATACCATTTACATTTTTGTTTGTTGGCAGCACATCCCAGTTTACACGATGGGATCACCTGACAAACAAGTGTTTGCTCATTTGTTAGGTGATCAGCATCACATTTATACCAATTATCGAGAACTATCAATGTTAATTTCCAATAACTGTCCTGCGTATTTAAATAGGGGATTCGTGGCAGAAGCCCAAGGCTGACACTTACATTTCTACCACAGGTGTGCCTCTTGATGTGCTGCAGCTCTGCACAAGGATTAATCCTATTCTATGCAGCTATTTTTCCAGTTTTCCATGGGGAAGCTTCGAGAATAAGTGGCATGCACTGTATTTTTTTCTAGTGCCTGTGGACAGGGTTTCATAAGCACTTTCACATTAATTGGATGCATACAATTAGCAGAGTTGATGAGGAATCTGCACCAAAGTCCTCATTAAATCCTAAATATGTGAATAGTACCTAGAGGGCACCTCCGAGCCAAGATCAATGATGTCAACCTGGCTACTCTAGAACATCATCTTATTACATGCCAAAAGTCAGTTTGTTCCTCTTGGCATTGAACTTTGTCTTTACTTAGCAAGTTCTTGACTGCAGAGATCAGCATTAAGTTCCTGGGCTTTTGGATTGAGGAGGGAATTAACACTACAATGGTGTTTTGAATTTCTAGAGAGGGAAGAAATAAGAACGAGATGATAATTTATCTGCTATCTGATTGTATAGAAGAGTAGCTTAAGTATCATCTTCCTCCACGTTAACTAACGGTTAGGGTATGGACATACAGTCAGGTTACCTGATGCAGTTTTGGAAACCAAAATTAGGAGTGGATCATAAAAGGAGAGAAAGTATACAGGACAGATACGGCTTCTCGTTTTTTAATTCACTCCTGTTTTGACTTCTAAAACTGCATACAGAAATCTGACCATGTGGCCTTTACACCAAGAAGGACAATGAATGTTAAATACACAAATGTAGGATGAAAAAACACAACCCTGGATCTAATTTGGAGAATTTAGGCTATTCGCGTATACACTACCTATCGCAATATCGGGGAAATTGTAACCAATGTATCAGTGACTAAAATCACTAAATATCTGATTACTGCCCAAGATCCTTCTGTTTTCAACACAATGGCCCACATTCAGAACATGGTGGATTTTTATGAATTAAGCTCTTGGGCTAAAGATGGCCATGTACATGTAAAGCCTAGCTGTCATTTAATTTTTTTTTTCCATAAATGAATAGTGCAAGGGGATATAAAAGACATTGTAATATTTCTGATCAGTGAAAGATGCTTCCTTCTTCTCTAAGGCCATGTTCACATCATTTGTTCTTCTCTTTTAACGAATATGAAAGAGCTTTTACCATATTCCTCTCCTTCTCTCCCTCTCCTACACTAACTCTCAATTCACTGCTTAGATCTGTTTTCAGTGAAGAGTGGCTGCCTGCTCACCTAAGGATCAGATTACATACAAATCTGTGGAGAGGGGAGGAAGGATGGGCTGCTGGGGACACAAATCTGTGGAGAGGGGAGGAGGGATGGGCTGCTGGGGACACAAATCTGTGGAGAGGGGAGGAGGAATGGGCTGCTGGGGACACAAATCTGTGGAGAGGGGAGGAGGGATGGGCTGCTGGGGACACAAATCTGTGGCGAGGGGAGGAGGGATGGGCTGCTGGGGACACAAATCTGTGGAGAGGGGAGGAGGGATGGGCTGCTGGGGACACAAATCTGTGGAGAGGGGAGGAGGGATGGGCTGCTGGGGACACAAATCTGTGGAGAGGGGAGGAGGGATGGGCTGCTGGGGACACAAATATGTGGAGAGGGGAGGAGGGATGGGCTGCTGGGGACACAAATCTGTGGAGAGGAGAGAAGGGATGGGCTGCTGGGGACACAAATCTGTGGAGAGGAGAGGAGGGATGGGCTGCTGGGGACACAAATCTGTGGAGAGGGGAGGAGGGATGGGCTGCTGGGGACACACATCTGTGGAGAGGGGAGGAGGGATGGGCTGCTGGGGACACAAATCTGTGGAGAGGGGAGGAGGGATGGGCTGCTGGGGACACAAATCTGTGGAGAGGGGAGGAGGGATGGGCTGCTGGGGACAAGCAGAGGCTGAGAGACTGAGACAGAGACTGCTTCTAGTTTGTAAGTGATTTACTGCCTTATTGAACTGCTGAATTTACATCAAAATTGTGTAATGTCCTCCATTACTTCTGCTGCTGGTGAGAGTGTGCTACAGAGCAGATTTTCCTGAGTCTGGGTGGCCAGGAAACCAGCTTGTCTCCACTAATCAGTTCCAAAAAACAAACTGATAATTACAGACACTGCATAGGGAGAAACATGGCAGAGATGACGATTACACTGCCTGGCCCTGTCAATCAAAGTGGAGACGGTGCAGCAGTTGCAGAGAGAGCAGAGCCTTTAGGTCAGGAGTACTCAACTACTTTTTGTAAAGGTCTACTTAATTAAATCTGCTGTGAGGTGGAGGTCCAGACCAAACACCAATAGGTGCGGGTTCCGCACACAGATTGGGGGCCACTAAATTAATAGTCCTATTTACCTCACATTTCTAGTACCCCACATTTCTAGCATGCTACTAGGAGGACCACTTACCACTCACTAACTGTGGGGACTCTCTGCTGTTATTGATGCTGCAATACAGAGGGACTCTGACCACTCACTGACTATGGGGACACTCTGACTACTTACTGACTATGTGGACACTCTGGCTAATTTTATGGGGTGGTTTACTGCTTGTGTTTTAGGGGCATGTGCATGACAGATCAGACAGGCCCATACAGGTCATACAAACAGGGAGATCATCCACAGTCCTCAGTTCTGTCCACAGATAACACAGTGGAGATGATTGCTGGCACCACATGTCCAAATGTATTACAAAGGTAGGAATCCTCCTCCCCCCAGTGCTGGAAAGCAGTCCTCTCCCCTGCAGCCCTGACCTGGTGCAGACACTGACCTCTCCTCCTCCTCCCAGTGCTGGACAGCCATCCTCTCTCCTGTAGCCCTGAACTGGTGCAGGCATTGACCCCTCCTCCCCGTCCCAGTGATGAACAGCGATCCTCTCTGCTGCAGCCCTGACCTGGTGCAGACACTGACCTATCCTCCTCCTCCCAGTGCTGGACAGCAGTCCTCTACCCTGAAGCCCTGACCTGGTGCAGACACTGACCTCTCCTCCTCCACCAAGTGCTGGACAGCTATATTCTCTCCTGCAGCCCTGCCCTGGTGCAGACACTGACCTCTCCTCCTCCTCCCAGTGCTGGACAGCCGTTCTCTCCCCTGCTGCCCTGACCTGGTGCAGATGGTGACCTCCCCTCCTCCTCCCAGTGCTGGACAGCCACCCTCTCTGCTGCAGCCTTGACCTGGTGCAGACGGTGACCTCCCCTCATCCTCCCAGTGCTGGACAGCCATCCTCTCTGCTGCAGCCCTTCATGTGTAAGCCAATTCTCCAGTGCAGGAGCTGAAGAAACCTGCTCTGCACATCTACAGACTGCCATCACAGACTCACTCATGGCAGAAACTATGTAGGCGGAGCCAACTCCTCCCTCCCTACATTGGTAGTTTGGGTAAAGCTGCCTGTGTGCAGCACAACGATTGGCTGGAACACTTCACAGGTCCTGGCCTGCTTCTTCCCCTTACTGGCTGTATGGCAGGTCCTTTCGCTTCTTCTTCTCTCTTCTCAGTGGGTCCGGACAGGTGGCGTCCCAGGTCCGGATTCAGATCGCGGTCTGCCAGTTGAGTACCCCTGCTGTAGGTGTTATGGCAATTCCCCCGTTGCATATATAGTGCACATGCAACAGATCAGCCAGTTTCATAGGTACAAATCTGCTGTTAGATGCCCTTTAAAAATTAGGGTAGCCTAAAACTGGTGACAATGGTATGGCTACATGGCGATCTTAATTACCGGACAGGCTTGACAAGTATCGCAGTATACCAAGTTTGCTGTGACCACGAACCCATAATTGCAAAAAATTCTGCAGGGTTGGATTTTTTGCAATTCTGGGATCACAGTCACAGCAGTGAGTCACACTGCAACCCCATTTATTTCTATTAGAGCACTACTACACTGTGATACTTGGGTGCGACCAAGATCATATAAAGCCGTACACTAAAAGTACAGCCTATTAAAGGGGTTGTGCAGTGCTTAGATCTTGATGACCTGGACAGGTCATCAATATCACAACAGCTGGGGTCCAGCTGATGTGATCCACCCACATCGATCAGCTGTTAAAATGGAAGAGGAAGGTGTAATTACAACGCACCGCTTCTATGATCTAGACGGTAAGCAGGTTAACAGTGAAGGTCAACAGCTTGTACTGCTGAAGACCAATATCACATGGTGAAGAACAACATTTTAGATGGTGTGTTGTATGTAAAAGAGAGCCAGGTCTTAAAGGAAACACAAACAAAAATGTGTCCCTTATTGTTTGTGTCTGTTTCTTCCAACATATTTTGAGGTAGTATGTACTAGGGATGTGCAGGTGTCTTCTCTGTGGCCACTTAGCAATCCCTACACCTTTTTTTAAGGGAATGGTTAAGGAACATTCCCATCCATCAGTTTCACTAGGGTCTCATGTAGTTATTTGCCTAGTTCGTTATCTAGCATCTTGTTGCCTGAGGCAATATTGTGTTTATAGCAAAGTACTGTATGTATGTCTTAGAGTTAGGATTAGAGAAATGGGTATGTTTACACAGGGCCATGATTGGGAACCAGCAGTTGAAGCAATTATCATGCAATGGATCACTGGTCTGTGTAAATGGAACTTTAGCCATTTCAGTGAGAATTGTCTTGCCTTGGGTTTATGTAGTGCAGGGTTAATTTGATGTTTGGACATTTGCCTATTTTCCCTATGCAAATTTATAAACTTCTTACTTTATTTTACTTGAAAGGGTTAACATGCACTGTTTAATACTGCATTTATATGTATGTTGTGATATATATCTTGTTCATTTGCACTGTATTTGTGAGGCTCTGTGGAAAGGGTTAATGAATACTAAGAGACTTTTGGGACCTTGAATAATAAGCTGGTAATTTTCCACAGCTATCATAGGGTTTAAAGAAGAGCATGTTTTGGAGGGAAAAAGACAGACTTGTTTACCACAAAACCAGACATACTGACCTTTTGAATGTCTTTTTTAGCTCTGTTATGTCTGGAAACTAGTTTTTGTCTAGAAAAACTGTTGTGTCATTGCAATTGAGTATCATTGAAGCTCTAATGTCTATGACAGACGAGAGGGGTAACTTTATAATTGTTTGGGCTCAATTGCTCCGCTCCACCCCTCCCACTAGAAGGTTCCGGTCTAGCTAGAAAAGGTATATAAGGAGAGCAGTCAGAGCACTTAGTGTTCTGCAGTTTGGGAACATTGTTTGGAGTGAGAGACTCATGCCAGTCTGCATGAGTGACCAGAAGAAGACGCTGAGATGGGGACGCTGAGCCACAGACCATGTGTAGCATCCCCAAGTCAGGGCTTTGTGTAGGAACTAACCTGGGGAATGCCAGTGATGGAGAGGCCGGCACGCTGCTCCTCTGGGGCACTCTCTGGGTTCTTGAGGGACACAGCCAGGTGGAAGGTGAGGTGCCCTTGGTGTTATAGTTTAACGTGCCTATGGCTAAGTCCCTGATATGTCGTGACGCCAGTGCCAGTAAACGGTGGCACACCGTATTTACAGTAGGAATAACTGAGGTACAGACTGATAACTTGAAAACAGAATCCAAACTTTACTGAAGACAGTGATGATACAGTAAGCAGTCTTTCCAACAGTTCCTTTTTGCAGACAATAAAAATTGCAGTGGTCTTACATCCAGCAAGGTTAAACAGAGGGTGGTAATACAGGACTTGAAATTGCAGGTGAACCTTACTTTCTTCCTGACTCGTCCTGACTGGAATTGATGCTTCAAGGCCCCAATGCCCTACTTCTGGCTTATATCCTTGAATCTCCAGCTTTATAATTTACCTCCACTTGACGTTTAGTACCTCCTTGCTCTAGGGATTGCCTCCAGATTCTGCTGAACTGGTCTAGGCCTGAGACATGTGGCCTCCACAGACTCCAGGGTCTGCACTGCACTAGCCTGCCTTGGCCTAGCTATATATATGACCTGCTCACCAGCTCCCCCAGTGGTCCAATACCTAAATGACACCCTTAACATTGCTGCAGGCAATTACATGAAACGCTTAAAGAACATAACAGATTGGGGGTAAACGGGTGTTAAAGTGCCCGTATACTGCATACCCCACAGCTTTAAACTGAGTACGACCTCGTACTCCACCACAGGGGTCCACCCAGCTGGATTCATCTCCTGAAAGACAAAAGGAAAACATGCAGGCATACATAAACACAAATGAATGACATGCATAATTTATATCAGGTCCAGCTGGAAAAGGTGGAGCGTGGTGACAAGGGGCGTCGTTCTCTTCCGTCAGGATACAAAGTGGAACTGGGGCGCTGACCTGGCACAGCGGACGTTAGGGAATACCAGGATAGTCCATGACAATGAATGAGTCCATAAAAGCATATCACAGAGGCTCGCACACAGGAGTCCATCTCTGGCACAAACTTAAATAGGATGATGCTCACACAGAGGTCCCCTGGGGGTGTATCACAGGCAAGGGCTCGCGTGGAGGAGTCCATTCTTGCGCACAAACGTCAAGCAAGGTATTTCCAGTAGTAACTGCCCGGGAGGAGACACCACCAGTATAATCAAAGTCCCCTAAACGGACTGGCGGACGTCCCCTGTTCATCCGGGTGGACCTTCTCAACACAGGGGTTTCCTCCTCCCTTAGCACCGAGGTAGAAGGGAGAGGAGCAACAGGAGGGTCTCCACCAGTGAGACCCTGGTCAGGAACAACAGGAGCCGGAGGATCCTCTACAAGGGAGACTGGATCCGGGACATTTTGAACCGGCTCTTCCGGAGGTGAAGGCACAGTAGGTGCCGGAGCGGGCACCAACAAATTTAACCAGGGTGTGAGGAACCAATGGAGTGGTTCAGCGTCATTGACTAGATCCGCCACAGCCTGCATAGGCTCCACAGGCTGAGCAGAAAGTCCTGGCACAGAAGACTGGGGTCCGGAGTCTCCAGCAATGGGCCCCTTTGTCATGCAGAGTTTTAGGCGGTTTCTGTGAACAATTTGGGGACTCTTACCCTCTCTGGTGACCTCATAGGTATGGGTCTCAGCATTAGGGATGGCAGACACAAGATAGGGAGTTCTCTCCCATTTACTGTCCAGCTTACTGGTACGGTGATTGTTCTTCAACCACACGGTGTCCCCCACAGCTAAGGGCTCTGCATGGGCCGCCAAATCATAGTCTTTTGTTGTCGCTCCCGGGCACCTTCCATGCGCTCCTGGACAATTTCTTTGGCATTAAGCAAGCGCCGTTGATGTTCCGCTACCCAGTCAGTTTTAGGCAGGGGATTAATGTCATCCAGCACTTGTACATCCAGGGAATGATCTGCAGGCAATTTACCCTGACGCCCAAACAACAGGTAGAAAGGAGTGTATCCAGTAGAACAATGGATAGTATTATTGTACGTATACATGAGCTGTGGTAACAGGTTAGGCCAATCTCCTCTGGTCTCAGGAGGCACGGCTCTCAACATTTCAATCAGAGTCTGATTCATCTTTTCACAGAGTCCATTACCTTGTGGATGATAGGCCGTGGTCCGGACCTTTTGGCAATTGTGTAGTCGGCACAGCTCCTGGAACAGATGAGACTCAAACGCAGACCCCTGGTCGGTGAGGATCTTTTCTGGGCAGCCGTAAGGCAGGAGGAAGTGCTTCCAGAACAATTCAGCGGTCGTCTTGGCTGTCAGGTCCTTCACAGGCACTGCTACGGCAAACTTAGTGAAATGGTCAATAATAGTCATGGCATAGGCATACCCTGAGCGACTGGGTTCTAACTTTACGTGGTCAATCGCAACCAGTTCAAGAGGGCGGTACTTATAATAGGGTGCAGCGGTGCTCTCTGATCATGATGTTCACCTCTCTTTAGGGCACAGGCTGTACATTCCCGACACCACCTCTCAATGTCCTCTCTGATTCCAACCCAGTAGAACCGCCTACGGATAGTGGCCTCAGTCTTTTGAACCCCAAAATGTCCAGACTTATCATGATACATTTCTAGAACCATACCTGCATCACGACGTGGGATGAGGATCTGGTGCACTCTGTCATTTGACACTGGATCCAGGCTTCGTCGCAGCAACAGGCCTTTTGAAGGAACAGTTGTTGACGTTGCTTCCACAATTTGAGGAGTTCTGGGTCTGCGGTCTTTCGCCGAATTCTTTCAGGGTTCTGCCACTGATGAAGAAGTCCAGCAGTTCACCGAGAACTCTACTCTCTGATTGCAACTTAATCCACTTTTCTTCCCTGGATGCAGGCTTATCAAAGGATGGTGGGTCAGAGGTTCCACTGTTGGCAGCTTGAGCTTGGTCCTGTTGAGCAAACCTGTTATAAAATGCTGGCATCTCTACATCTTCCCAGGCATCCCGTTTGTCATCTGGTGCTATTTCAGTGGGGAGCCTTGACAGGGCATCAGCATTATCGTTTGAACGACCAGCCCGGTATTTTACAGTGAAGTCGTAATTAGCAAGGCGGGAGGCCCATCTCTGTTCTAAGGCCCCAGTTTGGCGGTGTTCAGGTGGGCCAGAGGATTATTATCAGTGAAGGCAATAAATGGAGTGGCAGCCAAATAGTCTTTGAATTTTTCTGTTACCGCCCACACTAAGGCCAGAAACTCTAATTTGAAAGAGCTATAATTCTGATCATTCTTTTCAGCTCCCTTTAAGGACCGGCTGGCGTAAGCTATCACCCTTTCTTTCCCTTCTTGCACTTGAGCCAGCACTGCTCCCAGGCCTTTCTTACTGGCATCTGTGTAAAGGTGAAATGGTTTACTGTAATCTGGGTACCCCAGCACAGGAGGTTCAGTCAACTTCTTCTTTAACAACTGAAACGCAACCTCCCTCTCTTCACTCCATTCAATGGGGATAGGAGTCTTTGGGCTCTTTTTGGTTGCCCCTCAGGAGTTCTTGAATTGGATCCGCTATTTGAGCGAAGTGGGGATAAAGCGCGGTAGTAGCCAGCGAAGCTAAGGAAACTCCTCACTTCCTTCACCGTAGTGGGGACCGGCCAATTTCGGACAGCAGCCAACTTATCAGGATCAGGCTGGACCCCCTCTGCACTTACAACATGTCCCAAGTATTTTACAGCAGGTTTCAGCAGGTGACATTTGGACGGTTTAATCTTGAGGCCGTATTTAATAAGGATTTCAAACACCTCAGCTAGATGCTTTAAATGGTCCTCATACGTTTTAGAGTAGATGATAACGTCATCCAGGTATAACAGCACCGTCTCAAAGTTCTTATGGCCTAAGCACCGCTCCATTAATCTTTGAAAGGTCCCGGGGCATTACACAGTCCAAATGGCATGCAATTAAATTCAAACAGGCCCATAGGGGTGGTGAAAGCAGTCTTTTCCCTATCTTCAGGGGCCATGGGCACTTGCCAATATCCGCTGGTTAAATCTAAGGTGGAGAAATAGGCGGAGGAGCCTAGAGCAGTTAGAGACTCCTCAATACGTGGCAATGGATAGGCATCTTTGTGAGTGATCTGATTTATCTTTCTATAGTCTACACAAAACCGGATGCCACCATCTTTCTTTTTACTAAAACCAGGGGGCAGCCCAGGGACTACGACTGTCCCGGATTACGTTTGAGTCTTTCATTTCTTGGATCATCTCTTTAACAGTTTGGTATGAAGTTGGTGGTATGGGCCTATACCTCTCTTTAATGGGAGGATGAGAGCCAGTGGGTATGGTGTGTTGGATGACACTGACCTCTCCATAGTCCGTTGCATGCTTACTGAAGGCTTGATGGTGTTGCTTTACTAGGTTCAGGAGTCCCTCTAGTTGATGCTGCGGGGTAGCTTCGTCCCCGACATGGAGTTCCTTCCACCAGGGCACTGGAGAGTCGTCCGCAGGAAGAGGTCCTCGAGTGGCAGCTGATGGCTTCTCGGTGACAGGCAGGCGGATGACATCCTGGAAGGAAACCTGGGAAAGCTGGGCAACAGGACAGTGCTTAGTAAGCACAGCAGGATGATCGCTGAGGTTAATCAGACGGACAGGTACTTTACCTTGGGAGACGGTCGCCAGGCACTTGGCAGCTCTCACATATGGGTAGTTCTCCATCTGGACAGGTTCCACCAGGGCCGGATAGTCTTGACCCTGGACTCCCAGGACAGCACGGCACCACAGGAGAGTTTGGGAGTTTGGAGGTAGAGTCACTGGTCTATTATCACCGATCCTGGCGGTGCAGATCTCTCCTTTTTCATTTGCAAACCTCTGCTGAGCACACAGTACGCTGATGGTCTTTTGGAGGACCTTCTTGGAGGCAGAGGAAGCTGCAGGCAGGGACTGATGGAGAGCTTCAAGGACCTCAGGGTAGCAATTTTTGAAAACATTAGTCCCAACAATCACAGGGTGGCCCCCTTTATCCCCGGTTTGTACCACGATCACTCCTTGCTGTGGTAAAGTGGCTTCACCCACTTGGAGCGTGGGTTCCCAGTATCCATGGACCTTTATGGGCTTACCATTGCTTGCAATTATCTCCAACCAGGACTCAGGTGGCTGGGTAAGCAGGCTGGAACTCCAGAACTGATTAAAGGTGGACTGCTGAATAGTGGTGACTTGAGATCCAGTGTCCAGCAACGCTTCAAAAGGCACTCCATTGATCCGGACGTTTATTTTGGGACGGGACCCCACATAACGGGGCATCCAGTTTGGATCCCTTGGACCTGTTGTTCTACCTCCCGAGGGCGGTCCTCAGCCTCGAGGTGACCCGTTTAACTGCCAGCAAGTAGATTCAGTGTGACCCAACTTCTTGCAGTAATTACAGGAAGGTCGCTTGCGGTTCCTAAACCGGTCACTTGAACGTCTTCCAGGATCTCTGGGATAAACTTCTTGATACGCAGGGGGCCAGGCTTTTGAGGCAAAAGGAGTTCATCTTCCAGCATTAAGGGTTTCTCCCACTCTTCCAGTTTCCTGCAGACTTTTTCCAGGCTCTTAGTGAGGTAATTGACCTGTTCCATCAGAGCAGCTACTGTATCAGGAACTGGAGTCTGGGCGGCTTGGCTGGCCCCTGGCAGGCTGGTATCCGTCAGCTTGGGATTACGGACAGGAGGCTCGGGATGGGCCACTGGTTCCGTTGGCAGATGTTGTCCCAGAATACTGATGGCCAGTTCTTTAAAGTCCAGGAAAACACTGTTAGGGTGCTGAGCCGACAACATTTTCAATTGTGTTTTTAAAGATTCGCTATTCACACCCGCAATAAATTGTTCTCTCAGAGTTTGATCCTGGGTGTCAACCTCTCTAGGGTCTATATGAATGACAGCCCTCCAGGCCTCTTGGAGGGATAAAGCAAAATCACGAAGTGACTCACCAGGTTTTTGTTTCTTGCTGAAGAAGCGCATCTTTATTTCAGACACCGTCCTGACTTCAAAGGTAGTGCTGAGGCGGTCAAAGATCTGCTCTATAGTGCTCCTCTCAGAACTGGGCCAGGACATGACTTCCCGACGGGCCGCTCCTTCCAACTGGGCTAACAGAATCTCCATTTGCTGATCCGGGTTAATAGGATAGAGCCGGAACAGAGCCAGGATTTTGTCTTGAAAGTCTTTTAAATTATGAGCCTCCCGGCATAACGGGGAAACCATGGAGCCCCAAAGTAGTATGGCATCGTCAGCGGCATCATGTTGACAGGCGTAATACCGTTGGTGGCCACTGGCTCCCTGGGGGCAGGCTGCTCGGCTGCTTCTGAGTCCGACATGATGCAGATTATTTGGTTGAGCGGTCCCTTTAAGAGGCAGCGCTAGGTCCGATGTCGCGCCGGCGGGGTTATTGGCCGGTGAGCGCGATCGATGGGCAGAGTCCGGTATCCCCTTTTGGGCCTTGCTAACCAGGCGTCCCCTCTCCGGTGTCGGATTATTTCTCCCAGGAGTTGGTACTTACTCCGGTGCAGGCGGTCCAAATCTCGCGAGATCCGGAAGGGACGTCTTCGGGAATCCCTTGCGCAGCGTGCCTTCCCGCGAGGACGTCGGGCTGGAGGGGCGGAGCTTCGGACTTGCTCCGACGGGGAACAGCGTCTGCGTTCTTCTAAGTCCAAGGTAGGTGGAGTCCAGCTTGGGAAATTTGAATAAAGTGGTGACGCTGCAGAGTCTGGCGCTAAGCTTTCCGCCAGCGATGAGTAGTGATGGTGCAGTAGATAAGTCCACAGTTCAGGCGGCCATCTTGGGCGCCATGATGCATCAATTCAATGACAGCATGCAGCGGTAGTGAAACAGCATAAAGGCCACAAAAATGCACTTTGAAGTGGCGATTTTCTTCCTCTTGATAGCGCAACACTGCACAGCGCTTTCTGGAGGTTTTGGGACACTTTTCTGTACGTTTTAGGTCCGCAAAGTTCACTTCAAATAAACAGGCGTTTTGTCACTTGGCAAACTGGTTAAGGCACAAAGTTCACGTTTTTGATCACAGTCCATAAAACGTGCGTATCCTGTTCGTGACGCCAAAATGTAGCATCCCCAAGTCAGGGCTTTGTGTAGGAACTAACCTGGGGAATGCCAGTGATGGAGAGGCCGGCACGCTGCTCCTCTGGGGCACTCTCTGGGTTCTTGAGGGACACAGCCAGGTGGAAGGTGAGGTGCCCTTGGTGTTATAGTTTAACGTGCCTATGGCTAAGTCCCTGATATGTCGTGACGCCAGTGCCAGTAAACGGTGGCACACCGTATTTACAGTAGGAATAACTGAGGTACAGACTGATAACTTGAAAACAGAATCCAAACTTTACTGAAGACAGTGATGATACAGTAAGCAGTCTTTCCAACAGTTCCTTTTGCAGACAATAAAAATTGCAGTGGTCTTACATCCAGCAAGGTTAAACAGAGGGTGGTAATACAGGACTTGAAATTGCAGGTGAACCTTACTTTCTTCCTGACTCGTCCTGACTGGAATTGATGCTTCAAGGCCCCAATGCCCTACTTCTGGCTTATATCCTTGAATCTCCAGCTTTATAATTTACCTCCACTTGACGTTTAGTACCTCCTTGCTCTAGGGATTGCCTCCAGATTCTGCTGAACTGGTCTAGGCCTGAGACATGTGGCCTCCACAGACTCCAGGGTCTGCACTGCACTAGCCTGCCTTGGCCTAGCTATATATATGACCTGCTCACCAGCTCCCCCAGTGGTCCAATACCTAAATGACACCCTTAACATTGCTGCAGGCAATTACATGAAACGCTTAAAGAACATAACAGATTGGGGGTAAACGGGTGTTAAAGTGCCCGTATACTGCACATGGGTCACCAACCCGGTGACCAAGGAGCCACCCGGACTACTGGGCTACAGACTGTGGGCCTCCAGCCTTTGACCAGGGTACCAGACTTCTGCGAGAGAGGGACAGCTAGCTTATGTCTTTCCTCAGCATCAAACTCTTCTTTTGCCAGGGAGGAGACCGGAGAAGCCAGCCGTATGCCTCACCTTTATTGTTTTCCACATGAGTTCCCCCAGTAAAGAAGCACAATGGGGTGCATCATGCCTTACCATCCCTTCCGGAGAGCAGCCACACGTGGTGACACCTCAATGGTGTCTGGGGGACCCAGCGTAGCATTTAGACCACCCCAAACCCGGCCACTGCACTTATTTGATTTCAGTGATAGAGACGAGAAGCAAGGGAGAAGGAATTATGGCGTCATTGCATTTTATACTTAGTCAAAAACTTTCTCAGTATATTCCCATAAATTGTGCCACTTCCAGCAATACTGTCCATAAATCATGCCACGCACTCTTTCTAGAAATATTTTAATGTGGTTAATAGGGTTCTTGACCAGGGGATCCCCATCAGCATCATCCATGTCATTCATATAGCCTAGATGGCACATATAACTCAAACATTCATTTGTGTATCCTGTGCCATTCATTTCCCTGGGCTGTGTCTTGTTTTGCAGCAATTCAAGTGAATGGGGTGGTGGACTGCTTGAATGAGGCTGCAATGCTAGACGCTATAGAGTGGTCTTATTTCTAGATCAAAAGCTGGATGTTTTTCTCTAACTTCAGATGTTCTCTTTAATTGGCGTCTCAGTAATTTTAACCTTTTTCATTCTACTGGCCAATTAACCAAGACATCTCTAACCCCTAGTACCATGGTGATTTAATTAAGGCTTTTTTTACATGGGCAGATAATCGGCTGGACGAGCGCTTATTAAGACGGTCGTTCCTGATCACTGCCCAGTGCAAACACTTGTAAGCCTGTATTGAAAAAGGAAAAAAAAACAGTGTTTCATAGGGCAACCCCATTTTTTGAAAACAGATCACTTCTTCTATTGTTAAAAGCAGCACTGAGAGCACAACACCTCACAGAACTTGTAGTTGATGCCACTTGCCTTTTCTGGTACAGTATACATGGTAGAAAACTGAAGAAATGTAGGAAAACAAAAGAGTTAAACTTGCGGAATCTCGGAGAGCTGGTTACTGTTTTTGCTTTATTGGATGTATATAAATCTACACTTTATGAGACTAAACTCGTCTATTCCTCAGGATTTTATATCAGGGTCTCATAACACATGGGTTTGATAATGTTGTGATGCATCTAGCGGTTAATTGGGCACTGCATCTCCACAACCAGATGTAGCAGGTGAAACTAATCCTCCAGCTGTAGGAGGTCTAATTATTGAGGGTGGTTTTTGGGTGACTGAGTGCTGCTGTTACTATTACCCTAAGTTCACACCTGAGCGTTTTACAGCGCGTTCAAACGCGCTGTAAAACGCTCAACAGATTAAAACCAATGCATCCCTATGGGAGTGGTTCACATTTGAGCGTTTTACAGCGCGTTTGAACGCGCTGTAAAACACCCAACGCATAAACAAGTACTTGAGCTTCTTTTGGGGCGTTTGACGCGCGTTTTGTGATTGACACCACAGTAGTCAATTGTTTCCTATTTGCAAAAACGCGCTGAAATACGCGCGACAAAAACGCGCGTAAAACGCGCGTTTTTAGAACGCTCAGGTCTGAACCCAGGGTTAGTGTTGAGTGAATCGAAGCTGACGAAGTGGACTTCAATCTGAATTTCAGGAAAAATTAAATTCACAGCGAACACATCCGAAGTCGATATATATCAAACTTCGTTTCAATAATGTATGGAGCGAGCGCTCTGTAGAGTATTAAAATGTATTGGCTCCGATGAGCCGAAGTTATTACTTCGCGAAGTCTCGCGAGACTTCACATAATAACTTCAGAAATTGATTTATACTGTAAAAAAACATTTCCCGATCTCGGAGTCAGTTTCAAGGTACCACTCACTTATACCTAGTGGTAACAAATCAATTTTCCCTGAAATGGTGGTAAAAATAATGAAAATCATACTTACCTCATCCATTTGGGCACGAAGAGGCTGCCGCGGCCATCTTGCTTGAGCATCCCACGCGAAATCTTGTGCGTGACGTGATGACGTCATCACGTGGCACACGAGATTTTGCACTGGATCTTCAAGCAAGATGGCCGCGGCGGCCTCTTTGCGCTTAAATGGATGATGTAAGTTTGATTTCATTTTTTTTGTTGTTGTCCTTAACCCCTTAAGGATGAAGGGCGTACATGTACGCCCTTCGTCCGCACTTTAAAGATGGCGCATGAGCTGCGGGTAAACGCTTGATTCATCAAGCTGACACCCGCAGCTCATGTCCGCGACCGGCAGCGATGCCGATCGCGGACATTTAACCCCTCAGATGCCGTGGTCAATCCTGACCATGGCATCTGATCAGCGCAAAACCGAAAGTTTCACTTCGGTTTGCTCGGCTCCCTGATGGCCACAAGGGGAGCCGGAGCATGCATAGTACCCTAGGTTTCTGTGAATGAAACCTAGGTTACTACACAGTATTCCTATGGAGTCTATGACTGTAATAGGCTCCATAGGAAATATGTGATTTTCTCATATATTCCAATGCTATTGCTATGGGAACTATAAGAAAGTGGTAAAAAAAAAAAAAAAAAAAGTTTAAAAAATAAAAATTAAATAAAAAAATATAAAAATTCAAATCACCCCCCTTTCCCCAAAATGAAAAAAAAATAAATAAAAAAAAAAAAAATTACACATAATGGGTGTCGCAATGTGCGAAAACGCCCATACTATAATAATATTAAAAAATATTCACCATACGGTAAACATAAAAACGGAAAGAAAGCGTCCAAATGGCTAATTTGCCATTTTTGGACGCTTCATTTCCTAAAAAAATGAATAAAAGTGATCAAAACATCATACGCACCCCATAATGGTATCAATTAAAAGTTCAGATTGCCCCGCAAAAAATGAGCCCCTACACTGCTCCGTACGCATAATTACAAAAAAGTTATAGGGGTCAAAACATGGCGACAAAAAAATAAAATAAAAAAATTCCCACTTTTAATTTTTTTCACTATCAAAAGCATAAGAAAAACTATACATATTAGGTATTGCCGGATTCGTACTGACCTGAAGAATAAAATTAACCAGTCAGTTTTATCGCAAATCGAACGTTGTAATTTAAAAACCCGTAAAACTGTGGTGAAATTGCTTTTTTTTTGCAATTTCACCCCATTTGGAATTTTTTTCCCGTTTCCCACTACATCACATGCAAAAATAAATGGTAGCGTTAAAAATTACAACTTGTCCCGCAAAAAATAAGCTGTCATATGGCTATGTGAGCGGAAATATAAAAATGTTATGGCTTTTGGAAGGCAGGGAGCGCAAAACAAAAACGCAAAAATCCCAAAACCCCCGGTCCTTAAGGGGTTAACATTGATCTCAGGTGCCACGATCAGCGATGAACGAGCCATCTGAGGGGTTCAGTGATGGGGGGTGGTACCGTTCCCTGTCATTGCACTCGCTATTTACAAAGAAATGCGCTTTGTGACGAAGTAATGTGTCACAAAGCAAAATTTTTGGTCAAATTCGGCAAAGCAGCCGAATCTAATTTTGAGAACTTTGAGATCTCTAGTTAATATACCATACAGGAGTGACCTCTCCCGCACCACCTATCCACACAAGTACTCTTTTGGGACGTATATGACCGCACATGATCCCATTTCATAGCTTCACTCTCTATGCCCAACTATATTCATATGGGCATCTTCCCCCGATTTTATTGAACTCACAAATAAATCTTTTTTTATTTTTATTTTAAGGCCCCTTTCACACGGGCGAGTTTTCCGCACTGAATCCTGACCCATTCACTTCTATGGGGCTGTGCACATGAGCGGTGATTTTCACGCATTACTTTTGCGCTGCGTGAAAATCGCAGCATGTTCTATATTCTGCGATTTTCACGCAACGCAGGCCCCATAGAAGTGCATGGGGATGCGGGAAAATCGCAAGCATCCGCAATCATGTGCGGATGCGTTGCGATTTTCCCGCATGGTTGCTAGGATACGATCGGGATGGGGACCCGATCGTTATTATTTTCCTTTATAACATAGTTATAAGGGAAAATAATCGCATTCTAATTACAGAATGCAATGTTCCCGGAGCTTTAGAGGGTTAAAAATAATAAAGAGTTAACTTACCTTCTCCCATTATGCGCGCAGAGCCCCAGAGCGTCTTCTCTCTTGATGGTTTGGATGCTTGAGGACCTGTGGTGACGTCACAGGGTCACATGGTCCAATCATAGAAGCATTTGAGTGGACCATGTGACCCATGTGATCCTGTGACATCACGGCAGGTCCTTCATCCAACATCTGTTGGATGAAGGACCTGCCGTGATGTCACAGGATCACATGGTCCACTCAAGTGCTTCTATGATTGGACCATGTGACCCGGTGACGTCACCACAGGTCCTCAAGCATCCCAACCATCAAGAGAGAAGACGTTCTGAGGCTCTGCGCGCAATGGGAGAAGGTAAGTTAACTCTTTATTATTTTTAACCCTCTAAAGCCCGGGGAACATTGCATTCTGTAATTAGAATGCGATTATTTTCCCTTATAACTATGTTATAAAGGAAAATAATTACACATACAGAATACTCATCCCGAAACCAGACTTCAGTGATGAAGTCTGACTTCGGGTCTGGGTACCAAGCATGCGGATTTTTTCACGCGCGTGCTAAACGCACTACAAACGTTAGCACACGCGCGGAAAAATCGCGGCGATTCCCGCAACGCACCCGCCTCTTATCCGGGCGTCAAACATGACGCCCGTGTGAAAGAGGCCTAACATTCCAATCAGGTGTAAACTGAATACAGCTACTAAAGGAGAAGTGCGGGTCCTTTTTAATAATAAAGATGAGTGGTCAGCACGCCCAAGCCAGGGTAGTGGTGGCTGCACGTCTCCAGGGGAAGTGGTTTTTAAGTTCCCCTAACAAATCAGCATATCCAAAAAATAAAGATGGTACGGAGACAGCACGTCCTTTCTTTGTGATTTATTCCACAAAGAAAGGATGTGCTGTCTCTGTACCATCTTTATTTTTTAGGTCCTTGTTAATGGGGGAGCAGTAGCTGCATATCTACTGTGCACCACGGGCTTTGCTTCCTGACCCCCTGGCAATAAGCTGATGGCTTCAGCTCTACCCATATTAAAGGGATTTGTCTGTGATGAGCCCTTTAAGTGGTTATTTTGGCTAGAGTAAAAATGCAGAAAGTGAATTATGCTGAGAATCTCCTGCTTTTGAACTAATTCACAATGTTTCAATTTGTAGCAGATGGTGTTTGTCACTTTGATGTTAATTTCCATCTGTTTATAAACAACTTGGAGTTTAGCATATTGCATCGCATGTGTCCTGCAAACATCAAGCTCCGCCGCCACGTCCAACACTAGAGAAACCTGAAATGTGAGTCACGTTGGAAGCACAAGTTGTTCTGTGGTCATTAGGTATTGTGTTATCATTTGTTTGCTACAGAAATACAGCTCTGATTACGCTATCCGGAATGTGCATCTGTCTATCTGCGTTTGCTATCAGCATGGCTTTGGATAAACATTACGTCTACACAACAAAAATAAGAGATTGCATTTCCCAATTATTTACCATATTGAGATGAATGAACGGAGGAGAGGGATCGCCATTATTACCAAAAATCACATAAACAGCATCTCTGCCATAGGAGTATTCAGTCAGTACCCTTAATATCCTGTTCTACATGATTTAAAGAGGATTTTTTTGATTGAGCTTAATGTAACATAATGTAAGGTATGCCAAAATATCGAGATAAGATGATGGAGTTTTATTCCAAGTGTACATTTTGGGATCGTGCTGACCACTATCGGTCATGATATTCCTGAAATGTGTTTCTTTGAATAAAGATAGAAAAAAACCTACTTAGCTGTAAGAGTCCATGGTTGGCAGCACCCGTTCCGCTTCCCCCTGGTCAGCAGCCCAAACTGCATGCATTAGAGAGGAGCTGTCCCCTCTCCTAAATTGTCTGTTTTGTAACTAGTTGCTTTCCCAATGCATTTTCATATAACAAGGTTGTGCCATTCCTCTTTCATTCCTACTTGACGTTTAGTTTGCAAAGACTAAATGGATGTTACCAACTGGCAATGTGTCCCTGCACACAGGGGCGTACCTAATGGCTCATGGGCCCTGGTGCAAGAGTTCAGCTTGGGCCCCCCTTCCCTCAGTGCTTTGTGTGTCTTCTTATGTGGCACAAGGGTCTTTGGGCCCCCTCAGGCTTCTGGGCCCGGTAGCGACTGCTACCTCTGCACCCCCTATAGCTACGCCCCTGCCTCCACAGTCTGAAACTGGCAGCACTAATTGGAGAGTGCAGGGACACGCCCCAACTGGTAACACCATTTATTGACCTCAGAATAGATCATCAATATCAGATTGGTGGGGGTCTACCACCCAGCACTCCCACAGATCAGCTGTTTCGGGCCAGAAGCTATACTCTGTATGGAGCTGAAGACAGACCGCTATGTACACAGTGTAGTGGACATACTGGGGTGCTGCAGCTCAGGGCCCTTTCAAGTGAATGGGAGCTAAGCTCCAGCACGCTGGTGCCAGAACTTACACAGTCTATGGAGCCCTCTGCTTCCACCTGTATACTGTTAGACCCCAAAGCAAAATAGGTGATCACTGGAGGTGCCAGATGCCAGACCCCCACCAACCTGATATTGATGACCTATTCTGATATTGATGGCCTATTTTTAAAGGGGTATTCTGTTTACATTAAGTTATCCCTTATCCAGAGGATAGGGAATAACTATTAGATTGTGGGGGTCCTAACGCTTATGAGAATTGGTGCCCCATACCGCCTGCGTGCCGCCTCTCCATTCATTTCTATGGGCATTCCAGAGATAGCCGAGCACTGTACTCCCAGCGTTAGGACCCCCACCAATCTAATAGTTATCCCCTATCTAGTCGATAGGGGATAACTTAATGTAACCAGAATACCCCTTTAAGCTAGGTATCACAAGGCCCAAGTAGCCATATAGCCCTAATAGAGAATAAATACATGTAAAAGAAAATCCGTATTATGCAAAATGACAAAGCTTTTATAAAGTCACAAAGAACCGATTACCAGTCACATCCTTCACTATAATTAGGAGTTAAGTATAGGCCACATAATGTACGGCAGCCATTGTCTGCCAAATAGTTTTTCTTGTCATTTGACTTTTTTATGAGTAAGATAACAGCATGTCCAGGTTCGCAGGCTTCAGCTGGCTCTCGTACAGTCATGTGATTTTTCATGTGTTGAAAGATGGAAAGGGACGAGTGCCAGATGAATTCTTTGTTTTACTGTCAGTACTCTATTTGTCCCGTCCTATTTACGTTCCAGGATGTGACTGTCACAAGCTCCACACCTTTAAAGCTCTGTATTCTCCAACCCAATGTGGCAAAGAACGTCCCGAAATCTACAGTGCCTGAGCAGTCCCTTTATTATGCACCCTAGTAGTTTTAGATGTATTGTATTTAGAAATCGAAGGGTTTTAAATGTATTTTGTCTACTAAAATGGTTCTTTCACTAAGACAACCCCTTTTTGTATACTTTATTACAGCATATGGATATTTCGTACCCCCTCCCCATGAGTCAGGGCAGAAAACTGCTTAGTATTGGAGGCTCTGGTGGACCTGGCCCTTCCATGAATTACATGGACATCATTCGCTTGGACTGGCCACCAGGAAAACTTAATTTCCCCTCCTGTAAACTATAAGTTCTCATGAATTCCTAGGAACCACTCCAGTGCTGGTTACTATATGCAGAGTCACAGAGTCACTGAAAGAGTCACTGAAAGTCTAAACTTTTTCTTTCTCCTCTCAGATTTCTGGCCTCCTACCTGGACATGGGACAGAGCTTTCACAAGAGGGCACATTTAACCAGTAGAAGAATTTGTCATATATTGGAAATGTACTTTGGGCTCCACCATCTATTGGTTATAACTTTGAAATACGGGGCATGTTTGCATGTATGGCGACTGGTCACATTTGTCATGTCGGCTAAAGATGCTCGGTTGCTGGCAGCTAATCTCCCCGTGTAAACAGGAGATGAACAATAGTATTTACAATCTTTCTTTATCCTCATACACTTGGCATGCTCGATAATTGCTTCATTTAAATGGAGCTTTAAACTAGCGCCAATTGACAGGCAGCTGCCTGGCATTGGTTACTAAAAGGGACCTTTTCTGCAGACCCTAAGAATGGCCAGACCAGCAGTGGTAATCATACTTGCCTGATCCCCACAGATGGGTTCCGGCTCCATCGCTACCCTGGTGGCTCTCCAGGCCCAGGTCCCCTGCATCAACATCTGGTTCAATGCAGGTCATATGGCTGCTGCAGCCAATGACTAGCTGCAGCAGTGACATATCATATGTCACATGACCCAATAAAATGACTCATAGGTGACACGTCCTGAGGCCGGTCATTGGCTGCAGTGGCCACGTGACCCAGGTCAAACCAGCAGGCAGGGTAGTATATTTTTCCTTGACCTAAGTGCAGTGCTGATGTGCTGATATTCCTGTGACTTCTTCTGTAATGATGTAAACCACCAGATGTGTAGCGAGTCCCTGAGAAGCAGGTGCAGAGGATGGGAGTGTGAGTGGTCTTGATGAGATGACGTGTCAAGGTTTACTCCCTTAGGCTGTTGCTCCCTGGGAAAAGGTGCAGTGAAATGGTAGTTTAGCGAATCAGACCAGAAGTAAAAGAATAAAACTATCTCTTTACTTAATAAAAAATTGGAGTTGTAGTATATCCAGCAGTAGTTTGTACATTTTTGCAATTTCTCTCCCCGGATGACGAGGTATAGTGGCTGGCCAAATAGTTGATAGTGGCACCTCTGGTATGCTGTCTTACTGATGTCTCTCTCCTGAACTTCTGACAAAGAGTTGAATGTTTTAGGTGTCCACTGTGTAATGCAGGCTTTTATGAGTTGGCCTGGATCTGATCTAAGGTGATGGGTGTCTGAGACATAGTCCCTCATGTGCAGCAGGGTCTGGATAGTGTAGTAGCTGGTCACTCTGCTGACTGTAATGCTTTAGCTTTGCAGAATATCTGTAGTTTTGTCATTGGAGTCTTTAAGGAGTAGTGATCTCACAGATGAGTTGATTCTCTGCTTTGTAAGGCCCTTGGAACAGGAGCAATAGGACCGGCTTCTTTACTGTCCTAGCTAACACTCCCCTATGCTGACAGGAAGTAGGGCCAGTCCACTCCTACCAAAAGAGGGGGAATAGGGTAGTTATCACCATTCCTGATGCCAACCATAGCTCGCCTGCTGGTGTACGGTGCAAACATAACAAAGAATTACAGACCAAACTTTGCCAATATCCCCAGGTCTGGGGTACTGCACATGGCATACATTGCAGTAATGGATCCTTCAGAGAGAAACACTCTGCTCTGGCTAACAGATGGGGTCCAAAGTGAACCCTATTTCCTATAACATTAATGCCAGTTACTGTCTGCAGAGTACCTATGGACTTCCATTCCACATGTCACTTCCTTCCTAGTGCAGAGAGCCTGGGGGCAAGAGTAAGAAGACAAGAGTGGGGGTAGTAGACCATTAGAAAATGTGGTGTGGTGTTTAACAAGCAGGATATGCTCAACCTATATGCAGTTGTGCATGTATGTAGGGGAGCACATCCTGCACTTGTAGTCCGTTGCTAGGGGCAATCAACAGCAAAAAATGCATACAATGGAAGATGCCAGCAACGGACTACAAGTACCACAATAACTATCCTACATATGATAACAATAATGTGGATGTGGAGAACAATCAAAAACATAACCATAGCAAAGGCAGGTGCACTCTGCGGCAATACTAAACCCTCACACTGATGTTAAAATTGAGAGGTTAGTTCGACACATCCTACTAGGAGGACATGTCTTAAGCTCGGACACCACATCAAGGTCTCTCTAGTAGCCTGAGGCCCTACCACTTAACCTACCTGTGCTGTATGGGCGATACCAGGGGCCGTTGGGCATTACGGGAGCATAAGGCCTTACTCACAAACAGCTCACCAGTGACCTCCAGCATGTAACCATGCTTGCAATGGGAGGTGCCTATGAGCCCCACCCGAGACCGGCTGATATGGCCCAGAGCCTACCAAGTGCACCTGAATGTAGCCTGTAGATGATGCTCCCGTAATGCCCAACGGCCCCTGGTATCGCCCATACGCCACAGGTAGGTTGAGTGGTAGGGCCTCGGGCTAGGTGAGAGACCTTGACGTGGTGTCCGAGCTTAAGACATGTCCTCCTAGTAGGATATGTCGAACTAACCCCTCAATTTTATCAGTGTGAGGGTTTAGTATTGCCGCAGAGTGCACCTGCCTTTGCTATGGTTATGTTTAAGAGTGGGGGTAGTGGCGGTGCTCACCCTGGTGCTTGCTGGACTGTGCAGTGAAGGGAGGGATGCACCTTCTCTTCGCTGGGGGGCACACCCGATTTTGGGATCTTCAGCCTGGTGGTAGGTGGGGTGCCCTTGGTGTCAATGGGTTTAGATGTGCAAGGCAGTCCAACCTTGGTGGACAAGGCAATGCAATACTATGGTAGTGCAGGTGATAATGAAGTAAATGGATGAGGCCAGTTTTTGGTGAAAACAAGTCAATTGTACTTTACTGAAGCAACTCAGCAAGTGATATACACAGGAACTTGCAAAAGTGGGTACATTCTTTAAAGTTTAACCATATGAGAAAACAAGCTGAGGCAGCTCTCACCTGCTTCCCTTAACTAAGAGCACGGACACAGCTCCTGGACACGGCCAGCTATAGAAATATAAAAACATGGGATCCAGCTCAACGTAGCAAAAGATAAGTACTTTATTGAGACGATAAAATCTTTCAATACAGGACAGTCTTGTCTACGTGTTTCAGACCCTTCACATCAGGTCCTTACTCATGACATGGTTATGAGTAAGGACCTGATGTTAGGGGTCTGAAACGCGTAGACAAGACTGTCCTGTATTGAAAGATTTTATCGCCTGAATAAACTACTTCTCTTAGTCTTTAAAGGTTGCATAGACAGTTTTCCCAAGGCTACATATAGGGTGAAATAGGCAAATAAGGTGATTCTCTCCAATTCATTTTCCAGTAAATTTGAGTAATCTTCCCAATTCTGTCAAGGAGTGTGAAACTATTTACTTGGCGTGACCTAACCTGTATTGTTTTAAACTCCACAATCATAGGATTGCAATAAAAAAACACAATGGGGCCCATTCATTGAACTATCTCTTCGTTGCCTATAGCAACCAATCAGAGCACTGCTTTCATTTTATCAAACCCTTTCAAGAAATGAAAGCTGAGCTGTGATTGGTTGGTATAGGCAACAAAGAGCTTTTTCTATTAGACAGTCTTAATAAACTTTGCCATGTGGCCTCCTAGCTTCCTGTAGAGCGGGTGGTTATGGTGCCACTCTTCAGACAAGAACAAAGAAGCGGTTGTATCATTATACCAGCACTGCAATCCTTTGAGAGCCCTATTACAGTGCCTGATGTTCAGGCAGTGCGCACATCAATTACACAGCCCGATACAAACTGAATGTGGGATGAACGATGGCTACCGCAGTCGTTCCTCCCTCATTTTGTTCTATTGATTATTGTCGGCACATCCTCAATTACACAGGGAGACGTGCTGCCGATAATGGGGCGTCTTTCATCATGAAGAAAGATGCCCATCAGCCAAGAAACGAGCGTTTCCTCATGTATTGGCTGATTAACTGCTCAATTATAGGAGCCAATTATCGGGAACAGGCATTTCCGTGAATGCTTCTTTTTGATAATTGGCTCGAAAATCGTGCGGTCTAATAGGGTTCTAATTCTTAGAAATAGTGAGGGTCTCCGAAGCCGTCCCAGAAGTGGTGCCTTATCCTAGTGATATGCCATCACCACAGTTACCCTTTAAGCAGTTACAATGAGTGTGTCGCTTGGTTTGGAGGACTTAGTATGTCCATTCATTTCAATAGGCACCATGTACTGCTTTATTTTTCCTGTGGTGGCGCTATAGGGGAAGTAAACAGTTGCTGCCAAGTTACCCAACAAATTACAGCTGATTGCTGATGGGTTCCAGTACCAGAACATATTGTAATCCGCTTACTTGGGGTCCTAAACAGAAAAGGATTGTATAAATTGGACAACCCCAGGGACACAGCGCCATTACCGTGTCTCTCTGCAGACATTACCTAACGCTGGGAACAATGCAGTTTGAAATATGACCTCTATATTGGATATTAAAACATAAAAGAATGAGGAAACTGTTAATTATTAATGCATTGTGTTTGCCCTCTCCAACCCACTGCCAGTTTTGGATCATCTCCAGATCCAGTTGAGCAGGTTTCTATACACGACACAGGTTCACGAGCCTCTTGTCAGTCTGCCGTATTATTAATATTACTGCAATACGTCTTAATAACCGTACCTGCCTTGCTTACATTGAAGTCAAACTGGTTTAGCTGCATGTCATCGGACACCAGAATGTGGCAGCCCTGGAAATCCCACATACGCAATTGCACAGATGTAGTCAGCGTTATTTTTACACCGGCTGCACCAGGATGGTCACTTTAACACAATATGTTATATTAATTTAATTCATTCATTATAATAATACATTAATGTGACTTTGTTGGGTTAATGCATTAAGGTGGCCACCACAGGAAATCATTCTGAAGGCCCACTCTCTATGTCAGGGGTGGGAACCTCCGGCCCCATGTGGCTCCTAGCTCCCTACCCCCCTGTAAGAGCATATCCCCATCCCTGTAGAGCGCATGCGCTGAAAGCACTCCCGCGAGACTTCAGGGGCAGGCATGAACATAGTTTTACTGCATGGCCTATGTGTCTTAGCGGTTCCTCTGGGTGCAACGCCACCACCCTCCTTGCACCCAAGGGACTCATTTACATATTATAAAACATTGATTTTCCACAAATTGAGGCCACCTAAAGAAATGGGACCAAATGTACTCATTCAGCTGACATGCACACATCTTATCAGCTGAATTAATGCTGACAAATCTAGTGACAGACGCCCTTTAACTGTACTTTACATGCAATGAAGCAAACACTAGGAAGCATTGATGTTTTCTTGATTAGATGATAGTGAGCCCCTTCTACTACCGGGCCCCTGTGCAGCTGCACAGACTGTACGTATGGTATATTCATTCAGCTCAAGTCAACCTTTGGGGCCCTGGTTTATTGGAGGTCCATTGTGTCCGAGTTTGGGCACACCAGGGGATCCTCTGGTACTGGGGTGGGCCAGTCCAACCTGGACAGTTGGCTACATCTGTATAAATGCTCCAATTAAAATGGAAATATGCATCCATTGTCATGTCAGATATGAACTCCTATTATGTGCTCATAAGCCCGTCTGATAGATCTCACCCATTTCTTTGTTTCGACCATGGCTGACGTCTACAATTATTCTATTGCTATTACTAAAAACAATGGGGAAAAACAGAGAAGAATGCTCCTTCAAGCATGACCTGTCATAATACCTTGTGAAATCATCTTTCTATATTTATTCAATATAAGTCACAATAGATAAAAGAATGGACTGGGCACTCTACTAGATATCTATAATTTTATTCAATAAAAAATATATAGTGACCATAAAAATCGTGTCCACAGTAAAAGTACGTGCTATTGCATGTGAAACCTATCTGGATAGATATATAACCATGAACTAGTAAAACCAACAACAATCCAGTGACAAAAGAGAGACTCAATCCAAGTATGCCAATATCTGGTTGAGGTAAGTATGTAAAAAACCAATGGCAACTGGGATTGGATCCACTTGATCCCCAATAAAGATATTATATGATCATAGAATACAATAATTCGCTGGGATAACTGGTAATTAATAAAGCCTACAGGACACGTAGGTCAATGTCCCTGTGGCCCATGGATCACCAGTAATCACTTGCACATTAATGAAAAAAAAATATAAAAAAAATTGAAAAAATGAAAAATGAAAAGGTTGAGTAAAATAAATGAATAATAAAGATTCTGTCCCGCACTTTGGATTGCAACATGGATAACCAACCAAACGTCTTCAGATTCCGATATCAAACAGAGTCTTTTAGAACCGCAACAATAATCGCATCAGTATCGCATCACTTCTTGTAATATAATAAGTAGGGCATTTGGTGTGTACGCCCGATTTGAGTATTCCTATAGTGGAAAAACAATTGAATCGATATCCGCATGGGGAAATACTAAATCCTGAGGTAGATAAGAGCAGTATAAGCAGTTACTTTGCAAGCGGCGTCCTCAGCGGCGTCCCGCTGGGCACGTGTACCGCCTGTGCATTACAATAGTGCCGGCACTTTGAATTGTCTTACCCCCACACTCCACACTCTCCTCCGGTGTTGTATCTTTTGGAGTCCGCGCTGGTGATCTCTGTATGCCTGGGATGGTTCACCGTCAGTTTCCCTGCGCACACGCTGAATCCTCCTTCACCTCTCACGCGGCGTCCTGAATTTCCAAAAATTGGAAGGTGGATAATGTGGATCGGGTAATTAGAGACACTGCTCCTCATATATTCTGGGGGTCTGACCAGACGCGTTTCGGGGTATAAGGTACCCCTTCCTCAGTGGCAAAAAGTCACAATGCACAATACATTAGTTCTTCTAGATTTTTTTCAGGTTTTCTGCTGAAGGTCTCTCCCTATCACAGTTGACCTTTCTCAGGGGGCATGTTTTTTCTGCTCCAGCTCTTTCGCAGGTCACAAAGTGTGTCCTTTCTAAGGATTGTGTCTTTTCTCCTTTTCTGCTATGCCCCCACTTGTGATAAATTACTTTTGACATCATCACCCAAGCTGATGCCTTAGGCTAGTTTCACACTAGCGGCAAGGAACACTGGCAGGCTGTTCCAGCGGGTGAAAAGCCTGTCAGATCCGTGCTGCCGCTAGTGCACGTGTGCCCCCGTACTACCGCACCGTCCCCATTGACTATAATGGGGGCGGGCCGGAGTTACAGCGACAGCACGGCTAACATCGCCGAGAGGCCGCCGAAATAAAAGTACGACATATACAGTTTGTAAAGATAAATAGAAAGTAAAGAAAAGGAATATTAGGCTGTTCAAAAAATATCAGTGCCAGTACAGCGCGCCCCTGAGGAAGCCAGAGAGTGGTAGTGGCCCCGATGAGTCTGAACAAAAAATGAGTCCCGAACAAAAGTCTCTCTTTACTTAATGTAAAGGATAAGTTGTAGTACATCCAGCAGTAGTTTGTACAAAGTGCAATTTCATTCCCTAGATGGATGATGAGGTATGGTGGCAGACGATGGCACCCTGAGTGTATCAGCTGGCAAAAGTCTCTTTCTCCTGATTCTCTTGCTAAAAGCTATAAGCTGTTCATCAGAACAATGTCTGGAACTACCTATTTTCCCAGTATTTCGGAAGGAAATGCACTATAAGGACTCATGCACACGACCGTTGTTTGATTCCGTGTCCGTTGAGCCGTTTTTCATGCTTTTCTGCGGACCCATTGGTTTTCAATGGTTCCGTGGAAAACTCGTCAAATGCACCGTTTGTCCTCTGCGTCCGTGGTCCGTGATTACTGTCCGTCCAAAAAATATAACCTGTCCTATTCTTGTCCGTGAAAAACGGTTCACGGGCTCATTTAAGTCAATGGGACTGTGAAAAAATGCGGAGGCACGTCCGACTGTCATCCGCGTCCGTGACCTGCATATATATTCCATTATCCTGGCTTAAGATATTAAAATTACACTTTTTTTTCCTTCCTTTTTTTCTTGCGGACCACGGAAACACAATGGAACCAAAAAAGAACACGGATCACGGAACAAGGGAACCCCATTTTGCGGACCGCAAAAAACAACTGTCGTGTACATGAGGCCTAACCAACATGTGCAACTAATGCCTCTGCCCTACCTTAAATAAGGGCCAAAATTGACAACTGTTATTTCACCGAATTAATCACTTCACCAATTTAGGCTAGTTCCCATTAGCGGTACATTCTTCTGA
This sequence comes from Bufotes viridis, assembly GCA_033119425.1. Lineage (NCBI taxonomy): Eukaryota > Metazoa > Chordata > Amphibia > Anura > Bufonidae > Bufotes > Bufotes viridis. The sequence goes on from CM065589.1 coordinate 566,706,131, forward strand.
CAGGCTGTTCCAGCAGAGGAGCAGCCTGTCGGAAGACATTTTAGGCTTCTTTCACACCGGCGTTTCTGCTGGATCCGTCATGGATCAGCAAAAATGCTTCCATCATGATAATACAACCAGCTGCCTCTGTTCTGAATGGATCTGGTTGTTTTATCTTAAAAGTAGCCAAGACAGGCTCCATAGCGGAGAGAAAAATGCTGCTTGCAGCAATATTCAGTCCGCGATGGGGACGCAACCAAACGGAACGGAATGTATTCTGGTGCATTCCGTTTAATTCAGTTCAGTTTTGTCCCCATTGCCAATGAATAAAACTATTGACGGATCCTATGACGGATCTCAATAGCGGAAAGGGAAAGCGCAAGTGTGAAAGTAGCCTTATCCGGCACAGCCAGAAAAGGCTGCAGCACCGCCAGGCCCATTGACTATAATGGAACTTGGCAGGGACCCGGCCTGTTTCTGGCATTAGTGCAAGCAGCAGTTTTTGTCAGGCCGAATCCCAGCACTAATGCCAGAAACAGGCAGGATCCCCGTCCACTCCCATTATAGTCAATGGGCTCCAGAGGGGTCATGTAGTATCTGGCTATGCTGGCTGAAGAATGTACGCTAGTGTGAGACTAGCCTTACCTTCTCACTACTATTTTGAACAAGCCTCATTCAATTTATGATTTGATTACTCAGAATGAGCGGCATGTATGTCCTGATTGTTGGGTCTGTTTTTTTCTATTAGTCTACTACACTTACAAGTTAATTATTTTCTATGTAGAAATATTCTACCAAAAACATTGATTTTCCAGGTTATTGATGTTGGTTGCTATTTTTTGAACACTACTGTATATATGTTCTTAAATAATATCTAGGACCAGGCCTTAATTTGTCCTGGTTTCGCTATACTGACAGCTACTTCACCAGACCCATTTAGTGACTTCATGGTTAATGAGTTGTTGACTGAGTTTTGCTCTGATAATCCCATCCTATCAGTAGATTGTTCTGATTTAAGGCCTCATTCACACGTCAGTGTTTTGTGAGCCAAAACCAGGATTGGAGCCTCCACAGGGATAAGGTATAAGGGAAGATCTGCTCCTGTTCTGTGTTTACACCCGCACCTGGTTTTGGCTCAAAATCACTGATGGAAATCACTGACCAAAACACTGACGTGTGAATGAGGCCTTATTGTGAAGATCCCAGTGGTATATCATTAGCTGGACGCTGGCATTTACCTCTCTGCTGTTTGTGGGAGAATACAGGATGGACGTATTAATGAGATGCGAGATATCAGTCCTCTGCTCCTCTACCCTGAAGACATATTGTGCTTCATTCTTCTCTCCGCACTCGCATCAGCACTATTCAGAGGAGAGGGCAGCGCTGACGTGTGGGGGTCTACACATGACTCATATTCTATTGTCAATAAAGACCTAATTGAATAATGCATGCCGGCAGCCAGTCATATATTTGTCTAATATGGCTCCTAAAGTCTCTGAGTTGCACATATGTAACAGACATCCATTGCACGCTGTAGGGTCATTCTATAGCGATGTGTCCCTCCGATGTCCTGTCACAAAAAAAATGGTGACATGCTGCTTTGTAAATGGTATAAATATGATTATTATCTCTGTGATGTCTCCATGGACCCCATGTGCCACCATTCAGGAGCCTATGGCTGGTTTACAAGGCTACCGCATGCGTTTAGGATCATTATCACCTCCACACCTAGACACACTGCGGCTCTACTGATCTGAAGATATTTTAAAATTCGTCTTCTTCATCAGTCTTCTTTGCCACCAGCTTTATAACAAAAGTGTCACCCTTCATTGTAATCTTGCCTGCGCTGATAATGAAATGACTGCTGAGAAGTGATCTCTACAGAACAGAAAATGTCAGCCAGTTATGAAACTCAATGACCAGTGTCAAAATTGCAAGATTTCAGGATTATTTGTAATATAGATAATCACATGGGAAATTAAAAAAAATCACCAAAAATTCTTTAAAAACACATGCTAGAACATAAAAACTTGATTTAAATACTAGATCATTTTCTGACGACACATTCCCTTTGAATGCAGCTCTATTCAAGTGAAAACAGCCTGAGATGGCTATCGACGTAGCAATAATTAGAGTAATTGTGTGGTGACAAAAACTCCACCGTTGTCATTTAGCATTATTATTAGCAGCAAACATCAGCTATATTTTTCTGATTCAGAAAAGTAAAATAATGTAAAACTGTACAAATCCTTCAAAGGAAAATATTTAATACAATTCTAAGAATTTGTGGCCCCTGGGCTACCATGGTCATCAGTAGAAGGGGCCTACCAGTGATGGAGATGGAGACTTCGGGGCCAGGCGTCAATATGTTTTCACTGCCTGGCCTGTCAGTCTTAGGGTGGGTTCACATCAGCGTTACGAATTTCATTGTTGTATTCCGTTATAACCATGTTAAAATAATGGAATTTGTAAGACGGAATTCAAAACAGAAACCTTCAGAGACATTCATTTTTGATCTGTCATAATGGGCAGAGGTCTATGGGCAAGCAGAACGGATCCGTCTGGTTCCCGTTATGCAGGACGAAAAGTCCTGGATGTCGACAGCACCACCCTCGTTGAACCCAGGGGCTCATTTACATATGGGACCAAAAGCATTACATTCGCATGCCAACTGGATTAATTCTGATAAATCTGGTGACGGAACCCAGTGATTAAGGGTGAGTTCAGATCATATTTCTCTTACGGTACTTTCACACTAGCCTTAAAGTTTTCCGGTATTGAGTTCCGTCCTAGGGGCTCAATGCCGGAAAAAAACGGATCAGTTTTGTCCCAGTGCATTCTGAATGGAGAGATATTTGACGAATAATTTGCCTCATATTCGTCATACATTTGCGATTTTGCAATATTCGTTATTTCGCATTCAATATCATGACTTGCGATTAATTTTTCAAGTTATATTCGCGTGCGCATAGAATCTATTTGTTATTAATAACGTTTAAACAGCTTTACTTGTATTGAAAGCTTGAAAAGGCGGGAGTCATTTGTGCGAATGGAAAGGTGCGAAAAAGACATATACGAATTTTCGCAATACATGCAGCGTACTGGAGTCTGACACAACCTGTTAACGCTTGGTAGGAAAGAGAATTTTTTTTTTTTTTTCGGAAGCCCAAAGTCCGTGCTTTCTCACCCCGTGCAACAAAATCGTGCAGCGTGCCACACAAAAACGTGCACTGGGTTGCGGTCTATCGCAGGCCCGCTCCGTAGGAAAAGGGCCCCCCACAAACCATTCCCTATCCCTCCGGGCCAAAAGGGGGGGTGAGGAACCAATATGGCCACACACACCCCCCCCTAGACCTCTGGGAGGGGTACCCATAAGGGCGCCGCAACCCGAAAAGCCCAGTGACAAACAAACGTGGAAAGTGCACACAGTGACATACCAAAATAAATAAGTGAATGGGTGCCTTACGGCCCGGACATTCGACCGGAAATTAAAAAATTCCTCGTATCTTCGACATATTCGCAAAATCTTGAAATCACGATATTTGAGATTAAAATTCGCTTTGCGAATATTCGCGCTCAACACTAATCAGAATGTCTTCAATTCAGTCACTTTTACGATATTTGGACGGAGAAAATACTGCAGCATGCTGCGGTATTTTCTTCGGCCAAAATTCCCGAACACGGATCCAGCATTAGTTTCCATTGAAATGTATTAATGTAGGTAAAACGGATCCGGTTTCCTGCGCATCCGCAGACCTTTAAAAATGTGAAAAATAATAAATACCGGATCAATTTTTCCAGATGACACCGGAAAAACGGATCCGGTATTGCAATGCATTTGTCAGACTGATCAGGATCCTGATCAGTCTGCAAATGACATGCGTTTGCATACAGTTTTCCTGATCGGGCAGACAGTTCAGGCAACTGAACTGCCTGTCGGAATCAAACAACCCAAGTGTGAAAGTACCCTTACGCGTAAGGTATACAAAAAACATATACGTGAATCGGATGCCATACAGTGGCCTCTGTCATCATAGAGTTCCACTTTAAAAAAAAGTATACGTTAACATATACGTTTTTTTAATGGACTTTTCAGGATTCTTTTTTTCAGACATATACATTAAATGAAGGGCAAAAATGTGATGTGGACCCAGCCTTAACATTACTTTATATGCAACGAAGCAGACTTTAGGACGCTCTGGTGTTTTCTTGATGATGGTGGGCCCCTTCTACTACTGCATGTATGGTATATCCATCCAGCTCAAGTTGACCTTTGGGGCCCTGGTTTATTAGAGGTCTTCTATTGTGTCCCAGCTTGGGCCCACCAGAGGATCCCCTGGTACTCTGGTGGGCCAGTCCGACCCTGCACAGAGTCATCTCCCATCCTTTTGGTGCCAGCCAAAATTCCATATTTGCTTATTAGCACAGATAGCCTAGATCCCAAATATAGTTTTGTGCAACTTGTAAATTCTGTGTAGAAACTGAAGTTCCCTTTTATGAGTACAGTTATTAAAGCTCAAAAGGAAGTGTTTTTAATATTCACCAAAAGTGTCCAACGAGTTCACTAATAACCCATGCATTCCCAGCCTTTACTGTGCATAAGAAACCCTTTCTGTGGCCGCACCTCATTTCATAAAACACCTCCTCCAGCTGCTTTACGAGAGATATCTTGTCATTCCGAGAATGTCCCTTAATGTTTAGACTCTGAGTGAAGATTATCTGAAAATAGAACAGGCCCAAAAAGTCATTTGTGAACAAAGGCCTTTGGTCTTTATGAGTCACAGATCAAAAGCTCTGAGATCAAACCACATCCTTTCCCTTCCTTCAGTTGTATTATTATGGGAACGCAGCCCGTGACTGGACAATGCCTGACAAACATCTAAACAGGCCTACATAGAATGGAAGAACACAAGTTCCAAAGTCGTTCTTGGCATTTTTGCAGTGGAAATGCTGGATTAATTATGATTTTATATTTTTTGGAGGATGATTTATTCTTAAATGTGCTTTTTTTCCTAACACAAAGCCATAGCCCTGCCCCTGCCAGGGGATCATGAAGCTAAGGGTCTAAAACTAGCTAGACAACCCCTGTCTTTATGCGCTGTTTGGGTATACAGGCATCACAGTGGCAGCTGCAAGGGAAATGTGTGCCGAGAAGGTAACAGCTGATTTCCATGGGTGACAGGAGCCAAACCCATGGCTGGCTTCATTTTAAATGGGATTGACTATGTGAGGCAACTCTTTTAAATCTTTACAGACAACCAGGAAAGCTGAGGCCAGCCAGATATTTCTCCTCTACGGACATGGCAACTCTTCCAAAAAATGGCCTTCCATGTACCACCCAGGGCTGGTGAAATGATTTTTGCCGCCCTAGGCAAAATAAAAGTTTGCCACCCCCCCCCCATATGACATCACAATGCCCCACCCATATGATCTGCCATATTAAAGGGGTTCTGCAGTTTATTTAAGTTGAAGATCTATCCTCTGGATAGATCATCAGCATCTGATCGACGGGGGTCCGACACCCGGGACCCCCGCCGATCAGCTGTTTTGGGAAGGCAGCGGCGCTGGCAGTAGCGCCTCGGCCTTCTCGCTGTTTACCGCAGACACAGTGACGTCACAACTAATATCACTGGCCTGGGTGGGGTTAAGCTTCATTCAAGTGAACAGAGCTTAACCCCGCGGTAAACAGCGAAAAGGCCGAGGTGCTACTGCCAGCGCCACTGCCTTCTCAAACAGCTGATCAGGGGGGGTCCCAGGTGTTGGACCCCAGCCGATCAGATGCTGATGATCTATCCAGAGGATAGATCATCAGTTTAAATAAACTGCAGAACCCCTTTAACTAACGCCAGTTCTCTCTCTCCCCCTCTTGTCATTCTCACCCCCCCATTGTCATTCTCTCTCCCCTTCTTGTCATTCTCTCCCCCCTCTTGTCATTCTCCCCCCTTGTCATTCTCTCCCCCTCTTGTCATTCTCTTTGTCCCTCTTTTCATTCTCTTTGTCCCATGTCATTCTCCCCCCCCCCCCTTTTGTCATTCTCTTTCCCAATCCCCCCCGCCTACCTGTATTGTGGCCGAGCTCTGTATGGTCTGCGGGAACAGGCGCTTTTGTTTCCTGTACCTGGGCGGACTGACAGGAAATGCACACTGTGTGCACACTTCATGTCAGTCCGGCCAGGTACAGGAGACAGATGCTCCCTGTACCAGCAGACCATACAGGGCTCGGCCATGCTACAATAAGAGAGTGACAGAAGAGAGCGCTGAGTGCTTCCCTCCTGTCAGCTCCTCTCCCCTTGCTGCGCCTGGGTGGTGCGCCCTCATGGAAGCGTCAGCCCGGGCAGTGCCGCAGGGGGAGGTCCTTGAAGCCCCAAAAAACCTAACAATTGTCCCGCTGGGTGCCACCTTGCTTCCAGCCATTCCCACCAGCTCGGAAGCACCAGTGAATGGCGCCCCAACACTTCGGCCCAAACCGGGAGTCCAGCCCCACCGAGGAGCCCTCCCATACTTATTACCATAGAATATTACCGACTTCAAGGACCTCCCCCTGCAGCAGCTGCCGTGACAATTACAACATCGAGCCAACCTAACCCCGTACTTTGCCACCCACCGCACCCGATTGCTCCCACAACCATAATAACAAAGGAACCAGCCTCGAACCTATAACGGGCGGGTGTGCGGGAGACTTTCCTGATTTTTTCAAAAATTGCGCTGCTCTTCCCCTAACTCTATCTATTTAACCCCTTAACTCCACCCCTATCTATTTAGCCCCTTAACTCCACCCCCCACATTTAATCTATCCAATCCCTAATCTCCTATCAAACTCCAGCCCCACCCCCATCACCCACCAACCCACTTCCCAGCCCGAAGACAGAGGAGGCGAAAAGCAGGTGAAAAGGAGGGGGAAGGGGGGGGGGGGCGCCGAGGACAACCCAAAGGAGAAAAAAGGAAGGGGTGGCAAAACCAGAAACGAGGGGGGTCTTCCTGAACCCAACCCCCAGTCATGTCTGCCTCCCCTTAAGGCTTCCCCTTTGGTCCGGCCGCATCTAGAATGTAGCAAGAACCAGTGGCTTTCAAAAATTGAAGTGTTAATAGTTTATTTTTATCAATTAGCACAATGCAAAGTAAATGAACAAAAGAGAAATCTAAATCAAATCATTATTTGGTGTGACCATCTTTTGCTAACCTAACAGGTACACTTATACACAGTTTTTGAAGGAATTGAAGAACTAACCACAGATCATCGGTGGATGTAGGCTTGCTCAGATCCTTACGTCACTTCATGTAATCTCAGACTCGATGTTTAGATTAGGGCTCTGTGAGCGCCATATCATCACTTTCAGGACTACTTGTTCTTCTTTATACTGAAGATAGTTCCTAATGACATTGGCTGTATGTAATACATTTAAATTTAAACTACAGTATGAACCCTTCTACTTTTGAAAGCATTCTTAATTTGCAGGACTTGTTCCATACCAGCCTACATTTTTTTCAGTACAGTACATTGAAAAATATAGTGGTCAGAACGAGACCCATATCTGTGAAGCATCATTTTTTTAGATAAAATCTTCTGAGGTGGGTGAGGCAGAGGGCAACAGAAATCTTGGGCGTTGCTGTTCGCGTTCTGCATCGCCTGGGAGTGATTAACACATGCATACTGGGAAACTGGGTGGGGCAGGTGAACCCATACTAAGTTTTGCTATGAGGCCCTATGAGATCTGTTTATGTCCTTGACAAGAACAGCACTACAAACATAAGCGACTGAAAATGTATTTTTGTCCTTCTTCCATTCTGATCATAATTACATTGGGTTACAATCAAACCAAAAATAATAAATCCATAGATATAAAGCGTGGTACACAATAAAGCACTTGACTAATTGTCACTTGACTAATCACAGAGTAATCAGCATAAAATTGTAGCAGACACCCAGAATAGTAATCAGCATGCACACAATATACATAGATAAATATCACAGCATACATCATAAGGAGATTGTAGTATGATATTACTGGGAGAGGTCACATGGTTGGAAATAAGTCACCAGCAATAAATCGTCATGACAGGTAACAATAGTAATGTGTACCATACAATAAGCATGAAGCAGAGGCATGCTGGAGAATGACAATAAGAAGCATGTAAGTCCTGATAGTCAGCTATGACTGATAGCCAAGGTATGTAGGTACAAATAATAGAGTAATCTGAATAAGGGTCAATTGCACATCACCTAGAATAGTTGTTCAAATAATATAATGTGTATATACCAAATATACAGCAATAGCAAAAAGCAATACACACACTATATGGACAAACGTATTGGGACACCTACACAACACCTAAAAGAGCTTTTATGACATTCTAGTCTAATATGAATCCATAGACATTATTATGGAGTTGGTTCCCCTTTGCAGATAAATCAGTTTCCACATTCTACAAGATATTTTGTTTAATAAATGTATAAAACATTGCAGTTATAAGGCAGTATCTTTATTTTTCATTATTCCCTTCCAATACCCTCCCACCTCTCTTGCCCAAGGGCTGCCCCGCTGGAGAGAAAAAAGTTATAATAATAATAATAATAATAATAATAATAATAATATAAAAAGAGTAATTAGTTAGGATCCCAATGAGACCAGAGATTGCTCCATTTATTGTGGTTTTTGTTATTGGCATATAAAAATATCCCATATCCTTTCACTGTATATGTTAGATTTTCCCACTTTGATATATATGGCTGTTCAGTCGACATCCAACTTCTGGCAATAACCAGTTTCGCTAAGAACAGCACTTTTGTGAGGAAAATCCTTTTTATTTATTATACTCACTTATATAGCGCTATGATATTCCACAGCACTTTACAGAGATTAGCATCCAACTGTCCCCAATAGGGCTCACAATCTAAGTTCAATATGAGTATGTCCTTGGAGTGTGGGAGGAAACCCACGCAAACACGGTGAGAAAAATACAAACTCCATGCAGATGTTGTCCTTGGTCAGATTCGAACCTAGGACCCCAGCACTGCAAGGTACCTGTGCTAACCACTGAGCCAGCAACTTTTTAGCCTTTAAGATTTTCAAGCCATCTAAATTCTACAAGATTTTGGAGTGTGTCTGTGGGAATTTTTGCCCATTTTGTCAAAAAAGCATTTGTGAGGTCAGACTCTGATGTTGAACAGAAGATAATCTATGTGGTTGAGTTCAGAGCCCTATAGCAGCCAGTCAAATTCTTCCACACCAAACTCACTCATCCATGTCTTTATGGAGGTTGCCCCAAAGCACCTCCTGTCTCCTGTGGAGATTTTTGCCCATTCATCCGGAAGAGCAGTGGTGAGGTCAGACTATGATGTTGGGTTAGATGGCCTGGCTCCAATCTCTGTCGTTCATAAACGCTTCCTCTTTACAATAATACCACTCACAGTTGATAGTGGAATATCTAGGAGGGAAGAAATGTCATGAACGGACTTGAAACGTTGACATCCTACTAAAGGACCATGCTGGAATATAGCAAGCTCTTTAGAATGACCAATTATTTCACAAATGTTTGTAAAGGCAGACTGCATGGCAAGGGGATGGATTTTATACATCTGTGGTGATAGGAATGAATGCAACACCTAAATCCAATGATTAAGACATGCGTCCCAACATGGGCGTAGCTATAGGGGGTGCAGAGGTAGCAGTCGCTACCGGGCCCAGGAGCCGAAGGGGGCCCAAAGACCCTTGTGCCGCATAGGAAGACACACAAAGCACTAAGGGAAGGGGGGCCCAAGCTGAACTCTTGCACCAGGGCCCATGAGCCGTTAGCTACACCCCTGCGTCTAAAAACTAGATGAGACAGAAAGCACCTACTGTATGCTTTGCCTGGATAAGGAACATGATCTGTTTAGCTATAGAGTAGGGTATAAATAGGGGTGTTGGAGAGACCTTCTCCATGTTCAAGAATATTATTGATAGCATGTTAATTTTAGCTAAGGTCGATGTCAGTGTGAACTGATTCCAATCTCATAGTAATACGTGAATGTTTGACCACATTGTATTAAATAATATGTAATGTAGTTCTTTTGTTTATTGTAAGGGTGGCAGGGAAGAATGTCCCCAGGCACCTCGATTGGTCAGGAATAGCAAAGTATATGGGCGATAGTGTCAGAATGCAAAGGTAAACGGCAGAGCAAATGTGACTTTAAAAGGGGTGTTCCCCTTGCAACCATCTGGAAGTGTTGGGGTGTTGGCGTGTCTTATGAAGCGTGGCGCTGGGTCATGCTAAAGAAGCACCGCAGCAGAATGGAAGCCATTGTCAGGTGCACAGTTCAGCCTAGCTGCTGGACAATCATTTCCCCGCAGGAGTAGAGAGAGTTGCTGTGTGATCACCCAGACCTGAAGAGGGCCATCCAGGAGGTATAAAATGTACCGCTGTATCAAGAAGAATATAGAGACTATAGAGAGATGAGTCTCCACTGCCCATCTTGCCAACTATGCCATCTGTCATTTAGGCCATGCACATTGTTTCATAGTTTGGTAATGATGAAGAACAGTTCTTCTCATCGGAGAAGACTGTGGGTATCCCTCCAGGGCTGTACTGTTGTACAGAATGTTGCTTCATTGGTGTAACATTGTTGTCAGATGTGAACATCTCCGAATTGGCCCTTGCAATTGCTGAGCCACCCCACATTATTAATATGTCCTACTAAAATGTGCCACTGTCATTATATTTCAGAAGGATTCCTGGCTTTTAAAGGGGTTATCCCAGAATTATTTTCCTTAAACCATATACCCTTCATCATGAAAAAAACAGATAACATGCACTTACTATCCGTATATTATCTGTGATTTCTGCCTCTAGTTTTACAGTCTTGTGGGTCACACATGGGAATGCCATCTGCTTCTGCAGAGACTCGCAGGAGAGTGAGTGGAAGATGAGAGTGGTAGTTAAGGCTCTGGAAATGGTGGTTGTACTTACAGTTCACAGTGGCAACCTCTACTCTGGTGCTCCCCAGGGCCATGCTTCCCTTGGTTCACACCCTTGATGGTGAACAGTATTAAAGATATGGAGTCCTTTTCTCTGTACAGAGCTGAGATGCTCTATTAGCAAGATCTGAATTTTCTCTCTCTTCTGCCAGGCAGCTACCTGACAGACTCTTTATCTCTGGTCTCTGACATTATAAACACTCATCAAAGCTTAATCCTTACCTTACTGATAAAAATGTGGCTTAAGTAACTGTTTATGGCCTCTTAGTAATTTAGAGATTAGGGTTATTAGATGACCGACACAAAGTGACAGTGAAAGTAGAATTCACACAGCTAGAAAAACAATTAACCCTTTGTGACAGAAAGGCTCAATATTTTTTAATAAGGACCAATTGAAAAAACGATTTATATCCCATGAGGAAAATCCAATAGCAAAGAAAATTGCCCCCTAAGGTGTACATAGCCTTTAAGGCTCATTTTAAAATCATGCATTGCATAAAAATGGCCAAGCAGCATTCCAAATTGGACACTATCTCTTATACAATACTACATCATTGCATACCCATATCAAGGGTATGCAAAACCCACAGCTTATTTTCCGTTTAACCTTTTCACATTTCTTTAGCACAAAAGTGCCTTTCTTATGTTCCTGCCACCCAATGGATCTAGGATCCTACCAACCTGAAATGGAGCCTCCTTTTCTACAGGGCCTCATACCTGCATGGCCTGCCTCTTCTTTTGCATTTGAAAACTCAGTTCTGAATTAAACCATAGAGTTCAGCTCAACATGGTAAGCCTCATCTGGCCACCTAGCGGCATCTGTAGGGGTAATGTCGAAATGAAATGAATGGCTGTCCAGGTAATCCATGGAAAGATTGGATCCAACTGATAGAGGTGGGTCCTGAGAGGTGAACCTCCTTCTATGACAGTATTTTGCCCTAATAGATCATATGGACAGGGCTATCTTTTTGAGATAACAACCTTGAAGTCGGTGGGAGTTTCATCCCACACCTGGGACTCAGACTCCAGCTGTTCCTATCGCAGCCACCATATTAGAAATGTGGTTCCTTAAGATCAACACTAACTCCATTCACATCTATTACTGGCTACTACTCCATCTCTTTTTCTCGATTAAATAGGATCACCAAATTGCTGTCACAATAGGAGGTTGAACAAGGCCTCCTAGGTTCCCAAAGTGATGTGTTCAATGGGCCCTTATTCTGGCCATGGGCATAGTATTGGTTAGTATCCTAGTATGGCAATATTTTAGACTGATCCATCATTATAGTGAAGAACTTATCTGCAGTTTTCTCTTTTTTCAGCAAGATAAAAATGACCAATCATGATCCCCAAAATATATAGCTCAAAGATTTGCAAAGCTTTGTATAAGGGTAGTGAGTATAAAGCCTGGATTTACTGTATCGAGTGCCTCTTTCATAAAGCCCATGTCATTACATCGACTGCTGCAATAATCAATAAACCAACATACAGATGTCAATTTGTATTCTGCCAATGTATGCAGCACATATATATTCTGTTCAGCTACAAAGCAAGAGCAAATAAACCTGTACCACCTCTACAAGAATAAAGGGTTTCCATGGAAACAAACTGAGTTTTTCTTCCCATTGTTTGAAAAACCTGGCTAACAAAGTGTTTGGCATTATCTCCTGAGCCCAATAAACAACCCGCTAGAAATCCTGGCATTCTGCTCTTAAATCCGACTGTGTTTCTGAAGTGTACTCATTGGAAATGAAAGAAGGAAACCTGGGAGTGTTATAATACTTGTTATCTTAGAGGTTCAAAGTGATAAAAGTAACCAGTACTCTATAACAAGGATCGTCAAGAAATGACTTTAAAGATGCCATAACTCATAAAATAACCTTAAACCCAAAGATGAATACAAAATTAAACAAAATTACGTATTACGTTATTAGACATTTCACAATTCAAGTAACTTTCAACACAGTTAGTGGGTACATAATGGAACCAAAATATTGTTCAATATTAGTCCATACATACCCATATTTTTTGCTTTATAAGATGCACTGGCCCCCCCCCCCCCCCCCAAAAAAAAAAATGGGGTCCTAACAACAGATGAGCAAATTTTTCAAAAATTCGATTCGGTCGATTCAATCCGAATTTGTTTGTGGCGAATCACATAAAAAACAGCTATTTCGTGGCTGCAGAGAGCCTTTATATTGGTGTAGAACAGCGTGTCTTGCAGTAACACGCATAGGGAGTCTGCTGTGGTAGTGAAATAATACTGTGAGTCAGTATGACACGCAGATGACAGGTTGTCGCTCTTAGAAACACTTTACACTTCACTTATTTGGTCAATTACGGGGCCAAAACTGACCAAATACCTCAAGTGTGAACTCAGCCTTACAGGTCAATGTTAGCGCCAGGTATAAAGAACCATGCAGGGGCCCAAGATCCTATAGCGTTAAAGAGCTCACTCCTTTTACACCGTTGTCAGCTGATTCCACATAGATGTCTACAGAACCTGTTCTATTAAACGCTTATACAACTAGAGCCCCCCACAGAGTGGAGAGGGTGTCAGCAGTAAGTTTGGGTTGACGTCACTGAATATGTTGCCCTTCCTCTGATCCTTCAGAACAATAACCTCCAAAAAACTGATCCTGTCTATTGAGCAATGAGCATCTGCCTTCACTCGGTCAGCATTTGGTCAGTAATCTATGAGTATTGCTAAAGCCAAAAAAAACAAAAACAGGAGTGGATCCAAAACAGAGATGACACGTTAATGGAATATTTGTCTTCTGTGTTTTGTACCCACTCCTGCTTTTGGCTACCAAATCATAAGCCAGTTCTGATGCAAAATAGGGATCATGTCATACAGGCCTAACAGCTGCTACATAGACAGGATCTGTTGTGTGTCTTATTTTTCCTTCCTTCTGACAGATCAGAAGAAGGGTCAAATAATTGATGATGTCAACCAGGCCAAAATGGCAAAATAGTGGCCCAGTCATGGAGTGGGGATGGTGGGGACAGCATGAGAAGTCCACAGAGTGGTCCAGTGACAGAGTGGTGAGGTAGCAGCAGCATGAGGAGACCATAGAGGGGCCCAATGACTTAGTGTTGGGGTGGCAGCAGCATGAGGAGACCACAAAGTGGCCCACTGACATAGTGGTGAGCTTGCAGCAGCATGAAGAGACCACAGAGTGGTGATGTGGCAGCAGCACAAGGAGACCACAGAGTGGTGAGGTGGCAGCAGCATGAGGAGACCACAGAGTGACCCAGTGACATAGTGGTGAGGTGGCAGCAGCATGAGAAGACCATAGAGTGGCCCAGTGACATAGTGTTGAGTTGGCAGCAGCATAAGGAGACCACAGAATGGTGAGGTGGCAGCAGCATAATGAGACCACAGAGTGGCCTAGTGACATAGTGGTGAGGTGGTAGGACTGTGGTGGAGTCTTGACTGCATGAAATTGGATGCGTGCCACTGGGTGATGCAGCGGGCAGGCTGGATCACCATATAGGAGCCATGGTTCTCCCAGGCCACTTTATGGTGACACTGCATGTGTTAACGCAGGGCCCCTGGTCATGCTTCATCTTCTGCCCACAAATTCTGCAAATTGCCTTGCTCACCTCGTCCGGCAGCCTAACAAAAAATTGCCACAACGCCGAATATGGCATTTTCCCCTCAATCCTATGCGCTGACAGCCTGCTACCGCTGTTTCCGCGAACCCCTGCACTGCTACTTTCCGGGCCGGTAGGTTTCTGCGAAGCTGGTGGTCTACCCAAGGCACGTTTGGCTTTCGACCTCCCACTGCTGCCACCCTGCTGACTCACAGCCACGCTACAACCCTGCTGGCTCAGCCACTGCCTCACGCGCAAGCTGCCACCCTCTTCTCCTGATGATGATAATGAAGCCCCTTCTTCACCCGGCTCCCAAGTGCGATCGGCTATATCATCATCATCCACTACTGTCTGCACATCACTGATGTCCCCCTTAACAGTCTCAGGGCCAGGAGCCTGACCGCTCGCAACACCTGCTCCCACACGACTCTCCTCATCAGTACTTGCCCGCCTATCAGAGGAATCGGCGGATGTCTCCTCCAGATCTTGGCTGGGCAGTAGCTGCTGACTGTCCTCTAGTAGCTCGTCCTCGATGAAAAGTGGAGCCAAGCCACGGCATATAATACTTCTCGCGCTGAGGGAACTGAAAATGACAGAGGAAAGTTCAGGACAGGTGGGGGCACAGGGCCTGCTCCCAGGCCATGCCAACTAAGCGTCATGTCAGATGAACCCACCTTTTTCTACACCCCAAAAAAAGAAACATAAGAATCACAATTCACCGCAGAATGGCTAATGGGACATACGTATATTTCCTTTTAATACACCACGTAAATGGCTGTAGACATATATATTTATTTCTGATTAGAAAACCCCCCCACCAAAAAAAAAGCACAATTCACCGCAGAACTGCAATTAAGACGTATTCTTTTTCCTATAACTATACCCCCAAAAAAGAAATATAACAATCACAATTCACCGCAGAATGGCTATTGGGATGTACGTATATTTCCTTTTAATATACCACGTAAATGGCTGAAGTACAATGTCACTTCACCGCTGAACAGCAATTAAGACATGTATATATTTTTTCTGATTAGTAAACTCCCCCCCCCCAAAAAAAAAATAACAATCAGAATCCACCGCAGAACAGATAATAGGAAGAAGGTTTATTTCCCTTCAATACACCCCGTAAATGGCTGTAGTACAATGTAACTTTACCGCAGAACGCCAATTAAGACATTTTTTTTTTCCTATTTCTACACCCCAAAAAAAGAAATATAACAATCACATTTCACTGCAGAATGGCTAATGGGACGTAGGAATATTTCCTTTTTATAAACCACCTAAATGGCTGTAGTACAATGTAACTTTACCGCTGAACGCCAATTATGACATATATTTTTTTCTTTCTTTTTTCATGGTAATACCCCCCCCCCCCAAAAAAAAGTAAAACAATGTAAAATCAACACAGGATGGCTAATAAGATGTACATATTTATCCTATTAATACACCCCGTAAATGGCTGTAGTACAATGCAACTTTACCACTTTTTTTTCCTATTAATACACCCCAACAATAAAATAAAACAATGTAAAATCAACACAGAACGGCTAATGGGATGTATGTTTCTTGTTTTTTATTAATGGCTGTAGTACAATGTAACCGCTAAACAGCAATTATGACATATATTTTTTCCTTTTAATCCATCCCCCCAAAAAAGTAAAACAATGTAAAATCAACGCAGAACGGCTAATAGGACGTACATATCTTTCCTATTAATACAAGCCGTAAATGGCTGTATCACAGAGAACTTGCACCCCATCACAAGCAAGGTTTGCTGGAATTAGTGATGTATCATATAATGCAAACAACCTAAAAGCAGCAGTATAACACCAATTTGGATCCCCAATTAGTGCAGCAAGGTGTAATAGAATCACTTCTATTACCCAGGCTGTACACTCTCCTATTGCACTCGGTTCTCCTTTTATAGTGTAGATGATGCCTCCCTATCCCTTCCCTACACCTTGACTAATCTTACCCTGAACTTCTAAATCGTTTTTTCTGCACGATTAAGTCTTTCCTAGTACTTTCCCTAATGCCTGCTGACATCTCCCTGCACTAAGCACACTAGAAAATGGCAGAATCCAAAATGGCTGAGGCTCTTTATAGGGCTGTGACATCAAAGGGCTGGCTGGCTGCTGATTGGCTGTATGCATGGCATTGTGGGCGATCCCTGATTGCCAGAGTTCTTTGCTCCATGTCCTAACACGTGCAGCAGACATTTTGGGAAAAAATTTGATTCATTACCACGAAGCGTGAGAAAATTCGGATTTGGTGCAAATTAAATTTTTCCTGAAATTCAGATCGAATTCCATTTAATCAACTTCAATTCGCTCATCTCTAGTCCTGACATAGAGGTCTAAAGGGGGTCTGGGTCTGATCTGAGGTCTGATATGGGGGGCTAACATGGGGGTCTCATGAGGGATTTGATATCTGAGGATCTGATATGGGATCTGATCTGAGGTCTAATATGGGGGTCTGATCTATGGTCTGATATCGGGGTCTAATCTATGGTCTGATATCGGGGTCTAATCTGAGGTCTGATATGGGAGTCTGAACTGAGGTCTGTTATGAGGGTTTGATGTGAGGTCTGATATGGTGGTCTGATTTGAGCATCTGATATGAGTTTCTGATCTGAGGATCTGATATGGGGGTCTGAGCTGATGTTTGATGAAAAATATATTTTTTATTTTAATCCTAAAACTTAGGTGCATCTTATCATCAGGTGCAACTTAAAATTACAGCATATTGCCAGAAGCATTCGACTACTGGGGGAACAATACTCAATACAAAACTTAAAGGGGTCGTCCCATCTCAGACAATGTCCCCATTGTCTGATAGCTGCAGGTCCCACCGCTGGGACCTGCACCTATATCAAGAACGGAGCCCTGAAAGTGAAGGAGGGCGCATTGCGCAGGTGTAGCCGCTCTCCATTAATTTTCTATGGGGCTGGCGAATATAGCCGAGGGCTGGCTTGGCTATTTCCGTTGGCCCCATAGAGATAACTTCTATGGGAGAGGCGGGGAGCAGCGCTTGCTGGTGGATGGACCCCAGGAAATCTGGGGTCCTCCAGCCACAGCTCTTCCCGCTCCGTATATTCTGGTAACTCTACGCATCATACCACAAGAAGGAGTCAGGGTGGGATCTGGTAGCTGCCCCTAGTAATGCCTAAATAGCTCTGATCTATCCTGGTTGTCCTGGTGGGAGAAATGACTGCCCTAAATTCCCCTGTAATTTCCCTACCAGCTAACTATAGAAGAGCCCTAGATCTAATCCTAGTCTTTGTTAGTGATCCCACATATTGTCTTTTCAAGGACTGTCGGCAGGGTAAGAAATAGCATCTGGCTCTGTGCTTGACATGGAGAACCTAGATGCCGTTTGGCAGGCAGCTAGATATATATATATATATATATATATATATATTATTAGACATACGCGCTGGGATATATAAAAAGTTACTGATGAGCATGGGTCCCAATTTTTCAAGTCTTTTTGAAAAAAGTGGACACATTAACTCTAGAAACTTTGTAACAGGTTTTTGGAACAAAATGCACAATTGCACAGTGTCCAGTGCAACTATGATGCTTAAAAGATAATCAACCAGTAGATTATGTTTTTTTTAACTGGCTCCTACACATAAAAAAAGTACTGTATCTTTCAAAAACGCATATGCAGTGCAGCAGAGTCTGAAAGGGAGATTTATCAAACTGGTCTAAATGAAAACTCACTGCAACCAGTCAGATCCCACCTTTCATTTTTCAGAGCTCCTTTGGGCAACTAAACCATTTACACCACTTTTGATAAATCTCCCTCTGTGTCTATGTGAACGGCTCATGCCCAGTAACAGACAAAATAAAGTAACGCCACCTGTCCTGTCCCTAGTGCTAAAACGTGTCTTTCTCTCAAGTGACTCCAGGGCCGGCGCGTCCTATAAGCGGACTAGGCCGCCGCGTAGAGCGCCCCTTGGCAAGGGGCGCTGCTAGGAGCGCCGGCCCTGCCTCATGCTGCAGCCGCCCGAGCGCTCTGAATTGAGCCTCAGGCGGCTGCAGCACTGCCCGGGCTGGCGCGTCCATGAGGACGCACCGCCCGGGCTCAGCATGAAGAGAGGAGCTGACAGGAGGGACGCTCAGCGCTCCTCCTGTCAGTCCATTAGCGCGGCCGAGCTCTTTATGGCCACGGGTACAGGAGCATGTGTCTCCTGTACCCGGCCGGACTGACATGAAGTGCGCACACAGTGTGCACTTCCTGTCAATCCGTCAGGATACAGGAATCTAAAGCTCCTGTACCCGTGGACCATAAAGCGCTCGACCACGCTCATTACAGGCGGAGGAGGGGGGAGAATGACAAGAGTGGGGGGGGAGAATGACAAGAGTGGGGAGAATGACAAGAGTGGGGGGGGGAGAATGACAAGAGGGGGAGGAGAATGACAAGAGGGGGGGAGAAGAATGACAAGGGGGGGGAGAAGAATGACAAGAGGGGAGGAAGAATGACAAGGGGGGGGGGGAATGACAAAGGAGGAGGGGTGAAGAATGACGGGGGGGGGAGAATGACAAAGAAGGAGGGGTGAAGAATGACGGGGGGGAGAATGACAAAGGAGGGGGGGGTGAAGAATGATAAGGGGGGGGGGGCGGCAAACTTTTCTTTTGCCTAGGGCGGCAAAAATCCTTGCAGCGGCCCTGAGTGACTCAATATATCTTCCCAATCCATAAGAGCTGTATTACACCAACAGATTATCGAACAGATTTTCTCACCAATCATTGGTCAGATAGTCGTTTACACACACAGATCTTTTCTTATAGACACCAACTATTGGTCTGATTGGACAGAAATTGGTCAGATAATTTGTCCCTGCAAGACCCTAAACCTAAACTGACTGTATTGTGTGTCTAATGTGATAGAGATATCCTTTCTCATCAGTGGACAAACTGAGAACTTACATAGTGCCTACTATGACAAGTCTACATCATCACTCCGGATTGGCTGCAAAGGCTGTATGCAAGACATTATGGGCAACCCTCCCTGCCAGGGACCCGGATGGGTCCATGTGATCCTGCACCTTCATATTTGCACTTGCTGTGCTCGCTACTGTCATATGTAAAATGGTGGATGACATTTCCCTGCGATTCTCCTGAATCAAATTGCCAAAACTTTGGGTTCATTTGGAAGCAGAACTTTTCAGAAATTCGAAATGAATTAGATTTGTTTAGAATCGATTCGCTCATCTCTAGTTAGCAGGCACAAGAAAGAACATCCTTTATATTTGCCTTTATAATATTACCAAATCATACACCCGGAGGGGATTATTGTTCCCAAACATAAAGGAGAAGCACTCGTTTGTAGAATAGGAGTTTACTCACGTCTCATGTTCAGATCTACTATGTGGTTTCAGATTGTAGAACTTGAAAACTTTGTAAAACTGTTTTAGGCCTCTTTCACACTTGCGTTCTGAGGATGTGGCAGGCACTTCCGTCCCGCCGGATCCGTCAGAACGCAAGTCGCCTGAAAGCCTTAGAAGACTGATCGGGATCCTGATCAGTCTTCGAAATGCTTTGAGGTTACTATGGCAGCCAGGGCGCTATTAAAGTCCTGGTTACCATAGTAGTAGTGGGGAGCGGGGGAGCAGTATACTTACAGTCCGTGCGGCTCCCGGGACGCTCCAGAATGACATCAGAGCGTCCCATGCGCATGGATCACGGGAGCCGCACGGATGGTAAGTATACTGCTCCCCCGCTCCCCACTACACTTTACCATGACAACCAGGACTTTAGCGTCCTGGCTGCCATGGTAACCATTGACAAAAAGCTAAACGTCGGAGCCGGCGATGCGCCGAAACGACATTTAGCTTAAGGCCGGATCCGGATTAATGCCTTTCAATGGGCATTAATTCCGGATCCGGCCTTGCGGCAAGTGTTCCGGATTTTTGGCCGGAGCAAAAAGCACAGCTTGCTGCGGTATTTGCTGCGTCCAAAAAACGTTCCGGTCCTGAACTGAAGACATCCTGATGCATCCTGAACGGATTTCTCTCCATTCAGAATGCATTGGGATAATCCTGATCAGGATTTTTCCAGCATAGAGCCCCGACGACGGAACTCTATGCCGGAAAACAAAAACGCTAGTGTGAAAGAGGCCTTAGACTTCAGTTTTACGAAATGATTGCATTTTTTGTCAGATACTATACTATCCTTATTATCATTTATCTTGATATACTTTTGTGTGGCTCTGTAGTTTTGAGTGACTTTGATAAAACTTTGCTTTTCATACATTTTAATTTCCTCGGTATCAGGTTTATATCTTAAAAGCCTAAAGGCACAAAATCTTATCTCTGATAAGATTCTAATCAGCCAGTCTAAATGTAGCAGAGACAAGGTCAGCACTCCAAGGGCACCCAAAAGTTCACCAGTAAAACTAACCATTGTTCTTCCAGCATAGACCTACATTGTCTATGTATAGGTAGATGAGGTTTACTGCATCAAGAATCACTCCATCAGCTGTAATGTGACCCAGAACCTGAGCATCAGACACCCTTTCCCCCAAAGTCGACCACTGGCATGAGCCTTTTTTGCCTAATGGAAAATCCAACCATGGACATCATGGTTGACTGGTGCTACCTTCTCAATCTTTTTCAATTGAGGGCTCACCAGCCAGAATATGGTGATACCTGGTCCTTACCATTGGTTGAAAGTCCATGTCAAAATTAAGAACTGATTTTAAATGTATGTTGACTTATAGTAGACGTACAAAGATTTTGTTTTGCATTTGTGAGCGGTCAAATTGTGCCAAATGTATGAAAAGACAAATCTCACCTACGGTATTTCCCTCTCAATTTTAGTTGGCATTGAATATGGGCCATTCAGTCACATTTATTTCACTGACGGGTTCCAGTACGTTGAGCAAGCCTCTCTGATGAGCTTTAGTCTTGCAGTTATTATAGAACTAGTCTTCAGGACATGTGTGAATAAAGTTCTTCCTTGAAGCAACCAAATCCATAGCTGAGACAACATGAAAAATCCTGCCTGCTATAACGAGATGAGATGTGTCAAGACCCTGGTTGTCTTCCAGATTATAACGCAGATTGAAAATTATCACAAAATATGCCTGGAAGTGGAAAGCTTGATGACTTCCCTGTCTCTTCTTATCCCTTGGCTATTGTAGACATCAGCTAACTAAAATCAAATGAGCCAGAGAATATTAGTTTTTTTCAGCCCTCTGTGACCCCAATGACATCAGCTAAAGGAGAAAGGCTGTCACCTGAAGTGCACCGTTCAGTGATCTGCTGAATTAAGGGATGTTCTGGTGGTCTTATCTTGCAGCAGAAGCTATCAATGATTTGCAGTGTCTCAGGAATATGAGAGAGAATCTAACATCGTACATTGTCATAGATGACAGATTTAATGTGAAGGATGAAATATTAATGTTAATATGGTGTCTCATTTAGATTACGTGCTCATATATAGACCTTTACACTGTGAATCACTGTGAAGCTGGCAGAATATATTTTCAGTGTTTATGCTCTTCGACGTTAAAAGGGTTTAGAAGATTCGCCCAAAGAGCATCTCTGTGTCTGTCTGAAGGACTGTTATTGTGCCCGTCCGTGCCTGCCGCCATCCTTTTGGTGCAGGCATGGGTACTACATCACTCACCTAGCTTCTGCCCGGGCT